>VWZL01005756.1:35411-178603 GCA_013396915.1 Stercorarius parasiticus
GTGATTCCTTCTTGTTCCTGTATCTAATGAAGAAGCAATTTGTGCACAAAGAATTGAAGGTATTAAAACTCCAGTAAAGCTTCAAACGTATGACTAGATGATAAGCATTACTTTGAAATTTTTGAAGATGAATTCAAGCGAGTTAAATGGCTCCGTGTATCTTCTGCCATGAAAAAGCTCTTCAGGACGAGGGGGCCAACCTGCAGTTTAAGTGCAGTGGGCTTTTTAAAAACTGCTATTTAATGACTGTCTTTGTTCCAAATCCCTTCCAATATTTGCAGTGGAGAGAGCTGAGTGTGTTTGGACTTGTGGGCTGGCCATCCTCCCGTGGCTGATACGAGCAAAATGTTTTCCTTTAATTTTCTCTGGATATCTTTTAGTGCTAAATAAGTCTCTGCTTCTTTGCAGTCATTACAATTTATTTGTCTGAACCGCGGTGATACCGGGGGCTGTGACCCCATTGCGGGAGATCCTGCACGAGCAGGAGGAGGAGACCTGGGGAGGCTCATGTGGAGACTTTTTCTTGTGCTCATTGGAAAATATTTGAGAAGCCAGTCAAACAGGGCATGAATTTCAGTGAAATGGCTCATCTCTCCATAAAATATGGGTGACGGTAGATAGTGCAACTGGGAGATGCAGTCACTGGTATTTTCTCCTGTCCAGAAAGGAGTGGAAGGAGGAAGAGTGAGGTGTTACAAACAGCGTGAGGCAGTGAGAGACTGGGCTTGGGATGCTTTCGGCCAAAGAGAATAGACTTGTTTAGTGAAATTAGACTAGGACCTTGCATACTGTTGCTTTGGGATTTGGGAGAACTGGATTTCGTTTCCTCAGCTAACCTTGCCTGTATGTTTTCTTTCTCTCCTCAATTTTTGTCCACTCTTTCACAAAACAGTTTGGTTTTTTCCCCATACCCCCGGGTCCCAAACAGCCCAGCAAATACAACACCATTTCGTACACGTTATCCGTCCGGGGGCTGCCTTCTCAGACCCAGCCCAACTGCTACAACTGCTAGCCCCTTCTCTTTTTATTTCGCCGGTGCCCTCCTGATTCTGCTCCACGCCGTATTCCTTGTCTTCTCACCCTGTAGCAATTTATGCATTTGAATAATGGAAGGGACACCTTAAATTACGTTGTCTTCAAACATTACATGGAAGGAAAGGATTTGCCATTGTGGATCAGAGCGCGGGTCGATCTCGCCGGGGCTTCTGCCCTGCAGCGGCCAACGGTGACCAAGGGACGGTGCCTCCTCCCCGCATCTGTCACCACAGCATCCCACCTGCCTCTGCGCAGCGACGGCATCGAGCAGGGGTCTTCTTCCCAGCACACACCACAAGCACCACAGGCCCTTAAGCAGGGTATGTGTATGTTCTTTCCCATGGGGTATGTATATGTTCTTTCCCACCTGTTTCTATGCTTTGACACAAAATATCTTTTCCTTCTTAATTACGCTCTCCTTGGGATTTTCTCGGATGTTCACTATTTAGAAAGTATTTCTTATGATCTTTTTCCCCACATATACGTTGATTTAGTATTTTAACCGGGTCTGATTTTCTGGCTCGTCCTTTTGCAATATGTACCATGTTTTCAAGTAGATGTAAATGTAATGTGACAAAGCGATACGGTCCTTTAAATCTAGTTTAATTTTACCAGGAATACTGGTGAGTGAGCCTGCGATGGTTGATGTGTCTGGCTGTTTCTGTGCACACGGGCGCACAAAAGGGCTCGTTGCCACGTTACGTGTAACACTAGATCTTGTCTGAATGTTCTCATTGCTGTTGGGTCTCTTTCCATCATCCCTTGCGAAGCGAAGTCTTCCTCTCCTCTGACAAACCCATCCTTCCTTGCGCTCCAGCCCCTCCCACTGCTCTTGGTGGACCACCAAGGAGAAGGCTTATTCGCCGTGTGTTGGGGTGATGTTTCATTCCCATTTCTGTTGTCTCCCTGGATTGCAGAAGATGGGCAGCGTGCGCGTTGCTGAGCAGTGTGCGGGAAATGCGGCTACTTGGAAATGCACTTTTTTCCATGAGAAAGGGAGAGAATTTCCTTAAGGTAGCTCTGATGAAGGCTGATGAGTGATGGAAGGCCTTTCCTCACTGGGGTTTAAGCTGGGTAGGGACTGTGAGGGGCAGAAGTCCCTGGTGTTAGGTCTCTCTTTGTTTTTCTCCCTGTGGAAGCAGATGGCCGCACACTGAGGGACTCGGTGCGGCACTGAGCGTGGACTCCGGCTAAGACCATGGGTAAACACTGTCATAAGCTGTGCTTTCCTGGGGCGCTAATCCATGAAGATATTAAATCCGTTACCTGCGTCACTTTGCAGAGGTCTAATTGCAGAGCGGGGCAAGTCCCACGTTCTCCATCCCATGGCCGCCCAGAGCAGGGGCTGTGCTTGCAGAGTGCCCCAGGTGAGGAGGGTGTCCAGCGTTGGGCTGGGCTTGTGCTGCCATTCCCGATGGGAATGAAGACCTCCTCGCCACCATGCTTTCCCTACGGGCAGTGGGAGCAGGAGCCCCGGCCATCTCCTCTGCTCCCACGGGTCTGCCGGGGGCTGCCCGCTGAGGACATGTTGGGGGAGCAGGCAACAGTGGTAGAAGATGCAGCTTTTTCTTTATCTAGAAGGAATATCATCTATCTCTGTCTAATGTAGAGTGGCACACCAACACAAAGCTGCAGAGGTACAAATACACAGGAGTATGAAATGAAAAGGCTATCAAGACGGGACACAGAAGTTCCTTCCCGTCCCTTCCTGCCCACCCTCCTTGCCATCTACATAGATTTCTTATTTCTTTCTTCATACAACAAACGCAACACAATTCAAGAAGAGCAGAAATAGGAGTTTAAGTATGTGAAGTGTTGCATATGGTCAACATGGCTTTTCAGGCTCCTTTGGCTGCAATTTGAGGTAGGAATTGTGTTAAATTGGGGTGTTCGTGCTGAGGTTCATGGCTCTTTGTCAGTGTCCGAGCTAGAAACCCATACGTGACATAAACCCCAGGTAAGGCCAGCTCTGCCTGTGAGCTGTATTTCATGTCCTGAGGTATTCTTCAACGGCAGAGCAATGATAACAAATCGGAGAGTTGCCATGTAGTTTTGTTTAAAATTTTTGAGCTTTCCAATCTCTGTTCCTTATTTATTTAAAGGAAAATTGTCATTCTTCTTGACGACCGTATACAATTATTCAAAGTCCATCTAAAACTTGGGCAGATAAATATTAGTTGGATGGGTTATTCCACAAACCAGGCGTGGAACCAGGCATCTGATCCAGCGCCACATTTGCAAATACCTGGGGCCGAAGCAGGAAGCCCGACGACCAGAAGTTTACCTCTATTTTAAAAAACAGAAGTAAATCTACTAACCAGCACTTTCAGCTTAGTGGACTGTATTTTTCTGCCAATTTTGGACAGGATGGATTTATTTCCATAACTATTTTTCACATCACTTGGATAGTAGTAGGTAGTAGCACGTGATGGGCTCTTTGTTCTCACCCACTCTGTGTCAGGTTACCGTCTTCCATGTGTTTATGTACTCTTTAATCTATTGTTTGTTTTATAAAATGGGTGAATATAACAAAGAATTTTTTGTTTTATTGAAACTGCATAAGAAAAATTATTTAAACTAATACACAAAGGAATTTCTAAAGCTTGGTTTAATTTTTTTTTATATTCTGCATTACAATACAGAAAAAATCTGTCCTTCTGTCTGACTAATGTTAGTTTGATGATTATACTAATATTAACTGCTTTACTTGAGTAAGCAAAGAAAAAGTAAAATACCAGTCAGACCAGCTGCTAATTCACAGAGTGTTGTACTATGGTTATTAAAAATACCCAAAAGATGTACCTTTGTGGTTCAGTCTTTTGAATTAGAAGCAGAATATTAATTTAGGCCTGAAGCATGATTAAACATTGTAAGGCCCCTTAAGAATTTTCACCAAATTTTCTTGGATTTCTCTTTATTGGGTCTTCCTCGACTGTGTTTAGCTCTGTAATTGCTTTGCTCCTTTGTTGATAGGTTAAAGCACAATGTGATTTTCTCCATGTCATAATATTTAAGAGGATGGTTCAATGTTCCGCATGTATGATGCGCAGCTGAGGCACACGGAGACACGGCGGGGGGAGCAGGCTCTGGGGGTTTNATTTATGAAACGACGCAGAAGGAAGTTGCAAGATTTGTCTGTTTGGGCCACAATGCAGAAAATGCAATAACAACTTGGGGGGGTGGGGGGGGAAGGAAGGAGAATCTGCACCGGTGCTTAGGGCTGAGGGGATCAGTCCCCTCCTGGAGGCATTTCGGTGCCCCATCCATTGCCCGGCCACCGCCCGCTCTAGGGGATCGCTGCTGGGCTGCAAATTTACCTGGGCTTATACCACAGGTGCAGGTTTACTGGAAATTTAGGAGGAGTTTTCTGGAGACGTTTCAGAGAAACTTCCAATCACAGCCAAAACGGGGTAAAAACCATCCAGCTCCTTCCCTACGCTCCTGTTTTGAAGAATAAATTCAAAACGCTGCATTTGTTGAGTTTCTCACGGAGAATCAAGAGTTAAAATGTAATGGTTAAAATCCCTTACACACACACACACACACACACAAAAATGTTATTTGGCGGAAAGAAGTTAAAAAAGATTCCAGAGCATGAGCTGGGTGTCACAGGTAGAATAAAACAAAATAATTCCAGTCTAACACCGAGGTAGGGAAGGCGCCTTGACGGGAGCTCCAGCAGGACTGCAGCGTCACTGCCCAGGCTTGGAATTAGGTGGTGGTGGTGCCCTGTGCTCCCAGAGCAAACATCTCACTGGGGTCCCACCCCACCAGGGAAGAGGGGAGAGAGGTGGGACTGCCCTCCTGGCACAAGCCATGGCCTGGGGACAGTGAGGCTTCACTGGAGCTGCCTGACCAGTCCCTGTGCAAGGCAGAATGTTGACAAGACCAAAATTATCTACTCTGGAGCTGCATCTGCAAAACAGGCATGAATTGTCCATTTGAGTGTTTAAGACACCAGCTTTGATCAGGAGCTGCTGGCTCCTGGGGTATCCACGGTTCAGGGAGAGGTGAGACCTTGCTGTAGATGCTTGGGTTTGGTCAACGGAGCATGAGTGCTGCCAGAGCAAGGGATGGGAAAGGAGTAAGCAGTGGTTGGCAGACATTTCTGTCTCTTCAGGAAGGTGCCTGAGGGACATGGTCTTCAGCAAGAGCCTCAGTAACACCGTGGAGGTCTGAGTGGTGCAGGACAATCTATTACAACTCCTGGCACTGTCTGGCTGGTGTAAAAGGAGCCATATTTGGGGCTTCCTGAAGCCCTGAAATGGTCCTCCCCTGGGAGGAGGTTTCCACCCCATGGTGCAGCTATTGCTGTTCATCACCAGTGCTTCTGCCAGCTTTTGCAGGGCAGCAATGCCGGAGGTTGCTTGTGAGATGGCAAGGAAAGTTAGGATGAGATACGTGCGGCTGCAAGCTGAGGAGAGCATTGGAAGAGAAATAAAGCGTCAAGAGCTGAACCTGAGGCTGGTGGTGCTCGTAACAAAGCACGCGAGGAGGGTCAGGAGAAGTAGAGCATATTCTGCGCTTGTCGGGATTTCAGGTGAAAGCTTAGCTAGAAACCGCTTCACCAAGTAATGCGTGTGTGCCATGTATTTTTCATCAGAGAAGTGTAATCTTAAAGAGTTGAGGTATGGTAGTTTAAAATTTTAATGATTTTAAACATCCATATTGTTAGTGTTATGGAGGAGGCCTCATTAACAATAATGAGGGATATGTGTGTATATCACTCTCTGATCCAGAATGGGTTTGAAAGGCCTAATATTTGGCTGTGGTTAGATAATTTATATATAGCACTGCTAAAACTCTAATATGTCAGCAAAAATGTCAACATGGTTTTGGAGTACCATTAGATAGAGATATTCAGACATATTGATATCATTACTCAAGAAGGTAATAATCGTCTTCTACATGCATCGATAAAGACCTCCCTCTCCTCGGTTTTTAAAGAGCAACACTGCTAAAAATACTGGAATTTCCACTTTGCACAATGCAAAAAAAGAGAAATCTAATAAAAAGGACCGCACTACATCTGAGACGTGCCCCAAGGCCACATTCAAGAACGGAGTGGCTACAATAGCTGGTAAAAATCTAAAATGTGTTTTATTTGAGCATCTCCCATGCAAGTTGATAAGAACAGTGAAGCCAAGCTGAAAGGAGAGTAATGCTGAATATTGAAATATACCATCAGTATAGAGAATGAGCTAGCAGTTCATTAATAAATAATGATTTATGAAGATAGCGATGACCAAAAAGACTGTATCTTGAGGCATGGCATAAGAAAAACCCTTGATTTAAAACCTTTATAGGGGAGGGAGGAAGGAAGGAGAGAGGAGGATATTAACTATGCATAGGAGAAATTTAGAATCAAAAAGAAATTTGACCTGAGTCAGGATACTGAAGTTTCTAACCAAGTAGCAGGTTCTGCAAGAAGCAGTGGGTGATGGTGGTAAGTGTTACGGTGGCATCTCAGAGCATCAAAGCAAAAACTCGTTGAAGCTCAAAGCATAAATCATTGAAACCATTAGTGAGAGTTGCCATGACTTCCCACGGAAGAGCGGAGTGGACAGACGTGACCGATAGCCCTTGAGCATGGACAGAAGAAAGAAGCAGGGGTCGTTCATGGTTGTGATGCTGTAATGAAGTTAACTTGGTTCTCTACTAAGTTGGCAGCAGCAATTAGGATTTCAAGAGGCAAAGGCGCTGGGCTCAAATAATTATAAAAAATCAGTGGTGATAATTTCTGAGATACAAACAACCCAGGCAACCCAAAAAATATGTTGTCCCGGTCTAGCTGGAGCAGATCAAGTAGTGCATTAATTAGCAGTGGGACTAGTGCAGACGTTTCCTTCTCTGATTCAACAGTGAAATTAAAACCCTTCAGCTACCAGAACGTACCAGCTGCTTGTTGGAGTTTGAGATCAGTATCCTCCCAAACTTTATGATTCGTGCGTGTTTTCAGCCCAGTTAAGTCATACAATACAAGAAATTAATTTTTAAGGGCTAATATCATCTCAGTATGTTCAAATCAAACAACAAATCTAATTTTTCAACTTTCCTAAGACATAACAGGTTGTTTGTTTAAAATGTAATTAATCGTATTCTTTCATTTAATGCGATATATGTAACTGTGTAATTCCTACATAACGCTTGCTTGGCTCATTTACGTGCGTTGGCCTGTTCTCCTGAGGGCTGGAAGTGTGGTTCCTGCAAGTGTAGATCTTCACGTTCAGGGAATGACAAACCTCAGGAACACAGACATGTGCATGAGGAATCCACAGTCAGGAAATAAAATCTTTAAAACTTCCAAAAAAAAGTGCACCGTAAGCTATAAGTTACTGAGGTTGCATCCATGTATTTGAACATTTTTAGAAATCAACATAACAAGTTGCGCATTGGGTTAGACAATCCCTTCCCCTAACACATGGGCCTCGCCTTCATGAGGAGTTTTTGCAATTTGAAGAATTTTCTTTACAGAATTGCCACTACCAGAAGGAAAGGTTTTGCTTTTGCTCCTGGTGATGCCTTACATACAAATTCATTTCAGAGTAAGTATGTTTTAAATAAACCAAGTCAAATTCAGTGAATGAAATACAGAAATGGATGCTTTGAAGTTCTCGGTGTTGTTTGAATCCAGCATTTTAGTAGGAAAGAACTTAAAAAGCAAATTCTCGCATTGTTTATATTTCTTCTACATATTGCTACCAGTTGTGACAGCATTACTTCTTTCACTGCCTTTGCTGACTTCTCCTTTCTTCGGGTAATTTCTGCACTGTCGCATGTTGAATTCCGGCAGGTGCTGTTTAATCAGGCCTGCGTTAACTAGAGAATCTTTCCAGCAACCCCTGCCAGGTTGTGGGCAGGATTCCTGCCTTCCACGGGGGCACAGGCAGGGTCACCACCTTCGGGGGGGCAGCACTTGATTTGCTTCCCCGCTACTTGAGATGCTAACGTTAATGATGAGTGTTACGAATAACAACGCTGCTTGTACAGAACCACTCCGGAAACTCGCTGCTGCCGTCGTCTTTAAACTTTATCGCTTTTCCATATGGGAATTGGAAAATCACTCTGAATGTGTGGAAGCAGATAAGTATTCTGATCCTAGGTGTTTTCCTGAGGTTGTTTGCCAGCCTCTTGGGCTGGAATCGCCAGATCTAATTGACTGGTAACAGTATGCAGCATCAGTGTGATTATTTTCGGAGTTATCTGTGCTCGGGCTGCCGCGGCGAGGAGAGGATGCTATAGATGGACGGTGACGTCTCTGCCACTTCAATTACGGCGGGTTCCCGGCTCAGCGTGCATCTCGCCCCGCTCCACGCCAGCACCGGGGGAGCTGCGGGTGAGGATGCTCGGCGGGGGCACGGCCGCGGGGACGGGTCCCGCCGTGCGCAGTGGCAGGGAGAGATCCGGGATGGGCCACGGCGTGCACCCCCCTTTGAGAGGGGTGGAGGGATGGATCCCAGCTGGGTGGTTCAAAATCTATGGAAATTCAGGATTTCCAATTATGAAATGTAGGTGGGGCTCAAAGAAAGAAAAAGTCTTAAAAAAGCGCATTTAATTGATTGTTTTCTGTATTTTCTGGCTCTCCCCACCATGGTGATGGCACCTATAGGATGCTTTGGGACAATCCAAGTCCATAAATATGAACAAATATATAAAACCCTGCAAAGTTCTAGGAACCACTGTATCGGTGTCTTAAAACGGTTTTATTTTTAAGTGTGGAAAAAGTGGAGAACTGTGACCTATTGTACTACCTATAAATGAAAAGTAGGTACTAAATATTTTATTTTGCCCCACCGGTCTGTTTATTCTCCTGCCTTGCTTTTCAATCTTCATGTAAAGTTTGTGCATGAGTGTATGTGTACTTTCTCTCTATGAGCACATACAGTATCTGTAACCGTGGGTTGGATTTAATAATTCAAAGTAATAGGAAACCTTGCTAGTATGGAAATAGGCTTGTCATTGGCTGTATCTGCTAGCTAGATAGGGTGAAAAAATCTCATTTTTGGAAAAATAATCAAAGATTATCAGCTGCATCCAGGAATTTTTAGAGTCTCACGGAGAAGAGTCGCCTCCTCTGCCCTTATGCATTTAAATCTCCCTATTGACAAATATAATGCTTATATTAAAAATATATCCGAATATTTTTGAGTTGTACTCCCGTCGCTTGTCTCTTGCTCCGTATTTTGCCAAGATGCTGGCAAAAGAATGAGGCGAAGCCAACACTGTAGGAGTTAGTGGACAGAATCAGAGCACTGGGAGAAACACAGAGAGCACAATGAAGTGTAGGAGAAACCCCCAAACCCACCAAAACCCAGAGAGCAGAAACCTGGGCTTGACTTCCATCCCCTGCCCGTCCTCCCCTGGCTTCAGCAATCACTTGGGCGCTCGCCTCTATTTTTGTCAGCTAGAAATGTGTTTAAGCATATGCTCGGTGTTAAAGCTATTTAAGCGCTTTGGGAAGTGGCGAGCCGCTGGCCGGGCTCAGGGAAAGAAATGCCGCTCGTTGGCTGTAGTCCTTTCTCTTTAGCTCTCTTCGTGAGGTACAGGAATACGCTTGTAATCTCTTACGGAGCATTAAGAGCATTTTGCTACCAAAAAGAAATAGCATTTGAGGAATATCACCTAAATTACAGCATGGATACACAACATATATTTTATATATACGTATACACACACATACACGTTAATAGGCATTAGATGCAGATCCCTGCGTATCACAGGGAAAAAAAGGTACCTTTGAGCTCCGAGTAATACACTTTGTTTTGAAATGCTGTGGCCATCATACTTTGAAGGAAAAATTAAAACAGTTAAAAAGTTCTTGATCCAATTAAGATCCTCGAAATTTAATCCCTTTGCCCTTTATATTCCCTTCTTTTTTGAAAAAAAAAAAATTCTTATATAAATATAGATATAGAGCACCATGATTGGAACTCCCAGGGGGGATTTTTGTGGAACTTCAGAGCAAATGTGGTTGACACTTGTTCTTTGTTACCCTTGGGCTACTGTTTTGATCATTGACTGAATGGATTTATTCTTGTCAGCACGATGAATTTTTCACTCTTGTCGTAAGTAAATTTTACAATCCTTTCTCATGTGTAAACGAAGCACAAGTAAATTCAGGTGCTTTATGTTTCTACCAACTTTGGGAATCTAAAAAAGGAACATCGTCAGGTAGAAGAGAGGGAACCTGAAATCCGAATCCCGCTTTCATTAAGCCAGTCTGGGAAACGCGTTGCGATTCAGAGGCCTGATTTCTTTCTTTTTTTTTTTTTTTTTTTTTTTCTCCATGTGGATGGTAGGCACATGAAGCTCTAAACAGCAATGGTGAAATAATTGGTATGAAGATGGAGAAGCTTAATTTTGATGAAGCAATTAGTAGTTGTTTCCTGATTGCTCTTACTCCTGTGAAGAGGAGGTGAAGAAGATCGTGTCACCTCTTTCAATTCCGAGCCGTTTCACAGCTCCCGAGACCTTTTGCCCTGCTATTGGACACCAAGGAAAGTTGCTTTGAATTTTTTTAGAAAGTGTATTGCGACCATGGATTCTCAAGAAGGTTAAACATAAATTAGTCATAAAGCCAACAAAGGAGAGAGGAAAAGATGAGGCTGTACGATTCTCGTCCAAATTTCTATGTTTTCGAACTGCTAGTGTTTAATTAGGAAAAAAAAAAAAAGAGCTAGATTCTTTTGCTCTTTAGAATGATAATAATAATAGTAATAATAAATGCTTTGGAAAACACTGCCATTTATAACCTCAAACATTAATGTGCAACGAGCTATGTAATGCTGCAGATCTGAGCAGTGTTTAAGACAACAAAGTGCTATTTGACAGTCTAGCCTTTCTGTGGAACAGCTCTTCTTCCTGCCTTTGATGTGTGGATGGTTTATTTAATCAATTATTAATCAAAGTTATGGCATTCTTCTTATATATTTAGGTAAAAACTAAAAGATGCCTTTTCTTGCTTTCTTGTTTAAATAGAAGTTTAAATAGAATGCGGAAATACTTGCTTTTGAACGAAAAAAAAAAAAATACATATTGGAGAGCTTCCAGTTTCAGGCGTTTGAGCAGTATATTGGATGTTTAGGAAAAAAGAGGAGGAAAAAAAAAATAAAAATAGACATTTCTAAGTTCTGTAGCTCAGCCAAAGGTGCCAGAAGGTTTCTGCTAACCTGCCTTGATATAACAAAGAGCAGGACAAATAATTTGATTAGCGTTTTCTTGGGCGGGCGCTGAACCTGCCCCGGAGCGCGGCGGTGCCGGGGAGCGGGGCGGGCAGCCGGACACTCGGCGCGTGGAGCATCTTGAGCAGTTGGTAACATTTGGCAGCTTAACATAGAAAAAAAAATGACTGCTAGGGAGATCTCAACTGCTGCTAATTAGCAGCAATGAACTGTGGGTAAGGACAGTACATTTTAATGTGAGAAGAATTTTACAATAACCACCACACTGAAAGAAATAGAAGGAAATGCTCCCTAGCTGACCCTTGTGGCAATCTAAGCTGCATATTGCAATAATCCTGTAAATTACTATGCTTTTTTATACAGTAACTTGGAGTTAATTAGTAATTTAACATTCCTCTACGCTATTAAATGTCTTTCTTGCATTATATTATGTTGTTTCATGGTCTTACCTTAACACTAATGGGGTTTAGTTATATTTTCTCAAAACAGTAACAGTAAAATAAAACTGAGCCGGAAAATTAATTAGTTCTCTTTTACCTTTGATTTACCTGTTAGTAACAATTAAGTGGCAATGTACAGTTTTGGAGCGGTGCGAGGTTACGCAGAGATGAATAGGCTCCCGGGATGTGCTGATGGTGCCGGGGGGGGGATGAAGATGAGGAGTGGGAGAAGCGCTAGGGACCGTGCTGCAGGCAGGGGCTGGGGTAGGCAGGGCAGCATCCCTGCAATTCCCCATCCCTGCATCCCCGCAATCCCGTGTTCCTCTATCCCCCCATCCCCGCAATCCCGCATCCCTGCATCCCTACAATCCTGCAATCTCACATCCCTGTAACGCCACAGTCCTGCATCTCTGCATCCCCAATCCCCTGCATCCCTGTATTCCCATGATCCTGCATCCCTCCGTCCCTGCAATCCCACATCGTGGGTGCCGATGCTTAGTGATGGAGGCAGGCGGAATTGGGCAAAGCATGGCCGGGGGCTCGCGGGCTGGGGGAAGCATCCCCGGGATGCCGGGGGAAGCGTTTGTTGTAAAAGCTAGAGCTGTGCACAATTTATTCCTTCTTCTGTGTCATCTTTGCAGCTGCAGGAATCCGTGGGCTAATTAGAGTAACCAACAATGATGAAACATGTGATCTGAGTGAAAGTTTAGGATATAATTACGTGGGGCATCAGGTGAAAGAGTCTCTCCTAGATTAATCCAGCACAAATTAAAAGTTGGAGTGCTTTTTTCTCTCCCTCCTTCCTCGACAGTCATCTCTCCAGATGCAATATTTGCTTCTTTTTAAAGCCACGGGAGTATCCAGGTTGGCTAAGGCAGGTTTCTCGCTGGCTGTTTATGAAACTTAAGAGTTGGGAAGTGATGGGAGGCGAGGGGGGTGTTTTCTCCGTGGGCACCACCGCGGAGCCGTTTGGTGGAAGAGGGAGAGCGAGGGGCTGAATGCAACACAAAACCCTGCCCGAAGACTTTGTCTCTGGGGGCTCCTGCTAAAAGCGGCGCTGCTACCATTTAAAACCCCATTCTTTGCAGCTGGATTTGAGCATCCATAAAAAATTCATCCCTGCTTTAAGAGATTTCTGCTTTTCTGTCCTCCCCATTGTTAGACAAATTGAAGTGTGCACTCTGAAGGAGTGTGGCGGTGAACTGAGAATTTATTTACTCATTCGATTCTAATATTGAGAGAATCTGCTCTCCCCGTTCAAAGGGTAGAGCAACAATGCGAGTGACATCGGGTCAGCGGCACTTCACAGCTACCTGCGAGATAGAATTGTTCTCCTGGCAGATAGGAAGTGACTGAAACCTCTTTTTCTCATCAATGTCTATTATGATTGATGGCTCTATGGTCACACTGAATATGCCCTTTTTAAATAATTCACAATGTCATCATCATAGTACTAGTTTATAACTAGCCTGTTATTTTTACCTTTGTTCATTCACTAACAGGAGATTCGATAAATTAAGTACTATGGATTTTGGTAGCATTAGAACCGATTGAAACATTCTTTTTTCTTTCTATTTTCTTTTCTATTTTTATTTTTTTTTTTCTTTCAAGGCAAAGCCTTCCTGCACACAGTAGCAACGATTTTTTTTTAAAAAGCCACAAGCTTCGGCTGTGATAATTCATTAAAAAACAGCTTACCAAATCGATATATTCTTGTTGATGACATCAATTAGAATATTAAAAAAATCACCAAAATGAAGCAGCTACCTTCGCCTAGCTTGGATTCGAGTTCATCTATCATTCAGAGTGCAGTGAGAACGTGCTTTAGACATCGCAAATGCCTACTATAAGTTCAGGATGAGAACCGGCCATTAATTGATGCCGAGTATTATTCTTCGAGCGCACTGGATATAGTCCAGATACCGGGTGCTCAAATTGGATAGTTGAATCATATTAGCAGCGGTTCATGGGTAAAATATTTCATAGTGTACTTTTCAAATCAGGTTTTATTTGTTCAACTTTGAAATTGGGGCTTAGTAAGTCGTGTTAGGCGGTAGTTGGGTATTTGTCGTCTCTCGCTTAACTGTAGAAATGCTGCTAATAATTCATGGCTGTTAGGAATAATCACATGGGTTTCCTTGCCAAGGCTTTGTGATTAGAAGGCTTTAAGTAATTTTTACATTGCTTGAATTAGGTGGTTTGGTTTTTTGTTTTTTTTTTTGTTGTTAAACAGCTGTTAAGTAAATGTCTAATTCAGCCCAAATTTCTTTGGGTCTCTGCTCCCCGTAGGACCTGTCCCGGAGCCTCCTGCCTGTTCCACCTCTGGAAGGCTTCAAAGCGGGTCAGGGCTTCTGCAGCAGGTTCCTGAGCAGGAGGAAAAGGTCATGAGAAGCTTTTCTTGTCGGTGCGGGAGCGTCGCCTTCCCCGCGAACACAAAGGATGGAAGTGCCCTGGGAAGAGGGTGGACTCCGCCACTTCAACAGGGCCAACGTTGTACCCAAAATCTGAGAAATCTGAGACCTGCTCCTCCCCAAACCTCGCTGGGCAGCGCTCCTCTGGCTGGTAGGAATGGGAAGACTCCAGATGCCGTGAGTACAGAAATATCTAAGGTCTGTGGAGCTGCTTCTCTGTATAAGCTTCCCCACCTGACCCTTGCTCGTGGGATTGGTACCTCTCCAGGCTGGCTTAGGAGTGAGCCTTAGGAGCACCGGTCTTATTCCTGATGATGGTTTCCAGAATCAATATATTCGCTACTTTCTATGTGTGCTGCGAGTGAGGCAGGGTGCTTTCAAACAGGAGTGGGAAGTTTTAAGACTCTGCAGTTACAGCATAGCAAAATTTTATATATTAAAGCACAATCTACACTTTTGGAAAGTCAGCATAACTTCATCGCTAAATATGGGAGTGAGATACTCTTTTCACCCCCTTTTAGGCACAGCCACAGGCAGACAAACTGCTGTTGAAAACTATTCAAGATACACGTCCAAAATACTTTGGTTTTTCTTAACTTTGGGATTTTTTTTTGTTTGGGTTTTGTTTTGATTTTTTGGGATGTGGGGTTTTTTTTCCATTTTTGTTTGGTTGGATGGGTTTTGTTTATTGTTTTCCACCAATAAGAAACCAGCTGCCTCTGCAAAGCTTTAGGTTCCGTAGATCTTCCCAGATGATACCTCACGGGAGCGGAGATGGTGCTGTGCAACTCCCTCCAGGACCCCGTGGTAGTAATTAATAAGAAGTCAAGTTCTCGACTAACTGTGGCAAATTGGAAAGCTGTGAATTTGGAGATAAGAGCGGAGGGTCACAGTTTATTTGTAACTGGGTTATCGAATCATAATAAGCACTTATAGCAAAAAGCATCATAAAAGAAAATAGTGAGGTACAAGAACCCAAGAGTAATTGGGTTTTCCCACACAAATAAGATCCACGTAGCAAAAGAATTTCCCTTTGAAGAAGCGGTTATAAATTTGGGGTCTACAGTTTCCATTAGCCCCTCATCGTTACTAGCTCATTGCAAAATAGATAAAATGTATAAATCTCCCCCAACATTCGATATCGTAATCCTATTTGGTTATATTTCCTAACGTTTGCCAATGTGACTATAAAAAACGACAAAATCGCAAGAGGGATAATACAACATTTAGTCTCTTTCATGGAAATATAAAAATGAGATTCTTTGTTCTTTTTAATATTTTTTTATTTTTCAATATTTGGTGATTGATTTAAAAAATATTACAACTCCAGTTCTGTGCACCATAAGCTTAGGGAGTTGAAAAAACACATTAATTCGCAGATTTTAGTCTTCAGAGTTTTGGAATTCCTTCTATTCAGAGGTGAAGGTGGGAATTAAGGAATGAAAGTGTAATAAGGAAAATAGTAGTTTATTTTCTGGGGGCATAAAAATGAAACGTGAAGTGTCAGCTCTGTAGCAGGTAACTGCAAAATTGCTAGCAGCTTTAAAATATTGCTGGGTTCTTGGACAGAAGGTTTGGACTTTGTTTAGTTTGCCTTTTCACCAGGAGTTAGAAGCTAAACGTTACTAATACGTTTTAGTTTATGTATATTTATTGAGAGCTATTTACACGGTCGCTTTTAGGCAGCTAGCTTGGTTTCTGGAGAATTTGATATAATTTTGGGGGTACCCATGAACAGTACAGGTCTCCTTGTCAGCTGGTGGGAAAGGGAAGTGGCGGAGGAGAAGGCGCGGGTTAGGACATCGTCTCTCCGGGCTCTTGGTGAAGCATTGTCCCATCACAGCACGGTGCTGGGTTTAATTTTGCAGAAGCCTTTCCGTGTCCATCTCCCCGGTCTGTTGCGTTGCCAAGGTGATCGTTAGTCTGCTTAATCTCTGTTTTCCAACCGCAGGTGCCACTGGATGCCACCACAGGGCTCAGTCCCACCTCAGCCTGACCCAGGGAGTCCTCACCCACCTTTCCCATGGGTGCCTCAACTCCAGCATCTTCTGGTATTCTGGTCTCTCGGGGGTTTCCTAAGCAGCCTGGGGTTGGTTTTTGTATGGTTTGCTCTGCAGTGGTCCCCTCTCACGTCCTGCCCAGCGTTACGCGGGCAGCAGCGTGGCTATGAGGATCCTGTAGCCATGGGGCAACCTCAGCTCCTGGCTGGTACAGGGTGAAACCCAGTATCTTCTGTTCCTGGCTTTCTCCAGTTTGAAGCCCAGGTAACCCTGGATCTAAGAGGGAACGCTCCAATTCCCGAGAAAATGCCAGCCTCTCCAAGTACCTATTTGATTTCATTTGGCTTCATTGACATCCCCACCTCGCCTGCCTTGCCAAACGGCCTCTGGTGCAGGCACAGCTATCCGTGATTGTCAGTACCCTATTTGGGAAAGGAGAACTGGCTAACGGGCGGTGTTTCCTGCAGCGGGGGCCTGAGCTCCTCCATGGAGACCGAGCAGATCTGTGCTGGGGAACTGCGAACTGTGCAGAGTGAATCACTCCTGCTTCGCCAGCTCTGTGGAAAATTAGGCTGAGCTTTCAGAAGCATCAAGATTTTTTGGTGTTGTGTTGTTTTATTTTGTTTCTTTGGGGTTTTTTTTTGCTTGTTTGTCTGGTTTTTTTGTTTGTTTTGTTTTATTCTGTTTTGTTTTATCTTATTTTATTTTATTTTATTTTATTTTATTTTATTTTATTTTATTTTATTTTATTTTATTTTATTTCATTTCATTTCATTTCATTTCATTTCATTTTATTTCATTTTATTTTATTTTATTTTTAAAATTCCAGCAGGCAGGGCATTGCCCAGGGCTGCCGAGGGCTGTGCAGGGACTCTGACACTGTGAAACTGCTGGATCAGGGCAAGGGATGCTTCTTCGCAGCAGGAACCAGCCCTTCCTCCAGCTCCCGCCTCGCCCATCCTGAACAAACCCACTTGCAAGAAGGGAAAAAGCTTCAGACGTTAGTGCAAGTGGAGGAATTGTTCTTTGAATGACGTTTTTTGGGCCAGGTGGGTGAGCAAGAAGGAAAAGCCGGTGTCTGGTTGTCGGGGGGTGGGGGCAGAGGGGTGGTCGCACACCGCCTGGCATGACAGATTGGAGAAACAGGTTGCTCAAAGTTTAGGGACTGGGGGAAGAGAGAAGGGATGGTTTTGCTGGGAAACCAGCAGAAATGCTAAGCAATCAGTTAAAATATGTGGCAGAGTTTGGGTTTTTTTTAAAGCCATCTCTGCTGGAGCCACTTTGATTCACCATTGCTCGGCACCGCGCGCAAGCACCCGCTTTTCCGAGTCAGCCTTGCGACGACAATGTTTGCAATGCTATTTAAACCATTTTCCACTCTTTTTTTTCATCCACTGATTAGCAAGGCCCAGACAGCAGACGACTCCCAGTTTAGGCTGAGATTTCCCCCTTTGGAAGCAGGGATGAAGAGCTCACACCTCGCCTCAAACCTGGACAAGCGCCAGAGCTCTTGGGGGGGCATGTCCAGCATTAATCGGGGCTCACCTTCTGCTTTCATAAGATGCTGTTCATCATCTGTCTGAGGACTGTGCTAATGCTGCAGATCCACCACTCGTTTGGTTGCGTACAGTTTGGGATGGAAGTTCACTATGTTTACGGCGAGATATACATACTCTATACAAAATTAGCCGGCGTGTCCTAAGGAGGGATTTATCAGTAATAAAGAGCTCTGGGTAATGACATCTAAACAAACACCATCTTTCTAATAGATTTGTTGTTTGCCCAGTGTGGCAGAACATCTTTTATACCCACCTACGCACGTGGTGAGGGTGTCTTTTGAACACAGGCCCAAGGGGGAAGGGTTCTAAACTGGAAGAGGGGAGATTTAGATGAGATGTGGGGAAGAAATTGTTTGCTGTGAGGGTGGTGAGCCCCTGGCCCAGGTTGCCCAGAGAAGCTGTGGCTGCCCCATCCCTGGAGGGGTTCAAGGCCAGGTTGGACGGGGCTTGGAGCAACCTGGGCTGGTGGGAGGTGTCCCTGCCCAGGGCAGGGGGTGGCACTGGGTGGGCTTTAAGGTCCCTTCCCACCCAAACCATTCTGTGATTCTATGATATGGACAGGTATGGGCAGGTATGGCCATATTCCATTGTCACTGTCTCCATGAGCAGTTTAGCTGCTGAAAAGGCCATTTTCTTCTTTTGTGATGGTCCCACCAGTGGTAGCATCAAGTGGAGCTTCTCCCGGCCCAAGGGCCGGCAGAGCATCCCGGGGACAGAGCTGGCTGGAGACAGGGAGCAGGGTGGTGGGGTGAGATGGTGCCTGGTGGCCACGGACCTTCTGGCTGCCCACCAACCGTCCGGTGGCGGAAAGAACAAAACATGCACGAGAAACACTCCCGTTGCAGAGACTGGTCGTGAAAAATTGGTGTGAGGTGGGGCTGCAGCGTCTGAATCGCCGTCTTTAGTTTATGAAAATTATAATTATTTTGATTTCTGTCCACAGACAGCTTGAAATGTTGCAAAACTCTGCAGGTGCTCTCTGTTATAACAAAACCCCAGAACAGATGGTGCAAGGTACCAGGCCAGCTCAAGGGATTAAACGCAAGGCTTTTGAAATTTAAAATTAAAGCTGGGTGATCTTGGGAAAATGTGCCTGCCAAACAAGCTTGCTGAAAAAAAAAGTTCTCCAAGTTCCCCATACAAGCTGATTTAAATTCAAATGAGACAAAAATTGGGCACTTAAAAAGTGCTTAAGAGAGGATTAAAAATCTGCGTTCAAGAAAAAATGGGATGTATATGAATTATTTGTTGTTGCAGGAGGATTTTTTTTGTGTCCGAAAGCAAATTTTCTCCTCATTTTTTGGTAGCGCTTGAGCGGACGGTAGAGGAAAGGCTTCACTGACCTTTCCTTTCCCTTGTCTGCTGCTCGAAGGATGGATGAGTCGGGGAACACACCGAGGGGGTGAGAGCCCCCCATGTCCCGTAGCAGGGGTGCCGGCGGTGGGACCACCACCCTGGCAGCGATGGGGAGGGGACGGTGCCCTCGTGGCGGCCGGGGAGGCTGGGGCTTTGCTCCCTTTGGGTGGGTATGAAATTCATTCATGAATTTTTGCAATTCAAAGGGAACAGGGCCCTCCTTTTGAGCGCGCTCCCCTTCCTTCCACGGCAGCGAGGAGCGGGAGGGAAGGCGGTGCCCGCTGCGAGCCGAGCGCGGTGCCGCGCTCCAGATGTCCCCTTTGTTTCAGCAGCATTGTGTCCCCTGCACGGAGCAATTCCCATTTCTCATTGGCACGGGACATTGTATTCTGCATATTGTTTTGGTGTGGTTTTTTGGGTTTTTTTGTTTTTTTTTAAATCGCTCTTAATCGTGAGCCTAGTGGGGGCATTTAGGCTCACAATGAAGAAAAAGCCTACGGGGTGAAAAAGCAGCAATCTCCCCGGCTTTGATGGCCTTGTTGGCCAGAATTTGGGACTCCAGCAAATGGTTTGCTACAGCTCTATTTAAAACAGAAAGGGCTGGCAAATACTGTGACGCTGGACGGTGTTTGCTAAAGCCTTTGTTAATGTGTTAGATAACCTATTAATCACAACTTTTATATTCATATGCAAAATGTGCCTGGAGGACAATTTAATCATTTATTACAAGCGCTTTATATATTTACTTTCCCTTTCCCTTCCCCTCACAAGAGCCGTGCTCATTAACCCAGCGCCGGGGAGGTGGCTGCAATGGGACGGGGCTGCGCGGGAAAGGGAAAACTGCCGAAAGTTTCAGCCCACGCTGTGTTTCGATACGAGTTCGAAAGCCGGCGTGATTAAAGCAATTGAAAGATCCTCTCTTATTTTTCTTTCCTATTCCTGTCTCGTCTTGTCATATTAAAGGTTTTTAAGGACTTTAATTAGGTATACTGGTTATGGAGACGACAGAGAGCAACCCTTTCCACGCCCAGACACTTGATGGAAGATGATCACTTTGGCAGGTACAGGCTGGCAAGCTGAACGAATATAAATTAACTAGGAAAGGTTAAATTAGAGTAAAATGAGGATTGCAGAGCGATCTATGCAGCAAAGTTAATTCTGAGCCGGTGCCTTGTTCTGTGCGCTGTGCTTAGTCATAGCTGCGCAGAGGGCTCGGGATTAGGAGGCCTTTCCGCACGAATCGTCGTTAACTCTTTCTTTCAAAATAAATTGTGATGTGGAGGGATGAGGTAAGGCTGGGAGCTGTTGGTGCAGGACAGCGCGCCTCTTGTACAGAACTTTGTTTTTAAAGCTGCGTCTTCATGTAGAAAGCAAGGCAAAGCTAACAAGAGCTTGCGAAGGCTGCCATCGGGTGAAGAGCGGAGGAAGCAAGAAGACCCCAGGGTGTGCTTTTGTGCAGCCATCTGGTCCTTCAGCCCGTGCCCATGGTCCTGTGCGTCACTGTCCTCCTCCACCAAGGACTCAAAATAAGGCCAAAACGTATCTCGTATTTCATATGCCCAGCTCTGCTCTTTGGACACCCCGGGGAGAGCAGGCTGCGAGGGACTGGGGGTCAGGGCGGTGGGGTGCGTTGGGGTGCTGGGGTTGGCTGGGAGCTGGGGGGGCTCTGGCCAACTCCCCTGCTCAAAGCTCAGCCAACCTGGGGAGGTCGGGGTTGGTTGCCCGGGCCCTGGTTCTGTTGAATTTTGGGTATCCCCAGGGATGCTCTGCATGACCCGTCCACGTCTTCCTCGCATGGTCCCTCCTGCCCCACTCCTTTCTGCCCATCGCCCCAGCACCCCCACGCAGGACTTTCCCCCCCTCATTGCTTAACCTCGGGAGCTCCTCTGGGCAGGTTTCCCACCTTCACACCATTCCCCAGCCGCCGCGGGCAGCGGGGTGCTGCATGGGATGTTGTCCCACAGCATCCCCGCACCGAGGGACAACCTTGGCCCTGAGTCACCTCAAACGTCCTGTTGAGTCAGCACCAAGTACTTTGGATGGACCCAGTTGCTGTGTGTTTTTAGTGGTCAAGACTGAAAAAAATGGCAGTGCGACAGCAGTGGATAAATGTTAACACATTTAAATTACTATACAGTATCCAGAAAGACAGTATGACCTGTGGATTGTTCTAGATCGCTGTTTTAACTCTCATGTAGTCTAATTGAACAGTGCAAACAAACAGGGATTGATCCTATCCATTTTCCGAATTAAAAAAAATGACGATTTTTGTGTTTTATCAGGATGTCTATTTATTTTGGTATTCAATTACAGGGTTCATTAAATAAAGATCCCTATAGCTATATTTCATCTTTTCGTTGTGATATGGTATTGTGGTGTATATTGCGTGCACGGTGCATGAGGCAAAAGCTAAGAGGCTGTCTCGCTGCCTGCAGTTGAGAAAGGACATCTGCCGCCTCAAATTGATGGAAAGTTGCAGTATTTTCAGAACGAGAGCCTCGCGCATTGCCGGGATGCCTGCAGCCAGCATTGCACCGACGAGGTGGGCTGCTTCCGCAGCACCGTTTTACAGAGCTATAATAGCCGGTAAAAATGTTTTTAATTTGTTTGACAGTCTTTAATCTACCCCTTTGTTAGAGTGTTTGGTGCTGAAGTATTTTTTTCAAGGACTTTGTGGTTGCTATAGATATTTTATTCCATAATAAGGATTACGTTGCACGTAATCCTATGAAAAGATACAGTAATTAATTTGAAAATTGCTAAGGAGTCGATAAGTATTTAAAACCTTAATTACGTGTAACCTTGTTTTCTCTCGCGGCTCATGAGATACAGTGTCTTTGAAGAGGGGGAACGGCCTTTTGCCGCGGGTCCGCCCTGCCCAGCTCTTTGTGCATCTCCCAAGGACCGGCCGGGGCGCAAAGAGCCCGAATCCGCCGCGGAGAGCTCGCAGGCGCAGGGAAGTTGTTCTTTAAAGCTCTGGAGAAATGCAGTGCATTTATCAGCTTTGAGTGGATATCATTGTGTTTATAACAGAGTGGAGGCACCATGCAATTTTGCTCTTGAAATTGGTTTATATAGATGACTGGTTGCTGTGAAGTGTGTGTCAGAGTTGCATGCAGCCGTTATGAAGTAGTACAATTGTCATCGCTTCTTACATGGTTGTTGAGAAGAGCTTGAGAGCCCAGCTCAGTCAGCTGTTGAATAGATAACCCAACACAGTTAACGTGGCATACATTGTAAAGAATTACATGCCTGCTACAATGAGCTCTGGGCCTTTGGTCTAGATAATAATCCTGGTGGGTGTACCACGTGTAGTGGCTGTCTGATCGCTCAGATATGACTGACGAAACATAAAGAAAAATGTCAGTCGGCTAAAAGAAAAATGCTGCTGTAAGTTTGTTTAAGGTTCATGTAAACGGCTGTGCTTTTTTATTTAACCCCGAGTCTCCCAAAGACTTGGCTGTCAAGCTAAATGCGGATCTATATGTAAGCTGCGGGTGAAACTCCATTTTAGATCGCGTTGAGATTTGTCAGCTGCGATAAAGGCTTTGGCCATCTCTTCCCATCGCGGTGGCCTTGTCTTCTCATTTCACAGCAAGCAAAGTCCTTGTGTCAGTTTACGTTTGCGATGCGGGAGCCTAACACCACTAAAAAGGATGAGTGTTCGCGACTTTTTAAGTGCCGTGGCATGATTCATTTCAGTGAATTGAAGTAAGCCAGAATAATCAAGCTGGCAATATGGACTGGACTGGAGGAGCAGTAATTAATACTGCTAGCAAATTAAAAAAAAAAAGAAGAGCTGCCATGTAAGAGCTACACGGCTGTTTGCCACTCAAACAGGGTTCGGACATTGGAAAGATGAATGCGTGTGAGAAACATGTCCTAGCCTTGAGGCACGTCCGAGCCCATGGAGTCGGAGGAGGTCAAGGCCAAGGCTGGTGTTGCTCTGGGTTGCTGTAATGGCACCTGTAGTCAGCACACCTTCCGTGAGGTTGCTTTGCACTGGTCTCTGGCAGCTTTAACCCCTTGTGCTGCTCCTCCTGCTGTTTGCAGTAGAGCATCTATGGATCTGGATGTGGACTGTATGAATGAGAGGGCTGAAGGGGCTGGCATGGCCACGAAGCTGTAGGCACCCATTGCCCACACAGTACTGTAGGGGAAGGAGGATTAAAGTCCTGTCAATCCTTTCGTAAATCGAATTATATTATTATTTTTTTTTTGTACTAGGAAATTGGTATTTTTTTAGGTTGCTTGAATTCTGTGCGCACATTCCTGTTTGGAGATGAGAGAGTTTTGCAGCAATGCGGTTGCCCATGCTGAAAGGGCAGCTGGGCTCCTCTTGTGACCTGCACACAGACCCAGCAGCCGTCCAGCCCTGCTCTGAGCAGGATGGGTGCCGGCACCCACGGTGGCGACACCTCTCCATCAGACACTGGTGGCCGCTCTGCCCATGAGACGCTAGTTTCAGAGGCTTCTCCTTGTAACAGGACTGAAATCCTACTGGATCATCTTGGCAATTGAAAATTCCTCTCCAGATATTTTAATATTATGTAAGTAATTGAGAATCGCTTTTATTTGCCCAAGTGACTGTAGCACGGAGTTGGCCAGAAAGATGGCACCCCTTCGAAAAGCCCGAGCCCCAAAAGCTGATTGATGATGGAATAGGTTGTGGACGCTCCATTTAGGTAGGTTTTAAAGAGCAGCATCGCAGCGGCGGTGCTTGCGTCGTGGCAGATGTGGGGCTATTCTAGGGGTATTTTAGTAAGAGCTGCTTCTGCACCACATAAACCCCTGTAGACTGCTTTACTTCGCTTTGGGGTTTTTTGATCTTTTTGCACAGCAGTCAAATACTGTCGCTGTATTTATGACACTAATAATACTTCTGTGCCACAACAGGACACTTTTATTGCTGGGTTTGAAGTATTTGCATTTTTATTTAAAAGTCTGAGCCAAGCAGCAATCTGGAAAAAAAAAATATCAAAGCGGATAAATAAGAATTTGACAAAAATATGCATTGTGTGTCCCTAAAGGGATGAGCAGAAGAGGAGAGGCTGCGTGCTGAAGGGACCCCAGCCCTTCGGTCCGGGATGGCTGGGTGCCGGGCTCGAGGAAGAGGAGGGCGGGCAGTGATGGCCCTGGGGCTGGGCTGGGCTGCGGGACCCACGCAGCCTCCACCTCCCTCATCCCCGGCAGATGTTTTCCATCCACAACTTTGTCACGTGAGATGTGAAAATATCCAGCACACCCTCCCCCTGCACACGGAGGGAAATGCCAGGTACGGCCCTTCCCTGCTTTATCATTTTCTCTCGGTTTACGTGGCAGTCTTTTAGCTTCTATTTTTTGCTCCCCCATTTATTGCCCCCAGAGCTCGCGGTAGCACCGCCGTAGCTCAGAGCAGCTAATGAAGCATCAGCTACGTTGAGCAGAACAGGAATCTGCTCAGTCTGGGGCTGAACCCGCGTCCTGCTGACACCAGGCTGAGCTTGGAGCAAAATAATTGGAAATCTTTTAATATTTCCAACTGCCAGCGCGTACTGGGGGAGGAGAGAAGGGCTGGAAATATCCCTTGGTAAACTCAGAGAATCGTGTGGCTCAGAGAATGGGTTTGGACCGCTGGGTCCGAAGTCAGCAGCATCACCACAGAGCAGGCAAGAGGAGGCGACAAGGGGCAGGAGTTACAGACGATGGATTTATTTCTTTCACCCCAAATTCCTCCCTAATATTTAGCCCTAAAAGCTCTCCATTCACAGCTGTTGTGTGTGGTGTTCCTCTCCCCAGCCCGCCGGAGCCACCACCAGCTTGGGGGTATTTCAGTGCAGCAAAATTTGACTTTTTCTGATGAATGAAGCTCTTCTTGCATAACGACAGCCTCCGCTTGCTGGGCGCATACCGTCTCCTTTTACCCTTACCTGTCCTGTGTTAAGTCTGATTTCAATGTTGTCATTGCTAGAGGATGCACAAAAATGGGTGCCAGTTCTTCCTTACATTTGCCATTAATCGCAGCACGGGTTGTAAAGTGTTTTCCCTCAATTTTCCAGAAGAGTCTTGTTGCGTGGAAGTTCCTTAGGGCTCTACTATTACCCCGAGTGTCTTTTAGATCTTTATTGTTGGGATGTGGCCAGTCATAATTTGGCAAAATTCTTGTTATTCTCTTCCCTCCACCTCTAACTCCCCCCTCCTGCCCCACTTTTTATTTTCTCTATTTGAAAAAGTCTCTTTAAAGAAATCACCTTTCAGGAGCTACGTCTGAAAATGCCTAGTAGTGAAGCTGCCAATCCACCTTTCCTCGATAAAAGTATCACACTTGAAGTAGTCTGATACCGTGCGCTTTTTTGGGACAGGAAAGGGTTCAAAGCTCATCCCAGGAGGTCAAAAAAATTCTCAGGGAAGAAAAATTCCAAACAGCTGCTACATTAAATTTTAGTTTTACAGAAAAAGAAAGACTGATGAAAATTATTAGTGCTAAATAATAGAAAGATAGCAGCAGAATGTATCATTTTACAGCTAAGGAATATATATTCACACAGACGCAGGAGCTTTTCCCTCGCATGCGATAGCTGCCCATTCTTTAAACAGCCAAACTGGGGCTTTCTAGTTTAGATTCTTGGAATTGCCCTCTGGAGGCACCTGTCTGTTCCTCTGAATGCTTTAACTGAAATCGATAGCAATAGGATGCCGTTCCGTATTAGACCAAAAAATGCATGCCCTTCATATTTTTTCTTAGTAATCTTATGATATCCTAATTCGTAAAATTATGCTAGAGGACTCCGTTTATATATATACACATGACATATGTTTATGCATTTTAATACGAAATCCTTTATAATGGCTCATATTGAAATTTCAGACTCTAATGGTGCAATGTGTGCGGCATGAAATGCAGCAATTTTTCACAGTTTCTATCACTGCATTTTACTTACGGTACTAAAATCTCAACTGCCGTTCAGAAACTTGGCACAACACCATTAAAACAGTCCAGAAAACAGAGTTTTAGACAAATTCCTTAAACTGTTTGCTTGATTTTCTTAATATAGAAGGGGAGTTTGGTTTGGGTTGAGGTGGTTTTGGAGTTTTTCTGTTTTTTATTTTCTTCTACCGGCGACTTAATAAAAATGCGCAGGCAGCTGATTTTGGAAGGGGTCCCTTGAGCAAGCAGCCAGAGAGCTGGTCATAGAACCACAGAATGGTCCGGGTTGGAAGGGACCTTAAAGCCCACCCAGGGCCACCCCCTGCCCTGGGCAGGGACACCTCCCACCAGCCCAGGTTGCTCCAAGCCCCGTCCAACCTGGCCTTGAACCCCTCCAGGGATGGGGCAGCCACAGCTTCTCTGGGCAACCTGGGCCAGGGGCTCACCACCCTCACAGCAGACAATTTCTTCCCGAGATCTCATCTAAATCTCCCCTCTTTCAGTGTAAAACTGTTACCCTGCTGTGTGCCCCGGATTCAGCGGGGAGCCGGCTGCGGGGTAAACGTGAGATTTGCTCTGCAGGGAGCACACAGCCTTGTTTCACGTTCAGGGCTCCTCCATCACCCTCCCTTTTGGAGGCAGGCTCCGGGTCGGCGTTGTGTAGGAAGATGAGGCTATGAAAAAATAATCAAATGAGGAATACTTTGCAGAAACGTGTAGAATATATGTATATATATCTATACAGACATATGTATTTGAGAGAGCTGCCTACTCTGTTCTCTCCCGAGGGCAAACAGGAGGCCGTGGGTTCAGAAGGGAAGAAGAGCTGCATGCAGTGATGCCCTGTACACACTTTTTCCACCCTTGCCTTTTTCTTTCTCCCACTAGCAGCCTCTGGAGGCGTTTATCCTCTCAGAAAGTTGAATTATATTTGTAAGCGTGGAAAGACAGCGTTTCAGGGTCTCCATTCCCCCTTCCCTTGTGTGTGTGTGAGAAAGCTCCGGGAGCAGAAGGTGGGTTCCTCTGGCTCCTCTGGGAGATGCTTCGTGTCTCACCTCTCCCCCTCTGGTGGAAAATCCAGTTTCGTTCTTGGCCAAACTGCCCGAGCCCGGCGTCCCTGCGAGGCACAAAGCGCGACGAGCACCAGCAGTGAGCGTTTTGGAGCAGGAACCCCCAACTTGCTTGTGCTCAGCACGCAACGGCCACGCTCTTGTCTATTTGAGCCTCAGAATTCAGGGCACACCAAATATTGCCTGACATGAAATATTTGCACTACTCAGGCAAACCTGTTCCCAAAAGGAGGATGGCCGCAGTTGCACCATCTCCAGCCCCTCCAGCGGGCTCCTCAGGCAGAGGGGCTGTAGCCCAAAGATGTGTCTCCATCCCCTGGGCCCCGGGTTCCCCCAGTAGCCCCCGGCTCTGCACAGGGAGACCGGGACGCTGCTTTTAAAGCATGGATAGAGAACTTGGCTGTGAGCAGGGCGAAGGGAGCCATTCCGTGGGCTGTCGGTGGCTGAACAGGAGCACGGCTACAAGGAAAATGAATTTCATCTGGCACAACAGTGCAGGATGCACACCGTGTAAAAACTTAAAAACCTGTTGTGGCTCTGAAATCTGTGACAATTCAGAGGTTTTTTCTAGCTTAAATGTTTTGGGGGGGTTGTTTTTTTCAGGTAAAGTAGTTTTATTTTAATAACTGTAACCAGCTCTGTTTGCGTCCTTTAGACATAAATCCCCACAGCGATTACGTTTCTTTGCTAATGGAAATAAAAGGTGAAAGAACTAAAAATAATAATAAAAATACTTCAGGTCTCTACACTTGAATTCAATTAATGCCTCCATCTTAGTCTATCAAACACTTGAGAGAGGCACAATAAGAGGAAATATAGATATAAGTGCCTAAACAAAGTGGTCAACAGTTGCACAGCCACATAAATCACTCCCTCTTCATGAATGTGCTCAAAAAATCAAATTATCACTTTTATTTTCTCCAATTACTTTAACTACTTTCACCTCAAAACCACGCAAATGATATTAAAACCTTCTAAAGGACGTTGCCCTTGCTGCTGCGGAGGCAGAAGACGGGGGTCCATCCCGGCGGTCGAGCAGGGAGGCGGGCTCTCTTCCCTGGCCATGCGTTTTTGAAAACAGGCGTGATTTGCTCTTAGCGTTTGAAGGAAGCCTTTGCAAATTGACGTTATTTTTTTAAGTGTAAATCCCCGGGGATGAGTTAGAAAATGCTTCAGTGCTTTTAAAAAATAGCATTTTGCTTGATCGGTGGCTCGGCTGGCCCTGCAGACCGCATGTATTCATTTATTTAGAGGGTCCAAGGGTGGCGTCCTGCTCCTGCATCGCTTCCTCCCAGTCCTTCCGTTGCACCACGCGCTCCCCGTTGCTCCTTGTTAAAAGTAATTTTAGTCTCTCTGTTTTCCTTTCAGTGGCCATTATCCGCCAGACAAACTAAACCCCAAAGAAGGCCATCCTCCCTTAAAGGCTAATTATATTGGTTTATAATTACGCCATCTCCAATTTTCCCGTAGCACCAGGGAAAACATGGTCTGAATAGAGGGAAAATGATTGCTGTGATTTTGTGCTACTTAAAGCTGGCGGTGATGGTGGCTCTGCCCGGGGAAGGAGCCCCGCCGTATGCATGGTTCCACTCCTGGAGGATGCAGGATGTGCAGAGTGATGCTGGGGAGGGACAGCCCAGGGAGCAGGATGCTGCGTGGGTCTCCTTCAGCATCACCTAACCGAGAAACATATGTGCTTGGGGGAAAACCCAAACCCTGCAACTCTCCCCGCGCTAAGGCTTTAGCGAGGAGGATGGGAGAGCGCAGGATTGCTGGCATGTTTCCTGTTAAAATGGGCAGATTAGCAGTATTTGCAGCGTTTCATGGGGAAGTCAGAAAGCCCAGCAATGCGGACACCCTTCGTATATCTCAAACCAGGGCTGAAACCGCAGTCTAAGCACACATAGAGGTGTGCTTGTGTCTTCTACACCGTAATGCCCGGGACCTTTGCTCGTGGATTTGCTCCCACAATGTCCGTCACCGTGCAAAGCCAGCACAGCAACTTCCCCCCTTCCCTGGAGGAGTAAAAACACTGGTGGCCCCAGTGGTGCCTCTCTTGATGCTGGTGTGGTGGCATCAGCCCTGACCCTCGGCACGGCCATGGTGTCCTGAGCCCAGAACCTGCCTCGTCTCCATCGATCCACACTGCTTCTCCCAGCAGACGTCTTTGGGGATGCGTCGATTCTTTGCAAGATCAACACAATACTTGAAAAAAATCGGTCTTCTGCGGACTGGGAAACTTGATGCAGAGGAAGGAGATGCCCGGCACCTACTGTCGGCAAAACAAAAAAAAGGAAGAGAAGAAAACACAAGCAGCCTTTCGCGTCAAAGTAGAGGTTTGAGGGAAGATGCTCTCGTCTAGACGTGGCCAGTTGGGCGCAGAAGGACATCAGGACCACCTCGGTGTGATGAGCCTGGGTTCGCTTCAGCAGCAGGAAGCGATTTATTCAAACATCGCGTCCCCAAACAAACCGAGCCTTTCCCACCCCGAGGTACTTTAAAATGAGCAGAGTCTGTTACTGGCGGTGCGTTACCATTGCCTCCAGACAGCTCGGGCGTTTGTCTTCAGAAAACACGCTTTACTCAAAATATCCAGAAAATACATGTGAACACAAATACTTAGATTTTTGTTTACAGCTGAAAAACACCCACTGCCCGGTCTTTGCTCACACCGGCCAACGTCACTCGTTCTGCCCAGCGTGAGCCCAGCACAAAGGCCTGATCTTCAGGCTTGGACCTCTTCCCCAGGCACAAGGTTAAATTTTACCTATGCTAGGGGTGCTCAGAAATGCTTATTTTCATTTTTCAATTTCAAGATTTCAATTAAATATTTTACCAAAAATGCTACCATTTTGTTTACTGGAGTAATTCCCAAAATAGTTTTGTTAAAAAAATTTCATTTTGGCCTTAGAATGTGCATCTATTCCAGAAGAAAGCATCATAGGGGCTGATAAAAATATCTTTGAAAATATCGTATAGAATAAAAAAAAGGCATAATTTTTTTCTTTCTTTTCAGGCCAGGCTTGAGCACAAAGGGAGTGACGATCCCTGGCCAGCACTGCCCGGTGGGGTCGGCGCGGCTGGGACCGCGGCTCCATCCAGGGGAGGATGGATGCACCCGGAGGGATCGCATCCCATCTTCCGTGCACCCTCCTGGGGCACCTGCGGGGTCACCGCACTTATATACCCCATGTTTGGGAAGGAGGCATCTATGCGTATGCAAGCGTACATATATTTGTACATATATGTATCAATCACCATCTGAATTTTCATGAGATAAATGCATGTTTGCAGTTGGCAGGAAAAATGCCTAAATGTCACTGAAATATTTCTTACCTGCTACTAACAATTATTATTTCTAGTATGATCATTATGCAGTAGGGTACTTTCTCCCGGAAAGACCGGTTAAACTGAAATATTTCTCTCCTGTAGAAAAAACCACAAGTCAATACCTTTTAAGGTTGGGGTTTTTTTTCCCATCTTATTCTTAACTCCTGCATCGTTGATTTAAGTGTCCTCTGTAATGTGTAATTGTAAAAACATTTTGAAAAATTAAAACGCTTACGCACTTGTAGCCATTCGTTACTACTGAGGTGTTAAAATAATTTATTCCATTATATTAACGATTGCTTGATGCATCAAAAGATAATTTGCCATGTAATTTTGTTAAACCTGAAACTGTAGCATATTTTCTTGATAATACCATTAATATATCAAGAGTAAATAAAATGTTTAGGGGTAGGCACATTAATTATCGCCTTCATCTACTGGTGTTTAAAACTAAGAAATAATTAAATGCGCTTTAATAAGATATGGTTCTGGGAAAGCAGGATCATTTATGAATTGCTAGAGGTGCGTACAGCTGCCTTTCCCTTGAGAGGAGGAATTTATGCCGAACACCCTGCTGATTGTTCAGGAGGTAAAGAACCAATAGCTGCATGTACAGAGGTTTAATTTAAAGTGTGTTTCTCACTAGGCTGCTCACAACACTTAATTAAACTCTGCTGTTTTGGCAATGACAAATGCTGTAGTGCAAAAGGAACCAGAGTAGCAGTGACTGAGAAGCTCTCGTAATTTCTTTCATGTGCACTGGCAGCCGGATCCAGGTCAGGAGAGAAGGAAAGAATAAAAGAAGATTTATTTAAGGTGTTTGAAGGAAGTTGCCACTTCCCAGCGTCCGTGTTAATTCCCAAGACAGTTTCCTTCCGTGCGGGATTCATCAACCCGTGGTTGCAGACACTAAGACTCTATGACTCTATATTACAGCGTGTGGCCACGGACAACAATTTGCCACCGTTTCTCAGCCTTTTCACCCGAGATGCTCCTATTCATGGTGTTGGGCTGGTGGATAAACCAGTCAAAACCAGAGGATGCTGGCAGGTGCCTGGCCGTCCGCTCCTTACCCACCGCCACCGCTCCTCTCCACTTCAGACGGGCCCGTTAATACCGCGTTGAGCATGCGGCGCTTGGATACTGAAAAAAAGGTGATTCCAAGCGATAAAGGTAATCAAGGTTCTAGTCAGATTGTGTCGTTCCCTCTTCAGATAGATTTATAAATAGGCAAGTTTCTTTCAAGCCATTAAAAAAAAAAAAATCTATTTTTTCACATTTCTGCTATGAAATACCAACCTGAAATGTGAGGAAACACTCTTTCGGGGATATTTTTAGCTTCAAGTCCTTTATTTTAGGCATACATGGACATAAATGGTATTGCATGTTAAACCACAGTCTCTTCTGCTTTTAATTCACTGTTCCCCTGTACACCTGTCCACACAGTTTAAGAAGGCTAATGTAAATTGTCAGTAATATATAGTCTCTTTTAGCACTTGCATTAATAAAAAAAAGCAGTGAAACAGCTATCACTGATAATAATGGGGGCTTTTTTCCTCTCTCTCTCTCCGTCTTTCCAATCAGAATCCAGAGGTTTGTAAGAATGCATATTTTGGGGAGCTCTCCCCCAGTTTAAGTCTGTGTTGAAGCTGGCAATTTCTGAGGCAAAAAGCGCTAAGATCTTTTGCAGTGAAAACAATAAAAGATTATTGGTTTAGAGAATGCCAGATAAGGCTTAAATTTCCTCTGTGGAGGTAAAAAAAAAAAAAAAAAAAAAAAAAGAAAAAAAGGAGAAAATAATTTGGACCAGCTTCCTTAAGCGTGTGGATGGAGGAAGGAGCCAGGAGGGAGACGAGCTGCGTTTAGCCTGTGATTGTGCCATGAAAGAGAGCGGCAGACATCTGAAAAGTTGGGGCCGAGGAGAAGCCCTTGCGGGCTGCGAGCCTGTAAAATATTCCCTTTCATTTCCTGAGGGTCTCCGGATGAATCGGGGGCGAGGAGCTCCTGCGAAGTGCTTGCCAGGCGCTGCTCGAGCAGAGCAAAGAAAATGGTTTCTCGTCAGCATCGCGAGGACGTGTCAGATGCGGTGGTGATATTTATAAAAATATCACACCCGGTAAAGCTGCTTCTTTTTTTTTTTTTCTTTGAAGGGTATTTTTGATGAATTCTAATGTAAACCATTTTGTTAATTTAATTGATTTTTTTTTTCTCTTTTTAGCATGGACTTAGATAAAACCTCACACGAGTCCCCGAGGGCTGGCGGTTCTCTTTGATCTGGGCGAGCTCTTCCCCTGCTCTCTCCCGTGCTTTTTGATGCCTTTCTCCCCTCTCCCTGCCACTTTTTCTCTGCCGGAAACTCTCCTGTCACTCTTTGCACCCATTGTATTGCTTCCCACCGCCCTTCCCCTCTCTGCCTTCTCCTCTTTGCAGCTGTGAGGGTCCCCCATCGTTTCTCCGTCGCAGCTGGGGGAAGCGTGGGGGGGTGTCTTTGGTTCCCCACCCTAACTGGGACCACCTGCCCTGCACTTCCCTCTGATTAACCCTGATTTCCCCACCCCCTCCCTCGTCCCTCCCCACCCTTTTGGGTGTTTGGCTGGCGTGCCCGTGCTCCCCGTTCCAGGATATCTCCACCAGCAGAACCTGCTCCATCTCTGGAACCTCCGAGCTGGCCGGGTTCAACAATGCGAGCGCAGCTCCTTGCTGATGTGCCCTCTGCCTATCTGCTGTGGTCACAACTGTGTGTGAAGTATTAAGGTAAAACTTTATATAATACCTTTTACTGGAGATAGAGCAATTCAGCCGGGGCCTATTTACCCTACCCATTTATTTAAAAGTCCAACAATAAAACCAGTCCATTCTGAATGGTAGATAAAATGCGGTGTAATTGATGAATGCCTTTTGGCAAGTGCAGTTGAGTTTCCATGGGGTTTTATACATTATTGACACTGTCAGTGATTTCAGTGATTGTGGCTACAGCTGGGATGTTATTATTACCGTGTTGCAGGACTTCTGTTGGGAGGCTATTGCAGAGGCACAGCTGGAAGTGCCAGTGGCATTTGATGTTCATGACCTGCAGTAATTGTACCATTTCATAATGGGAGTTTAGGAAATGCACAGTGAAGAATTAAAGGGTGGCCAGTGCGGTGGCTCGGGGGCAAGGGAAGGGGCTCTGACCCGGCTGGCTCCGGCACCGTGGGGCAAGCTGGGCTTGGGGACACACACAGGGCTTTCTGTAGCCCCAGGCGCTTCCATTGCTTCCAGGTGGAAGCAATGTCACTAGGGTGGTGGCAAATGTCACTAGGAGAGCCCTTCACCTGCCGCTCCTCTCCCACAGTGCTGGACGCTGTTGGCCCCTGGGCTGTACAAACGGCCTGCTCACCTGTCGGAGCTCCAGCTGGGTCTACGCAGAGCAAAGATTAAAACGCTTTTCTCCCTGACTGCTGATGTACTGACAAATGAGCCGTTTAAACAACCTGTCGCGACTCCTGCTCCGCTCTCGCCGCGTGCGGCCGGTGGCGGTGCGGGCGCCACGTGTGCCATGGCGCGGTGTCGCCGGCTGCGACGGGGCCAACCCGCCCCGCGACATGCACATGATGTTTCTGGTAGGAAAGCTCTCGCTTGGTGAAGGTTTTAAACCTTTTCACAGCAGCAGAGAAACCTTATATGAGACACTCCCACAGCAAACCAGAGGACAGACTCAAGCGCAGCCTGCCCAAGCGCAGTACAGGCGTGGGGTACGCTTTGTCCATCGCTGTTTGAGCAGTTGTGCAGCTCTTTCATTTGCACTCTGCTCCTAACAGCAATACATCTTAAACCTGTCTTGAGTATTTTGCAAAAGCAGTCATTTTCCGAGCCTTTGAGAGGGCTATCTGTGTGCTCTGATGGGTTGCCGCTCTGTTTGGAAGGTGGTTGTAAGTTGGGCCAGTTTGCAGTCTTACCGTGTTTCACAGCTGTGGTCAGAAGCCTGATAAAAAAACATGGTATTTACCTGCAACAGCATCTCCAGTAATGCCGAGGAGCTACAGAGCTTCTTGTACCGAAGCAATGCTGACAGAAAATCCATCCTGGATCCATCCGTTCCATCCCTGGAGGTCTTCAAGGCCAGGTTGGACGGGGCTTGGAGCAACCTGGGCTGGTGGGAGGTGTCCCTGCCCAGGGCAGGGGGTGGGACTGGGTGGGCTTGAAGGTCCCTTCCAACCCATACCATTCTATAATTCCTTATGAAACTGCTTAAAAGTAAATGATAACGTGAGGGCTGACGGCTTTGGATAACCTAAGGGTTGGTGGGTTTGAGCTTTTTTTCCTTCTGGTTGTTTTTTTTGGGGGGGATGGTGGTGGTTTGGGGGGTTTATTTTGCTTTTTAATCATCCAAACTTTAAGAGGAATTTCTGTCGCTGCTGTGGCACTCAGTATAGAACTGAATGACCCTATTGAAAGTATTGCACTTTCCAATAACTAACCTCTTTGTTAAATCTCTATTTCCTGTTAAATTTATGACGTTGCATAGCATTGAGGATCCCTGACACACAGTTCTGTATTTATTTACTCTGGCTTCATCTTTGGCACGAAGCAGAGGGTTGCAGGTCGTGTTTGCCGCGGTGACTCTGGTGTTGGTGTCTCAGCGCTGGGGTCCGACTGCCTGGGACATCTCGTGGGCATGGACCGTGGTGAAACAGCCATGGTGACCGATAGTCTGGCATCTGGGAAATGATGCCGCCATGGTTAAACCTGTGGGTTTAACATACATACTGGCTTTGTATACGTATATACTTTGCTTTCAAATCTAAATGTTTGCTCTGAATCTTTGGCCACCTTTCTCCCCTTCTTTCACTTTATCTCCTGCCTTTGACTGGTTACAGTCTCAAGGTGTTTGCCAAATATCCTACAGTACAGCAAGAAATCCATGTCGAGAGATACCAAATTCCTGTTAGCTGTTAAGGTTGGAAGAGGTGTGTTAGGTAGCCCATCACATAAATCTTGATAAAAATCCCTGAGTAAATGCCACAGGAACCCTCCAGGAATAGAGCCTTTAATCTTTAGATCGTCTAAAAGGAGCCTGGTGACATGACTTGGCTTATTGCAGAAAGCTAATTTCAGTGACTCTTGTGATATTGTGAAGATCCTCAAGTCCTTCTCCCCATCCCGTTCTAGGAGGCAGAAACGGGTTCTTGCTCATGACGCTATTTTTTTTTTTTTTCCCCAATGGTAAAAACCTAAAAGTTACAAGAAATGAAAAATACTTGGGTATGCCTGAGCACTTCTAACCTTTTCGAAGTGCTGGATGTGGCTGTTGTGTCCCCTTACCCAGGGCAAGGGCTGGTTCAGAGCATCCCTGGCACCGCTTGGCCCAGGGTACTGGTATTTTGGGTGCTGAGGAAGGGATGTCCCTTGTGTTGTCCACTGGAAAACAATGTCCCTCTGCTGCTTTAGCGTCCCTCGGAGCTGGGCAGACAGGAGAGGCTGGCTGCCTGCGATAACGGGTGTGCTGTTTGCTGGGAAAACACTGTCCTCGGGAAGAAACTGCAGCAGGCGAGAGTGGAGGCTTTAATTTGTTTTTTTATTATCTTAGTGTTGGTATCTGAATATATTAAGTGACATTTTGAAGGAAAAAAACAGCAAAGGAAAGACTCTGAAAAGCAACTTTGATCTTATTAAAAGCTGATGGGATCTGTGTACCTAACTCACAATAACTTGGGACATTTTTTTTTTTCTTCAGTATTTTTCTCAATAAGTAAGACTTGGCAAACCATTTATTATTGCTGTTTCATGAAATAATGTTTCATTGGCGGAGAATATGTAGGAAAACCGTTCTATGGTGTGGCGCGAGTCCTTGTGGATCTGCATCCCAGGTACCTGTGTCCCCCCGCGCTGCTGCTCGACCCTCTCTGATCTTGCCCTGCCGCCTGCCTGGACTCGTGCCTTGGATGGGGGGGAATCGGAAATTTTGGGAGATTGCATGCATGCTACTGACTTGGTGTAAAAATAGACTTTTTTTTTTTTTTCTTCTACCTGGTCAGGGCAATGTGTATGTGTTTTGATCTGATCCTACCACTACTTCATCCCCGTCTGCAATTTTTATGGACTAATTTATTTTGCAGAAGAATGTGTGAGGGTTTTTTCTTTCTTTTCTTTTTTTTTTTTTTTTTTTCTTTTTGACAGGTAAATAAAATGAAAGAGTAAATCTTCAGGAGGTGTAAACGCTTTAGTAGCTGAACCTAAAATACCTACTGCGTTATAAGCCAACTTAAAATCTGTCAGCGTTGCTACGGCTTGTGTGACCCACTGGCGTCGCTGAGCATCCTACGAATGCCCAGGGCCAGTGCTCTGGGTTTGGTGTGATACCGTGGGGTTTTGGGGCTGAAAGAGGAACTGAGAGATGCTCGGTACTAACAGCACTGCAGACCACAGGTGTGACGTATCATCTCTTGAATCCTAGCGATGTTGAACTCAGAACTGTGGTTTACGTTTTGTCCCGTATTATTAATAAAGTCGTACTAATGGCTAGCTTATAGTTGAGAATTATAATCGGTCAAGAGAAAAGAAAGGGGAGGGGGAAGCAGATTTTCCACAGTGACATTTCACTTGAAGACAGAAGACGGTGATTGCCATGAAGGTGCGCTGTTGGTACAATGCTGATGATTGTACCCCCACCCAGACACTTCCACCCGTAACTGAGACGGCAAAGAATGCACTGTTGATCTTGGATTTTCAGGAGTTCAAGCTTTTATGGAATAAATCAGACCTTTTGGTAGTTTCTTGGTTCGATCCACTGCTGGCATGTGGTTAAGAAAACTGATTAAGTTTTTAATATGTATAAGCTACTATTATTTGCTTTTACACATACAGGCTGGGAAATGAAAAGCTAGAAAAGTTATATGAAAATCACACCTGCAGTGTTCTTTATTGGTGATCGTCATCTTTGTCACTTAAAACAGACCACGTGAATGCCCACCCCTCCGGCGCAGCCGTGCCCCGCTGCCAGGGAGGACCTGGTCCAGCTCCCTGTGAACACCGTGGAGGTGCTTTTTGGCATCGCAGGTTTGACACCGACCCTGCGCCGGTCCTCCCCCTGGAACTAGGCTCTGTAGCATCGTGTCTTCCCATTCAAACCTTCTGGGAGTGCTCTACTGCTGGATTAACTTCAAGACAAGCTTTAAGAACCTGTCATTAGCACATACCACTGACACATCATTTTATTTCCACACAGAAAATTTTAATCACAGCCAAGGGCAGTATGATTAGGAAGAGTGGGCGAAACTTGAGTGTAGGAACCTCCAGTTCCAGCGCACGCTGTGAACGAATGGCTGGTGATGGAGGGAGAGCCCAGCAAGTGGATGCTCTCCCCAACCGCCTCCTGGGCTCCGTCCTCCCCCTGCTACCCCAGGGAGCGGCCTCTGTTCTTCATCCACTTTATTGATTTTTATTTTATTTTATCCCTTTCAAATTGTACGCGTCACAGCTGCCTGAGACCAGCTAGCAGTGTATTAAGGCTATTGCTGTCACTTTGTGATAACCAAGAGAAATCATACCCAGGAAGGGGGACAAGGGAAAAATGTTGGAGGCAGGCCACTGGAAAGGTGAGATTTAAGAAGCTGGGTGCTGAGCAAAGTGGATGAAGAGGAGGTTACCGGGTAAAGAAAGTTAGGAGGCAGGGGCAAAAAAAAAAAAAGTCAGTTTGGGGCAAAAAAAGGTGGAGTACTGGAGGAGGATCCAGGGCTGCAGGAAGGATGCTTGGGAAGAAACGTGGGGTTGGAGAGACATCTCTGCCCAGAAATGCGGCTCGGTGGTCCACAAGGGAGGCCTGAAGTGTGGGGAGAAGCCTGGGTGCAGAGGCTGGGGTGGCTGGTCCTCCTGGGAGGAGAGCAGGCTGCTCCAGAAGATGGGGCAGATGGAGGAAGCCACCACGCGAGCTGGCAGGGAACGTACAGCGAATTTGAGCGTGCGCGTGTTTGCTCCCAGGACCCAATAAATACAGATGCTGTAGCCCTCTTTGCTGCAGCTGGGCTTTTCTCAGCCCAGTGGTGCCACCAGTGACCTGTGCCATCCCAAGAGACGCCCGGCCCTGTCCCACCTGAGCCTTCTAGGGGCAGAATTCTACCTACATAGCTGCCTGCTCTCATCTTCTACCTCTTGGACATTGAAAATAGCATAGTTGTATCAAGACAATGCTCATCTTGGGTTAATTAGTTTCTTTGCAGGGCTAATTAGCTCAAGCTGAGTGCTGTGCTAACACACCTGTATTGCTTCTACAACAGAGGCAGTGTGTCTGGGAGGAGGTCAGCTGTAATTTCTTTTTATACTCCAGATTCAATCGAAGTTCATGTCTGGGTTCGTTCTGAGCTTGGGAATAAAATTCAGGACAGTTCTTATTTTATGTCAATTGGTTCTTATCTTCTTAATCTCAAACTTCAATGTTTGCCCGGCAGAAGCAGTTAGCTGTTATGAAAGGACTTGTGCTTCTGTGGGAGATGATGGGAATTTTACTTTCAATTTTGGTGGACGTAGAAGAAAGCTGTGTAGCATTAATCTCATATCAAGACATAATCTAGGCGCATCTAGGTGCTGAATGGATGTTTTGTGCAAAAATTGATAAACAGTTGATCGACAGAAATAGCTGAATCTTACTTCTGCTGCTCTGACCTGCTGCGGGGGCTCTGTAATTTGCTGCTTACCATCCTTCCTCCTCAAATGCCTCCCCTGTAAGATGGTGATAAAGTGAATCTCTAAGTGTTGTAATTTGTTAATTTTTTATTTTTTACCGTGATTTGGAAATTCAACTGCGAATGCCAGGAATAGCTGATATAAAATACATCGAGGGTAAACGTGACTGTACATTAAAAACGCACCAGGATCACCCATGGGGCTGTGTGGGATCCGGCTGGGGGTCAGGGAGCCCCTCTCTGCCAAATTCCCCCCCCGTACAATTTTCCAAGCCGTAACATTTAATTGACCATTTCTTCTTTTGACAAAGCATGTAGATTAGTGTCACTTTTTCAGAATAAAAAAAATGATTCTTACGCAATTACACTTCTAAAAGATCAATTTAACTATTTTGCAGCAAAATTACTTACGTGTGAAGTTTTTAAGGGATATCGTCCATTTTAAGAGCAAAGCATACTTTATAAATATTTCCTGTAATACAGACGGCAAAGATGGACTCTGGTTCCTCAGCTGGTATCATGTTCAAAATAAACGTTAATATAGAAATATTTCCATTTTACAGAACTAAAACCGTTTGATCCATAGTAATATAGCACTGCTCTGAAAAATTTAAATAATAATAAATATTGCATGCCGAACAACATTTTTGAAGGTGCTGCCAGTGTTCTCATAGCAGTTAATAAAGTAGTCACAAATGATTCTGCCCACTTTTGTCCCAAAGAGGATCATATTTAATGCTCCATTTAATTTGCTCAAATGTCAGGGAACATCAAAAGGGGAAATTTATTGTATTAGTCACTGAAAGAGATATAGTAGGAGCATCATGCTATCTAAAGATGATTAATAAAAATAGCTATTGATTTTGCAAAGTCAATAAATCCAGCTGTTCAAATGGTAGTATTAGTCTGTTGAAGGGACTAGTTTAGTTTGTTTGGGTCTTGGCAGATATATCTGCAGCCTTTGCTGCTCTCCCAACCGGGTAAGGACGAGGAGGAGCCGCACTGGGGTGTCCCCTCCCTGGGACAAGAAGTAGATCTGCATCACCCACCAACAGGAATCTCTGAACCACGGCACAAACACCGAGTCTCACTTCTTTTATTTAAAGATAAGTCCAAAAACCCTGCTCCGTTGCACTCGCCAGCCTGCTGATGAGGTTTCGGGTGGGACAGGCTGGATAAATACACCACTGAAGTGTCTTCAAGCCGTTGAGAAGGGAGATATAAGTAAACAGACGTAAGAGAAGGCCTAAATAACCAGATTTTACAATTGAAACTTCCATTTTTTTGTGTGTCACGGTCCTTGTCACTCATGGGTTTTCATCAGCGCGTAGACCCATTGGCACCAATCTAACAAACTTCCCGTGTGGTGGCTGCAGGCTTCTCCCAGCCCTTCTCCTCCATGGGCTGTGCCGCCTGTGTGGCACGGGGCTGCCCCAGCTCTCCCTGGGCACCGTCTTTAACAAGACCTTTTTTTATTTTTTTTTTTTTATATTTTTTTCCTCTCTGCAGTTTTATGCATGGAAATGCTCCTCAGCCTCTCGCTCTGCCTGGCCTTGTGGTTATAATTCTCATTCCTGGAGCAGTCCTCGCTGGTATTTAGAGAGACAACAATCTCGTCCCCTCCCTCCTCCACATAAGAGGGCTTCGGGAAAACGATTTCAGCAAGCGGTTTTTTTGTGAATTGCAGCTTGTGCCTCTCTGAATAACTTTTACAGGAACAAATTCCAAGAAAAATACCCTGGCCGTGTTTGCACAGTAATTCTCACAAAGCCAAGTCAGGCTCGCCGCCTTCATCTCCCAGTGGCGTAAGCCTTGAACTCTGCTTAATACTTTTTAAGAAACCTAAAATAAGTCAGGATTTGGCATCAGAAAGTGGAAAGCACTGGCTGATTTCAACACTTCTTTTTCTGTTTATTTTCTCAGCGAGGCCAGACGTCATCATGCTAATTTTTCTTGGGTTGACGATGGGAAAAAATTAAGGATGCTAACTTTAGTTTAAAAATATTTCTTCAGCTGTATCATTTCTACATTTCCTTTCCAAACTCTCAAGCAGCTGAGTTTCACTTGCAAAAAATGTTCATTACAAATTTGCAGACAGTGCGGAGATTGCCATCGACGGATAACGATGAGCACAGAGTTACCTAGAACTTCTGGTGCGCAGGGAGCGGGGGAAAGCCTCTGTAGTTCAAATACTAAAATCACTTACTAATGAAATACGGAATGAATTATAGGATGGGGTAGATCATAGCAGCTTTGAAGATTTCAGGATGGTACTGCTTGATTTCTGAGACTCCACCATGGTGCTGGGCTCACAGTTTTAATTAACAATAGGAAGCATAAGCCATTGGTACCTCTTACAAACAGATGGGCTGAATTATCTGTCACCTGCAGTATTTAACCAGAGACGAGACGTGCTCCTTAAAAACTCCTTAGGCCATCGGTTACTGTGCTCAGTGCAAGCACAGAGGAGACACGTTGAGTATCCTGTATGCTACAGGGGGAAAGCCAAACGATCGCTGTCTGCTTGTTTGATTTCTGATGGGAACATTCCTCGCGTCCTTATGGGAATCTCCCAGCACTGAGATTCCTGATGGCTGTCACCAAGCCTTCGCTGCGGTCTGTAGGAAGCAGCATCCTATGTGCGTTTGTAAGTCATGAGCTGCTACAAACCTTCTCACTTGCTGCTCTGGTTAGCCAGATCTGCACTGCTGCTCTCTACTTAACGTGGCCCAAACCTTTCCAGGTTGGGTTGGACTTGTCTGCTGATATCTCTTCAGATTTCTAACGTTTTCCTCTTCGAGAATATAAATTATTATCATAGAATAGTTAGAGTTGGAAGGGACCTTCAAGCCCATCCAGTGCCACCCCCTGCCCTGGGCAGGGACACCTCCCACCAGCCCAGGTTGCTCCAAGCCCCGTCCAACCTGGCCTTGAACCCCTCCAGGGATGGGGCAGACACAGCTTCTCTGGGCAACCTGGGCCAGGGGCTCACCGCCCTCACAGCCAAGAATTTCTGCCTCAGATCTCATCTAAATGTTCCCTCTTTCAGTGTAAAACCCTTCCCCCTCGTCCCATGGCTGCCCTCCCTGCTCCAGAGTCCCTCCCCAGCTTTCCTGGAGCCCCTTTAGGGCCTGGAAGGGGCTGGAGGGTCTCCCCGGAGCCTTCTCTTCTCCAGGCTGAACCCCCCCAGCTCTCTCAGCCTGTCCTCCCAGCAGAGGGGCTCCAGCCCTCCCAGTAGCTTCGAGATGAGCGATCAGCTTTGTGAGTACGAGACACACATGTTAAAATACTCAGATATCCTCCAGGTCACAAGCCGATGTTTTCCCCAAGCACTGGGAGCTCAGCCAAGGCCCGCAGCCTGCCTTCGCAGGGGTTATTGGGGGCTGTGTTCTGCCTACCTGGGCAGTTGGCAAACTCGGTGTCTCACCTAGGAACAAGGTCTGGACAAGGCTGGATCCACCTTTTAAACCAGCCCGGTGTTTGACTGGAAAATATCCCCCCAGCCGATCAAGTTGGACCCAGTGTGATGTGAAGCCTTCTATTCCTAAACCAGTTTGGTACGTTTATCTTGGGTGTTAATCTGCATGGTGAAACCTTGTCAAATGCCTCTCTGAAAATTCAAGTATACTACATCTACTGAATTTCCCTTATCTACCGTGGCAGTAATATCTTCAAAGAACACCGGGGATTAGTTAAGCAGGATCCAGCGTGCTGAGAGCCATGCTGCTGTCCTTAATCACACCCTCCTCCTCCTCCTCGCCATGCCTCCCCTGGGAGGGTTTCCCATACTTTCCCTTCCCTGGATGTGAAACTCCCCGGCCTACGGTTGCCAGTTTGTCTTTTTAAAATAACTGAGCCGTGTTTGACAGGTTCAGAGCCTCTGTAATCTCACCCAAAACTTTATGAGCTCTTTAAAACATCCATTAAAGATTCACAAGTTGCCCTGCTCATTATTTGACATTATAATTTAAGCACATCCATTCTCCTATCATTTTAGGTGGGTTTTGTTTTTTTTTTTTATTTTAGGCTTTTCTTCTTCGTGGAATTGTGTTTATAAAAACTCGCCGTGGTAGCTGGTTTCTTGCTGGTGGTACCAATGCAGGCGGAGGGACAGGGAGGAGATGCTGTGATGGGCAGGCTGTGGTCCTCCATGACACTGATGATTGCCAGGAGGAATGAAGGACCCATCTCAGGTGAGCCTGAGGTGCTCCTCACCCCGGCCAGTCCCACATCCCTCTTTTGAAGCTCCGCTGGAGCTCCCGTTGTCCCCACAGCTTGGCCATGCACCGAGCTCTGCCGTGGGGAAGAGGATGGAGCTGAAGGAGCTCATTGTGTGTGCTGGGGGAGGAGGAGAGCAGAAGGAGAGGGCGTGGGGCAGGGGGTCCTCCCCGCCAAGGGGAGGATGGTGGCAGGGCAGAAATGTTGGTCCATTATGGCAGAGAGCAGATAATGTCTCCTGCATGGGTATTAGTCTCGGTGGGTGCTGATCCGTGGCAGCTTCTGAAGCAGGCACCCAAGGAGACCTAATCTGGTGGTGAATGGAGACATTAGTGAACATACTTCTTTGTAAAAGTGTTCTTATCTCAGACCTTGCATATGTACCGTGGGCTTCTGCAGCGCCCATGATAAGTAGTGCTCCTTGTTTCATTGAATGGCGGAGTAAATAGTCACATAAAACCCATATAATTTGCTGGCTTGTAAGTTAAAGCCCCAGGCGGTCTTATCACTTCTTTTGTCATGTCCCTTACACTTCTAGGGCAATTCCGTGTCAAATTGCTCTACATTTTGCACCCTGACCCAGCAAAAGTGGAAGCCTGCAAAAAAACTTACCATCCCTTCATCTTTTTCTTTTTTCTTTTACATTTTCTACCTTGTGAACTGAACTATTTTTTTCCTTCCAGAGAGCTAAATGTATCTCTGTAGCTGCACCGAGAGCACATCATTTCACCAGGCCTTGTCCATGTTATCAAAGTACAAAAGAAAACCACCAGTGTTTGACTAACTTTAAAAGTGAAGATATTAATTATTGAGCAGCAGAGGAGATCTTACCTTAATACTGATGTTCAGGCAGATACCATATTTATCTTAAAGTACCCCAGAGCAAAGAACCCGAGAGGAAGACGGTTACCTTTGCAACCATATTTATCATGTAAATAGCTCAGAAAAGGATACTGCCAGTTACATCTTTAAAATACAAAAATGCATGCATTTCACTATTTTGTAAATGCCAGAGAGATGCAGCATCCGTTAGAGTTAACGGTGCGGCACTTTGGTGTTCAGTAGCATGAATCATTAATCATGAGGCAGGCCATATTCTTGTACTGCTTCTGCTTTCATTACTTGGCCTAATTAAACAGTTCTCTGAACTGGAATCTCAGATTCCTCTGTTACAGATTATCATTAATTATGGTGAAAGTGCTCAGAGATGTTGGACTCAATTATATTCTGCTCAACTCTGGCACCGTGTGATTCATTGCACAGCCTGCTCTGCAGATGTACTCTTTTCTTATCTTGCACTCCCACTTTTGTAAATTGGGCTCTGCCAGCCAACAAACTAAGAGTTATGTGCCGCGTTTTCATTAAAAACATGTTGGAGAAGCGCACACCAATTAAGGATTCTGTATTTTATGCCGAGCGAGGAGCTGAGCGCTGGGTTTGAGAGGAAGAGCTGAGCGAAGCAGCCGCGCCGGGGCTGGGTTTGTGTGTGCTGCTGGGGGCTACCGAGTCTCCGGTTTGGCTACGGACTCTTCCTCTCCTCCACCTTCCTGTGGCACCAGCCCGGCAGGCAGGGGATGTTTGCCCACACCCAGCCTCTTCTTCCCTAGCATTAGCGACCTAAATGCTGCTAACAGTCCCAGCAGCCAGGGTTTTCCCTTGTGATTAATGCAAAAAGGAGCAGTAGCTTATAGCAGTGCTGTAGCACCGTTAAGGTTAATACAGAACTGGCCTTAACACCTCTTACTTCTACCAGACAGGGTTTAATAAATTAACATATGAAGTAAATGCGTGGTTTTGGCAATTGGTGGTGTTAAGTGTTTTATATTCTAAATTGGGCTGAAATTTAAAGTGATAAGCATCAAGAATTTAAAAAAAAAAAAAAGTAGTATCTGAAATGCACTGATGCTGCAAAAAAATAGGAGGGTGTTTTTGTGTTTGTTTTTTTTTCCTTTTGTACTCTTGTCGGATTCAGGCTTTTAAAAATCAGTGGTGATACCTGTTAGCTGTACTTCATGAATACCTGTAAGGTGACATCGTGGTCAATTAAGTCCCCTTGCATTGGGTAAAAAAATATACTGTGGTAAAAGCCATGCGATGTGACTCGCGGATGAGAAATGTAAACAGCCGACTGCCATTCCCCAGGAAAAGCACCCACCGCGGGATGCCCGGCATGGCTCCCAGGGGACAATGCCGCGGTCCCCCCAGTGACCAAGTCTGCAAACACGCTGGGGAGCGGCGGACCCGCAGCCGTCCCTCCTGCCCCCCGTCACCAACCCCGAGCTGGCGCCCAAGTCATCTGCTTCAGAGCTCAGCTGTTCATAAAGTAAAATAGATTGCCGGCAAAATTGCTTATACTGCTTATACATTGTCAACATACAAGTATTTACAGATTGCAGGTTAACATGGCTTACATGAGAGAGCCGAGGCTAGAAAAATTTTAAAATTCAGCGTGTGGAGAATTTATATTCTTCATCATCATCTTTACGCCGAGCACGAGATGTGTTTTTACTGATATATGATTAGCTAATTCTCCTGCGGTAAGTGGATTTGTTTCTCCGTGTCAAAATATACACTGGATTCTATCTACAGGTAGATTGAAGCAGAGAGTTCTTGATTAAGTTATCAGGAGAGCGCCGCAGTTTGTACTTGCTGTTTGATTGCGATGACAAAAGCCACCTAATACACAAATAATTGGCGGTCGGACCGAAAGGGACTTGGGGTTCCCGCTGTTTTGCCCAAGAAATGTGGGCTCAAAGCCTTGCCACGAGGGAAAATGAGTTTGGCCGCTGCTGCCTCCTCCCTGTGTGCTCAGACCATGAGATGGCATCACGGCCGGGCTGGGGGCGATGGGGAGGAGGAGATGGGGCCCACCATGGAGCATCCTCGTCCCCCTTCTCCTCCCGCCGCCTGCGTGGAGCGTGTGTGGTTCAAGTGCAAGGTTATTTGGGTGCTCCGGTGCGGACGGGTGTCCAGGGACACAGTGGTGGCCAGTGATGTATTTACAGACCCTGGTAGAACGTCCCCCTTGGTCCCCGTGCGGCCGGAGCAGCCGAATGATAGCGGAGCCCCCCAAGTTCGCCACGGGAGCTTTTGGGCACCGCCGCACGCGGAGTCTCATTTTCCGCAGGAGTTGCCGGTTTTAATATATATGAAAATCAGTAGTCTTGTATCTTTGCATATGTGCCTTTTGTAATATAATTCTGACAGATGGTGAGCTAGATAAATCTAGCTCCTCGCTATAGAAAACCTTGGCTTGACTTGCGCTCTCCGAAAACTTGCTTTAAACTGCTTTTGTATTTTATTTTTTAAATATAGATGTTTGGTTTTGGTTTTTTTTTTTTCCTGGTCTGCTTTTGTTTTTATTTTCAATGTGTCTGCCAAGTATTTCCACCCCTGATTTCAACATACAAATTGCAACTGAGCTCTGATTTCTTTTTTTTTTTCTTTTAGCCCCATTCAGCGCGTAATGCCTGTGACTTTGCCATTCTGCGTGTCTCCTTATTAAAAATAAATACGCTACCCTGTCCCTGTTTGCGCCGTCTACCATTCTGACAACAATCCCGACAAATTCTTACTATTTAAGGGTGGTGAAAAAAAAAAAAAACCCAGACCAACAACCTCAACCAGGAAGCAGTTTCCTCTCCTGCCAGCTCCAGACAGACTGCTCATTGAAAATGTAATACACTGCTGCCATGTCACAGGTCAGCTGGCAAATGGCAATCTGAATTTTAAAAGGAATATGAATAAAATTCTGTTTTATTTTGAAAATGAACTTTGTGCCCTCCATCATGAATCCAATATATGTCTTAATCTTCTATGCTCTTGAAGCCTGCGGCTCCTGGCTGCGTCCTTTGACTCCTGAACCTAATAAGGAAATAGGTTGTTTTCTCATCCTCGCCTCATTTTTAGAGGGGCTGAAACAAACAGTCCCTATTTCAAATGTAATTGGTAAAGCATAAAAACATGTGTGTGTTATAATTTTTTTTTTTTTCTTTTTAGGTTTATGGCGGAGCTCGGTGCTGGGATGTTTTATTTTAAAATCTGATTAAGATGTTATACCTTTTGGAAATGCGCTGTCAAGATTCCAAATCGGAATTCACTGAGGGCGGCGTTTCATGTTTACCTGGCGGCCGCCCCCGTGCAGCTGATAAGGGATGAGAGGGCCGGCAGCCCCTTCAGCCGGGACGCTCCCCGCTTAACCGGGGCTCTGTTCGCAGCCGGGGACCGAGCGCTCCGCGTTCCCGGCGTAAATCGGCCTTTAAAAATTGCAGAGGGCTGGCGGGAGGGACGCTGTCGCCGATGGGTTAATGACGTCTGATGGGCATTTTAAACTTTTCTTTTTGTCTACGATGCTATGGCTTTGTCCTCGCAGGGCGTGTATATATATATTTACATTTAGGGTGGGTTCTCCCCGTTCCCAGTGACCTGGCACCACCCGGCTGGAGCTGGTCCCCTCTCGGGGATGCTGAGCATCCCTCGCTCCCCGCACACAGACGTGTGCCATCGCGGAGCGGGTGCTCTCCTCATACCTCAGCTGCTCATCACATCCCTGTGGCATCGCCGTCCCGCCGATCAGCTCCGAGAAATTAATGCTGGCATTTTTGTTTGTTAGGAAAATACCGTGGTGGTTTTTCTCCCGAAGCCGCCTGCCGTGCTGGCTGGTGGTGCAGGGTCTGACCTGGAAGCAGAATGGGGACTTCTGCAAAATAGGGGCATTTTCTCTCTTATTAAACTGAGGTACGTGTTTGAAAGTTCATATTGAGTTTTGGGAATTTCTCCTCAAATGCGGGAGAAAAAATTGCCCCAGCCTGAGAGGAGAGAGATAGATAGATGATAGACAGATACATATCTCTCTGTGTGTATATATATTTATAGAATTGTGGAATCATTATACATCCATATACATGCATGTAACCAGTCGATGCTTTCTAGCACTCCCGAGAAGTTAAACGCGCAAGGTTTTCTGATTTTTCTCTCTGACAACATGGCTCATACGGCAGGTAGCCAAAGGCGGAGGCTCGTTGGTGGAGAACGAAGGTTTGGTGGCAGGGTCCCCGCTCAGCAGGGCACTTCAGCAAGTGCCTGGCGTGAAGGAGGAGCCGCGTCCCCCCGGGAGCACTCGTACGCGTGAAGTGAAGCATTCGCTCGAGTGCTTTGTTGATCAGAGCCCAAACGCCTTTCCCGCAGCCAAGCCCCGGGTGGGTGCCTGCCTGGCACCTGCCTCCCGAGCATCCCCCTCCGTGCGATGGGCTCGGAGGTGGCTGAGCCCTCCCCTGAGCATCCCCCTGCCCCACAGCCTCCCCTCTCCACTCCGCACCCCAAACCCCTCCTCTACCCTCTCAGGCTTTGCTCTGGGGTTGCTTCCTACCCAACGCGCTGCCCCTCTGAAGGAAACTTCTCCGGGGCTGTGGGATGGGGAGGCAGTCACCCTGGTGGGTGCAAACGCCCGCGGTCGCTGCCCTGTGCCCAGGTCACACCATCGTCGTTGCCCCAGCGTGCTGCTTCCCAAGGGGTCCCCCTCTCCCAGTTTGCTATGGTCTGAGGAAGCCACAGCAATTTATTGTCGTTTAGACAATTATTCTCTCACGCTATGACCCCTCCCCACCAGGGAAGGGGAATCGGGGGGAAAAAACAAGGAAACCCGAGGGCTGAAATAAAAAAAGGTTTAATAGAATAAGACTAAATAGTTAACATTAAAGAACTGATATTGATAATGATACCAATATAAAATATACAAGGATTATACTCAGCCAATTATCTATACGGGAAATTATTGCACCTGATCTGTCAGGAAAATAAACCCATGCCAAGTGGAAAATCCCCTGTCAGCCTTTCCCTGCTCCTGCCCCCGGGATCATGTTAAAAACAAAACAAAAACCCATAAAAAAACCAAAAAGCACCCAGAACTACCCCCCACCCATAAAACTTGTCCTAGGAACCTCAAGGGACTTGTGCGGTGCCTGAGTTAGGGATGTGGGTGGGAATGCTGGGATAAGCCACAATATACAGTGCTACGGGGACGCTGCAGTATCGCAGCCTGTAACATCAACCCCCAGAGACCCCAGTGGATCCCAGTTTGGTCAAAGACATCTAATTTACAGGTGTCCATGGGCGCTGGAACACGCCAGAAGATCAGAACACATGAACTCTTTGGGGAGGAACAGGGAGTGAAGACACACAGGGATCATTGGAAGTGTATTGAATTAGCTTTATAAAGCAGCTATAATTCTAAATACCATATTGTTTAAAAGTCTTCAGGAATATTAACAATTGTTTTCTGAAAGGATCACAATTCCAGGATGTCTGGGTGCTTAGCGTGCCTAATTTCAACAGGTAGTGGGTATTCTCCGCTTGGGGAGGATATTTTGTTCTAGTCAGGGCCGTTTTGTTGACCGATGAAGGTTTGACCGTTGCTGTGTTAATCAGATAAATCTCTGTACTTGAAGTGGGCACATAACGATTTACTTTTTTTTTTTTTTTTTTTTTTTGCGGTGATAAAATATGTTTTGCTTATCAGCATTGCAATACTGAGCACATTTGAGAGCACTGCCAGGGGCAGGACCGGGCCATGAGTCCTTGTGGTCTGCGGCGAAGGGAAGCCGCTGCTCGGGTGATGCATCGAGCAGCACGCAGGAACAATAATAATAATAATAGATACAGATTTTTGGATGGCATGTATTTTCAAATTGAAAAATACAAAGGAAATTCACCGAGTTAGAGATTAGCTGGAATTTCCACAGTGCCTTGGGCAACGCAAGAATTATGGCTGTAATATATCCAGGAGTGATGTAAAACATGGAAACCCCACTGTACCTGACACGCTGCAAGAAGGTCAGGTATTTGGGGGCTGGGGAGTGTCCCTGGGCTGCGAAGCAAAGCAATTATTTCATTACCCATCCATCTCTCATTTAGAACCAGCTCCTGTTTGTGTTTGATTGCTGTACTGATAATGATGATGTTGAGAATTGCTGTGATGAGAAATTGCAATCAGCTAAATAGCAGCAGAGGTTCCCCCAGGGAAAGGGACTTAGGTAATCCCGCGCCGGATTGTTTTGGGCTTCTACCTCTTTGTCTGGCTGAAATCAAGCCCGGTGGAGGCAAGGTACCGGCCGGTAGGTTGGGGTTTAGGTGCTAAAGGAGGGGAACTACAGGCAGGGCAGGCGACTTCGCAGTTTTCTGCGTTTTCTCTCGTTCCCGGGAGCGCCAGCGTTTCGGTGCGTGTGCGTATATAGTGAAAATGCATCCGTACATATAAAACATTTCGACATTGGGGAAAGCCGATGGGGGATGTGTGGTTGGTTATCTTGTCTCTCGCAGCGTATGGGATGGCACCCGCCTCCTGGAAAGGTCTGGAAAAGGATATTTTCTCAGCACCAGCTTAGGACGCGTCCGTACTTTGCATGACATGGAAGCAATAACTAAACAGATCAACCTGCCGGCTTGCATCCCTCTTACGGCTGCTCCAGCAAACCGCCGGACTGTTGCTATAGCAATGCTAGCTTTTGAGGACACCCTTTACTAAAACTCTCCCTTCAGACGCACTGAGTCACTGATCGGCCTTCCCTCGGTGCTGGCCCTGCCCTGCTCTGCCCCTGCCCCCGGAGGAGCGGGACGAGAACAACGCCGAAGCTGAACTGAAAACTAAACGGAACTAAAACCTCTTGGGAATCTTGAAGAAAGCATCGTTTACTTATTGGGCAGTGATTGAAAAGCTAATTTCACCAGTGAAGGGAATGAAGGTCTAAAATATATTTGCTTATATGTATATATATTAAAAAATCCATATATTATATATCTACAATTCTATATATTATATATTATTCTATATATTATATTATATACATTCTATAAACGATATGTATTATATGTAGAATTCTATATATTATATAGTATTCTATATATAATAATATATATATTCTGTATGTTCTATATCATTCTATATATTATAAATTATATAGAAATATAATTGCTTGCTGGTATTATTTAATAGTTGCATCCCATTGATTACTGTCCTTGCCTTGTAACTTGAGAACTCCTGGATATAAAACACGGGGACGGCCCTGCGGACGCGATGTGCTCCGTCACTGGCAGCAGCGGATCCCCAACGTCTCTCCAGCCTGTGGCAGGGCTGGAAGCCCCTTGGCACGAGGTGAAAACCTTGAACTTCCCTTCGACGGGGCAAATTTCCCCCATCCTCGGGCCGGGGAAACGCCCGGTTTGTCGCTGGGTTCTTCGCGCCCTCTCCCCTGGACGGGTGGTGGGGTTGTTCTCACGCCGCTGTCACCGCCACCACTTCTGCCCACCCCAGGCCCCCGCGGGGAAGGGAGCTGGGAGCGAAGGCAGGGTTCCCGGCAGCGCTCCTGGGAGGCACGCTGGTGCTGCGCGCATCCCCTGCCTACCTCAGCGCCGTCCATCTGCTGCGCGCGGCTCGTTGCCAGCCTCCCGGGGGGAATAAATCCCAAGGGAGGTTAAGGAGCTTGGTAGTGAAATAGGTGACGTGACCCACGGCCCTGTGTGCCCTGTGTCCGCGGCTGTTTTGCGGAGGGGAGGTTGGCCACGCGGTGGGGGACCTCACCACCTACACGTGAGAAGACATCACCTGAGCATCCCTCCTGCCCACCCACCTGCCCTTCCCAGGTGCAGGAGCCGCTGGGGGCTCTTCCCCCCACCAAACCCCAGCGTTTCGTTTCTTGCTGCCTTCTACCTCCCACGTTCACAACCCGCCATGGGGAATGGTAATCAGCCTCTGCCACCAAGCGTGAAATAAAGTAAAAGTCTTTTTCTGGTAGCCAGGGAGGACTGCGGGCAAGGCCAGAAGAGATCAAAGTCCTAAGGAAGGCAAAGCTCACATCTGAAATATAAACTTCTGCAGCTTGGTCCTTCTGCTGTGGGATGGACCAGCTTTTGGGCTTGCCTGAGCCACGGCTATGTGTTATTTACAGTGGGGCCGTTATTCAGCCAAATAGAGATTAAATGGCCTCAAGGATGAGGTTTGGAAAGGGTAAAAAAGAAAAGATCCCCAGTTTTGAGGCTGCGGGTACCAGCCAGGGGGATGGCAGTGGGACATGAATCGTGGGCTGGGGACAATCAAGGACTCCGGTTTGCTGCTATTAACGAAGCAAACGTGTTCTCATCGCTTGCGTATATTCTCTTGTGCTTTCCAACCCCATTTACTCACGCACGTGCGCGTACGTACGATTGTCTCTTTTCCTGAGGAAGTAAGTGACAACAATAAGATTCTGCGGTTTATTAGAAGTTCCCCAAAAGAGCAGGTTTATGTTCCAGCAGAACGTTTTACATGAGGGTCCAGCATCCACTATGGGTTTGGTTCTTCACTTTTCCTCGGTGGTTTTTACTTCTGCTATGGTTTTAATTCCTGTTCCATATAAAATACATGTAACAGTCAAACGTGATGTGAGAAATCTACCTGGTGGTAAGTGGAAGCGGGTTTAAAAGAGAAATCCTGCGAAAGCAGAGACGGAAGGGAGTGTTGTATCTCTTATTCGTTTTGCAGGTTTTGTGGCATCTTTTCACCTAGATAGCAGAGGAAATTCAAAGCAGGCAAACGGTCTGAAAAGGACCACGTACAGCCTGAGTTAAACACTCGCAGGAACTTCAGCCAAGTGAGACACATTCATTATAACAGAAGTATCTGAAATTACATGGGAAACAGCTGCCACAATTGGCAGATTATGGTTCAAGTACTTGTAAATTTTTATGATTCTGAAATGTATATTTTTTGAAAGTGTAAGAAAAGCGTCTCGGTAGGTTTAGAGAACAGTGGCAGCTTTAGAAAAAAAACAAAAAAAAACCAAAAAAAACCCCCTTCTCAGTTGTGTATAAGGCAAACCAGGTGGAAGCATCCCCGCATCCCCAGTGTGGCATCGCCGGGATGCGGCCGGGCCAGGGGGCTGCCTGGCTACTGGTCCCCGGCCCCGCGGGGGCAGCCCAGAGGGAAGGGATGGGCTGCAGGGATCCTCCCCCACCTTCAACAGCAGGATTAGCAAATTGGAGATTAATCCAAAGCCCCTCTAACCTACTGGGATTCATTAGCCGAAGGTTTAGAATTATCTTCCAGGTTAAACAAAAGAATTAGGGGTTTTTGCATATCTCTGTAAGGTAGTAATCCTCCAGAGATTGTAGATTATCTCGGTAATATTTTTTCCTCCCGTACATTCCTGTAACTAAAAATCTCTGAAAATAATTTCTGGAACACTTACCAGGGTTACTGAGAATGCCTGTCTTAAATAAGGATATTACACTTAATTAAGCATTATGCCTGTGGGGCCGAGCGTGTAAGGTTCAGCTGAGCAGTCTCAGGTTCTATGAATTTATAGTTGAATGCAATGGCTTGAGCAACTTTTAGGATTGGGGCTGTTGGCTGATGAGGAAATTTAAGATGGTTTTGGAGTAAAAAAATACTGATATAACCTAAAAAAAATATTCTATTGCATTGCTGTGTTAAAAGTGCGGTAAGCACACGTTGCTGTTCAGTCATGCTCGGATGAAATCAGAACTGTTTCCTTTATCCTCACCACAATAAGAGGATTATTATTTTTAAATGGTTATTTTTTTTTCTTTTCCACAATTTCAAATTAGGCTTTGATTGTGTGGCAATATAAATAGAGAGCCACTTTTCTAGAGCCTGCTATTTATCTTTAAAAAAAAAAAAAAAAAAAAGAAAGAAAAAGAAAAAAATCTCCCAAAGTTTGACTGACACTAATTTCCCGAACAAGATACCCTAGAAACTCCAGTTTATCTCATAAAATCATAACAGACAGGGTTTGTGATGTCCCCTCCGCAAGATTCTTTATTCTGTCAGTTGATAGCATTTGAGATGACGGAGGGAGATGCGCCGCGCTCATATGCCAGCGAGGAGAACAGAAGCTGTCACCAGCAGTGTAATGTGCTGTGTATTATCACTCAGACTGATCCGGGGGCCCGGAGACTGTCATCTTTTTAGACTGTACAAGTCAACACAAATAAAACTGAGGAGGCAAATGATAATGTCTGAGATAGATCCAGGCTCATTCTAGCCATTACTTTTTATTCAAACCTTAGAGATGACATGATGTGAAAAATGAGCCTGTGTCTAGTTCAGTGCCCATTAGTGTGTGAGCACATTATCTTCCACTTTTCACATTGAATCTCCCCGTACATACTGTGGCAGCTAGAGCTATGCAGCCCGTCAGGTGTAGGGGGCTGCGAGCACCTTCTCTGCCTTCATGTATAGCAAATATTGCCCCGAAAATGATGTATTGCGAGCACTCGGGGATGCACTTTTAGGAACGATGCTTTAAGCACCCCTCGCATAATATTCTCCCTCCCAAGCTAGAGCTGGTGGAAATGGGGCTATGGGGCTCCTCCAGCATCCCAGGCAGGATCGCCGGGAGGGTTTGCTCCTTGTGCCGGATCCAGAGCCACCCACCAGCGCTTGGGAGACCCTTCCCCTGCTCAGGGGGGAAACTGGGAGCTGCCTTCCTCCCCTCGAGCTCATCCATCATCATCCCCAAAACCGCTGTCCCTTCCTCCGCTCCTGCCGGGCGACAGGGCCCTCGCGCAGCCGCCGGAGAAACGTCTCTCTTACCTGCGGATGGGGAGGAATCAATTAATTTCTCTTATCGCTCTCAGAGCATCGCGTTGTTTTGGCCAGGGACAGGCGGTCGTGCCGGGAAAACATGCGCCTCAACGACTCAATTGGATACAGGAGCTGACAGAGCTCAGCCCCAGCCTTCGCCGCCTTTAAAAATAACAGGAGGAAAAACTCAGCCGGGAACATGAATCACTTTCCCGAGGAGGTTTTAGCACAGTTGCTAACACTATCAGTACCCAAGTAAAATTCCTATTACTCTCCCGTATAACCTTTAATTACCCCCACCACCCCAAAAATATCCCTCAATTACCTTCCGGGCAGAATTATGCATATTTTTAAAGTTCTCCTAGGGATATAACACTAAACGTTGGGTTGTTATGGTTCAGTGGTTTAAATTACAGTGTACTTAATTAAAACAGCGTAAAAAGCTGTCAGTATTCCATATAATTTGAAAGACTTTGATTAGTGATTTTTTTTTTTCTTTTACTGTTAGAGCATAGTTAGCTTTGCCATTACATTGTCATTTGCTAGCACCTTGGTGTCGAACGATGCATCATTTCATGGCGGTAGGGAAAAAACAAAAAAGTAAACAAACGCCAGTTCCCAGCAGAAGAAGTGAGAAGCAAAGAGCACCCACCCTGCGAGAGAAGGGGAGCAAATCGATTGGAAGGTTAGACTTCTGCCAGGAAGCGTAAAATCTTAGTTAGCCACATATTCCTGTTGGGGCTGTTTCACCAGGAGAAAAGAGTTGGCCAAAGGCAACCTGTGGGTGACAGAAGGGATGATGGCAAGGAAAAGCCAGAAGATCTTGTTGAGTCTCCTGGTAGGGATGGTGATGCCATGATGTACTCCATAGGCTATGGAGATACAGCAAACAAAACACCTTGCATATGTAAGGTGGGCAAAAAAGATGCTCCTGCGTATATTCACGTGAACTGTTGAAAGCAGCATCCTCTTCCGTGTTTATAACCCATCCGTGGTGCCATGGGTTTGCTCGGCCAGGGGTACCGGTGGGCAGGAGTCCCTTTGCGGGGAGCGCCGGTGTGCTCGTGTCTGTACAAAGCACACTCACAGCAGTATCGTGCAGGACAGGTTCTCTGATATTTCCAGAACTTCTTCCTGAGCTTTGGGAAGAAACCTTGGTCTCCCGCGCAGTAGGAGTAGCTGCACCGTTGCTTCAGAGAACACCCCGGGCAGCCGGGTTATTGTGAGACCTTGCTTTGGGACATTCGTAGTATGTTTAAAGACTTTTTTTTTTTTTTTTAATGTAATCCCTGTTTATTTATAAACTAATGATAAGACAGTACTTGCACTCTGAACGTCTATATTTTTATCAAGGCTTTTTATTATGGCAAAACATGAAATCATAACTGTGAACAGGAAAATCTTGTTTAGCCACGGGCTAAACATCTAAGCGTTGATATACGGTTAAACTCAAAATCGCGTTTTACTTTTTAGATTGTAGGACTAAGCAAATATTTCTTAAAATACAGTTAGAGAAAAGCATATGGTCAGGATTCGCAATGTTTTTTTCCAGTTCAGAGAATTTTCAAACCTATTTGCTTGCTGGAAATGTGCAGATGCATTCATGCTTGCTTGAAAAATTATCCCGTTTTTAAGTAATGACTTGCTGGTAATTGTTACCTCCTTCGAACTCAGGCTCAAGCACTTCAAAGCGCGCTCATCCACAGGGCCTGATCCTTCCAGCAGAAGTGGGTTTATTTATTTCCTCTTTAGGATACTGCAAAATATGGTATGTTGGAAAAATATTGCTCAATTGTCTTCAGCTGCTAGTATCAGAGATGCTTACAAGAGGCAGATTTAGTGATGTTGGGCTTGTGTGACTTGCCCCAGTTTTGGAACAGTTGTCGTCACCTGCAGTGGACACTTATGCCGAGGGCTCCAGAGCTGCAGTGCTGCCTCCAGCGCTGGGGCACCAACAGCAGAAGGACACGGAGCTGTTGGAGTGGGGCCAGAGGAGGCCCCGGAGCTGCTGGGAGGGCTGGAGCCCCTCTGCTGGGAGGACAGGCTGAGAGAGCTGGGGGGGTTCAGCCTGGAGAAGAGAAGGCTCCGGGGAGACCTTCCAGCCCCTTCCAGGCCCTAAAAGGGTCCTACAAGGAAGTTGTAGAGGGACTTTTTACAAGGGCATGTAGTGATAGGACAAGGGGTAATGGCTTCAGTGTGAAAGAGGAGAGACTTAGATTAGGTATCGGGAAGAAATTTTTCACTCTGAGGGTGGTGAGCCCCTGGCCCAGGTTGCCCAGAGAAGCTGTGGCTGCCCCATCCCTGGAGGGGTTCAAGGCCAGGTTGGACGGGGCTTGGAGCAACCTGGGCTGGTGGGAGGTGTCCCTGCCCAGGGCAGGGGGTGGCCCTGGGTGGGTTTTAAGGTCCCTTCCAGCCCAAAGCATTCTGTGACATGAGCAGTTTAGGATCTTCTCCCCATGGTCCAAGGTCCAAGCTCAAGGTGGGGTGAACAACCTGCGATGCTCTTCCCGTGGCACTGCCATGCCGCGACTGTGCTGTGGAGCCAAGATGTGCAGCTGGGTGCCCCCAGCAACCTCCTCCCATGGGCACTGGGTGTGCGAGAGCCATGAGTGCCGCAGGTCAGCGTGCAATGCCCAGGGCTCCCACTGCTGCGCTCTTCCCACCCTTTGCTAGTTAATTTTGCCAACCTATTTCCCAAAATTCACTTCTTTCCTATTTATTTCACCTCTGCAATCTTTTTTTTTCCTGGTGCCTGTTCTCAAATCAGGGATGAAGCAGGAAATCAGGGCTGAAAAACTTTGAGATACCATTTCCTAACTTAAAATCTGGTGCCTTAGCGAAACGACGCAGTGAGGAGGTATACCGAACCTCTCTGTAACCACCCCCATCGCCGTGGGGTTGACCTGGAAGATGGTTTTCAGGTAAAAGGGAGGTCTGAGAACTAGGCTGGAGGTGCCCCGACGGTGGCACTGCCAGACCCACACACCGTGCAGGGTTTGTCATTACCACGTCCACAAAATCTTTAGGAACAAATTACCTTTGTGAGGTTAAGTCTTGCTTAAAAATGTGTTAACAAAAGAGGAAAGCATGCAGTCCGACGATCCAAAATCAATGCGCAGATGATGAATCTTGAAAAGATTCTAGTGAAATGAGGCAGCTCATGTAATTATGGTTGTATGTTTACTGACACTTCGAGCACCCTGCATGGCTGGGGATGGGAGAGGCAGTTTTGCCTTCAAAGATTTAATATGTAGGAGGGTGGTCACCTGTTCTAAAAGGTCTAATTGCCTGGGCTGATTCCCCCTTTAAAGTAATTTATATTGCTGAAAGGATGACTCCCTTAGGGGTATATTCTTTGAAATTGTTGCTAACACAGAAAAGATTTTTTTTTTTTTTTTTTCTTCCCCCTGCTGTTGAGGTAGAAAAATTCTGCAAATTCTCAAATTGCAGCTGACCTGCTCTTTTTGGGGCACCTTGCTCCCACGGAGGGGAACCTGCTGTCCTGGGAGCGGCCGCGGGGGATGGCGAGCGGGGCCCCCCCGGCACGCACCGCGCCGGGGAGCCGCCGTGGCACCGACAGCAGACGCTCTGCAGTGAATCTTAATTAGGCATATGCAGATAGCTCAAAATCTGCTCAAGATGGATTATCTGAATGAATACTAGTAAATTATCCTTTTATTATCCTTTTAGTGTCCGCTGGGGAGATGGGATTGGATAGCAGGCATCTGATACTCTTACTCCCTTGGACTGAGATGGAGGAGCAGCGGGCTGGGATGGGATGTGGACATGGGAGATGTGGATGTGGAGATGGCTCGGAAATGAGGAGTGGGCTGCACCCTGTGGTCTGTGCAGCCAGAGAAGCTTCAGGCACAGCCGTGGCTCACAACAGGTTGGGGGGGGGGCGGGGGGGCTGATATTTCACACGGAAAAATACTAAGAGCACACCCAACAGCCCTGGAGATCTTGCTTTGAAAATGATATTCTGGGGGTATCACACTACAGTGGGGATTTGAGAGGTATCACACTGCAATGGTAATAATGCCAGTGCCCAGAGAAAGTTTTGGTCTGTTAAGTGGGCAGTAAATACCTTGAACACAGCCTGTATTAATATGCCCCCCGTGGAGGCGTTTAACATTGCTCCAGGAGTCCTGGAGGTACAACTTGTGTAGGGTGGTGCTGGGAGCCCTTCTGTGTCAGCCTGTGCTGTGTGGGAGATCCCTCCCATCTTAAATCTGGGGAATAATCCCCAGGGCATGCCCGCAGGATTTTGCTCAGAAACATTTAGATATGTGACATACTAAAGCTAGAGTAAGATGCTGCTGCTGCCGCTCTTCTGAAAGCGAGCTCCATATGGTCCTCACGGGAGCCTGCGGAGTCTCGCGCGCTGGATGGGAACGTCTCGCTGGGAAAGTGGCAGGAGCTGAAGTGTAACTGAAGACTTGTGTTATAGCCTCAACAACCGGGATGGAGAGATTTTTCCCAACTAAGAATCAGGAAGGGGGGGGAAGATCTGAAATACTGACCCTCTTATTCATCTTACTCATGTCATAACCATGAAGCCAGCGTCCAGCACGTTTCCTGCTGGCAATTTTTGCTGCTCTACTCAAAGGCTTGCAAAACACGCCGTGAGCATCCTTTAAATTTGTTTTGGTTATAGTCTTTATTTTTTCACTGGTGTTTTGCAACCAGATTGTACACGTGCTAGAGCAGGAGCCTCCATCTCCACACGCCGGGCTTGCTTGGCAGCGGTTACAGTACTGGGGATATTGGAAACAAGATGCAATTGCAAGGCAGTGCCCAATAGCAAGGTCTTCTTAGGGTCTCTGTGATCTTTTCCCTGTTTAATTTTTAATTAAGAAGGTGTTAATTTCTTCCCAAATTCCTTCTATCATAAGCAAACAAAGAACTGCAGACCAGAAGCTTTCGCATCCACACCAAAATGGCGATAAAATGGCCTGGCTTCTGCCCCTCGGCGCTCCCCGTGTTTTTGCTCTCTGCTCTTCCCTCAGGTCACAGCATCTAACAGGCCTTTTCAAGTGTGGCTTGAATTCCGAGCGCATCTCTCAGCCCTTTATTTCATCTGACTTTATTTGCTCGGCCCCTGGGTGGGCTCGGCACGGCGGTCAGCACAACTGCTGGAACTCGGCTCCCCAACGCCCAGCCGCGCGAGGCAGGGCGAATTCCTTCACAGACTATTTATCCAGATTGCTAATTCCCTGCACAGATGGTTCTGCATAAGACTGTGTGGGAGAAGAGTGGCTTTTTAAGCCAATTAAATAGAAACCTTGTCCAAGAAGGATTTTCGAAATGCTTATGCATGTGAATTCATGACGTATTGTACTGTGTATTCTGGCAGTGCTGCCTCTCTCAATAGGAAGAGAGGGAGTGATGCGCAGAATTTCCTTGGTTTGTTAAGGTCATTTCTGATTATTTTTTTTTTTAATTTTTTTTTTTTTTAAAGAAAAACTCCTAAAAGAACTTCCAGTTTGGCAATATTGCGGAATATTTTAGATATCGGAAGAAAAGTCTTTTGTCGTTTCTGTCAATTAATTCTCGCTGCCAAGCTCTTCAGGCTGCTCCTCAGTATGTAAAGCAAGCTATGATTTGTAGTGAGACAGATGAGAGGAGGGGAGGGAGAGAAAAGGATATTAAGTGACATCCAAAGGGGAAAATACCAGCTAATAACATTAATACTTCTTTATTATTACTGCAGCATTTGGGCTCAGTAATCCAAAAAGCTGCAGTAAAAATCTGTCCAGTTCAAGGGGAGAAGTCAACACATTGGCACAGTCACCGTTTCAGGCTTATGAGGGTAGAAATGTTTACGGTGAGCGTGGACAGTCGCGGGCGTGGGAAGGGTAGGGGGGCTCCCTGCATTATGTGCTGTAAGAGCTCGATTCTCTCCCCATCAAGTCAACACCGACAACAGCAAAACTGACTATACTAGGTGGAATTAAGCTTTGAGAAAATGCTTTTTAAGATTCAGGGCTCAGGCAGAAACTTCTGCAAGAACGCCGGCAATCTTGACAAAATGTAAAGAGGCAAAACCACAGAGTGTTTGCTGTTTGGGGCTGGGCTGGTCCTGCCGAAAGTTGTCTTCCCCGGGATGACTGTCCCCGGAGGCGTTGCAGGAGTGATGGGTTCAGGAGCACGGCTATGGACCATCCGGGATAGTCACAGGTCATACGAGACCACAAACACCCCAACATCCCTAGAGACCCCTAAAAACCACTGAGCGGGAGCAAGTAACACCAGGCTATGGCTAAGCTGGGGATTAAACTCCCTGTTTGTGGATATGTATCTTTTACTGAAGTGGCACAATTTATTGCAAGTGCTTTACTCCACCTTGTAATTCCCCTCTCTGTGTGCTTTTGCCGCAGGCAGGTGCTTTCTGTCAGATCTTGTTCGAGCACAGAACAAGGCCCTCTCCACATTTACCCCCTCCGCAGCTTCTGTGTCTCAGAGGGGTTGCCGTGCCGGTTGCGTGTGTCTCAAAGCCGGGGGTCTTGTGGAGTTTTGTGTCTTTTTGTGATGCAGTCGCTGGCTAATGCTCGTGCCTCCTACTGTTCGCATCTCCCTTTCTCTTTTTCTCCATTCTCTCCTCCCCTCTTTCTTTTCTTTCTGGAAGTGTTGCAGTGAAGGGAACGTCCTTTCTCTTGAAGACATTACAGCACCCTGAAATAATAATTGCAATAATAAAATAATAATAATAATACAACCAATAACTGAGATGGAACTAATTGGGCATATAGAATGGTTTACCAAGAAGGCGTATCACACAAAAGGTAGCAAAAATCCTTTTATTTGGGTTGCAAGTCTATACTGTACATCACTGCTGCAGTAGCTGACACAGATCTAACAGAGTAGGAGACCTAGAATTAATAGCCTTTTGGCACAAAATTCGTAATCTCAGTTACTTTTAGCGTGGTGTCATCAGAATCTTGCGTGGAGGAATCCAGCAGATTCCTCTGCAGGTGATCTGAAGCAGATTTAGATCTGCGGGAAGCAACTCCCACAGGAGCCAATTCCCAGAAGAAATGTGTGAACATGAGTCAAGTCAGTGATGTACGCATGTGTTTTGTAAAATAAACGTCTCAGACATTACGTACCTTTTATATTTCAAGCCTTGTGAAAAATTCATCTTTTTCACTAGGTGGGTTTATGTGAGGAATCAGTGAGATGAGACGTTCCGCTTTGTGTCTGGATTAATGGACTTTGGGCATCAGAGTGAAGGTAAGGGTTGAGTGGGAGGGAAGCTCCTCTACCCTGTTTTGCTCTGTGATGAGTTCACAGTGACACGTGTCCGTGTGGCAGCTCATCGCTGTGGGACACAACCAAGTGACAGGACAGGTCTGGCCCATACCCCAGTGCTGCATCTAATCCCACTCCAGCCCCACGCTGGGCAGATGCGCTCATCCTGCTGTACGATAGCCATTGCACTTGAGTCTTCTTCTAACCACCCCCGCCTGCTTTAACGGGTTCAGACCTACACAAATGGCACCTTACTGTTACGTCTCCAGCCAAGTGATCAGCTTCCTTCCACAGGGCTGTCTAACCAAACGAGGCATCCCCAAAGCCACCTCCTCGCTGCTGCCACCCAAGGACAGAGGCGTTGGCTTTGTTCTTGGTTTTCCTCTGCTGGGGAACTTGCAGCTTCCTGAGTTACCAGTTTCTGTACTGTCGTTAGCCTATTAATCTGGAGAGTTCCTTTTAGAGGTGGATTGGGTACCTCTGTCTCCTTCTCCTTTTTTATTTCTGTCTTTCCCGTTCCCCTTTTTTTTCCCCCTAGATGTTTGCTGTGGGGGTGGTGAGCCCCTGGCCCAGGTTGCCCAGAGAAGCTGTGGCTGCCCCATCCCTGGAGGGGTTCAAGGCCAGGTTGGACGGGGCTTGGAGCAACCTGGGCTGGTGGGAGGTGTCCCTGCCCAGGGCAGCGGGGGTGGAACTGCATAGGCTTTAGGGTCTCTTCCCATCCAACCCATTCTATGATTCTGTGGTTTTGAGTCGTACATTTGTTATGCCCTAAGAATAAAGACTTCTTTCTCTCTTTATCCCTCCTCTTCTCCCTCTTCTCCCTGCCTCTTTCTTTCTCTTTTTATCTCTTTTCCCTCCTTCCTCTCTTTCTTTCTCTTTTTCTTCCTGCATCTTCCCTTCCTGGCTGCTGTGCTGGATTTGGGTGATATATGTCATTTCCTCAGTGGAATGATCGAGATGTAGGATGGAGAAGACAAGACAGGGGCTTGTTGAACTGGTGTTGCTTGACCACCACGATTAAGAAATGGTGGCTTCATCGTAAATTTATTAACAAAGTCATCCAGCCGCTCTCTCTTCCTGCCTTTGGGGCTCTGTCTGTGTCCAGTGAGCACTTCTGGGGCTCCCACGCTCATTGGGAGAGGGGGCCCATTGCCTTTGGTCTGTCTCATTAGGGCTTGGGTAATGAATTGTTCGTGCGCATACAATCTGCATGTGGAAAACACAACATGTGGGAGAGGAGAGCAAAAAGGGGGCAGCAACGGCTGCTGGTGGAAGCAGGAGCTGTACCCCGCACCTCAGTATTCACCGGCCGAGCCTTCCCAGCCACCATCCTCCCTTCCGCGGCGTCCTGCATTACACATGCATGCGCTGCACCATCATTTACAGATGCAATGAGAAGAAACCAGATCAGATGAGTCTTTGGGAACAGGGAAGACATAGGACAAACAGAAAAATTAAAACACTCGGGAATAAGGCAAATACTGAGAGTAAGAAGTGGGAATGAGACAAATATTGGATTAAGACAAATACTGCTGCAGATTCCAATGTCAATTCTGACAGCGATAGTGAAGTTTGGAGTGTGTTGACAATTGAAGATGAAGGGCTAAGACAGGAGGCAAAAAACCTTCTAGACTTCAGTCCGGTGTCATTGTATTATTTGACTCAGTTGACCTAAATTACTAGGATATAACCAAATAAACTTAAACATGAGCAGTGCGCTTAAATACATGACACTCCGCCAAATTAACTTGCATTTTTATAACCAGAACCTCACAGATGTGGTAATCTTTGCCTGTCATCTGGGTGCCTCAGGATTTTTAGTTATATTTCATTATATTGGAGCATATTCAAAATAGGCTACAAAAGCTGTCCTTTTTATGCTAACAAGATTAATAATCTGTTTACTGGAATGGAAAGTACAGGCACAGTACGTGGAAAACGTATGATGAGAAAAATAGTAGAATCCTTTTGTTGAAAGTGTCAAATGCTTAAAAAATTATTTAGAAGATTGCTGGGCCCCTTCATATGTGACAGACGAGAGTGACAAAATCTGGCCTTATCCAATGGTGAACTGGAACTTTTCAAAGGCAATCTCATTCAATCAGAGTATTTTAACTCTTTGAGTACCATCATTGCAGAAGCATGTTGAATTTGGCCCAAGTTATGGTCTATGAATTTTGTTCGGCTGTAGATCTTATTATAGGTAAGAACTGCGGTTACTGAAGAAAAATAGAGTCCCAAAATTAAAGTCGGGGTTTTCTATGTGGATAGAAAATTATTTGAAAGACTGTATTGTGCAATTTATGCTTTAGGACAGATGCCTGGCAGTTACTGTAAGACGGGATTGTAGAAGCACTCTGCAGTTTAATGACTCAAAGGCATGCCTGATAGTTGGGTTGCTTTGCATCCAGCTGCAACTGGGCTTTGGAAACCCATCCCACTTATCCAAGAACATGTCCGTGCTCCGATTGACTTGAGTTCGCACCAAAATAGTGATGATCTTGCCAACAAAGGAAACCTTTTCTCTGCATGCTGCCAGTACGGCAGATTTGTAAGGGAGAGCACTGGGTTGGAAGAGGCAGATTTCTCCGTGCTCAGCCTGTGACGAGGCTCTCCATGCGGCCAGCTGACCCCCTGCTCCCCCAGTGTCTTTAGTGTTGGTTCCTGCACCTCTGCAAAGCTCCAGAGGAATGTGGTGGGGCTCTGTGGGAAGAGGATGAGCTACTCCAAAGCGGCCTGATGTTCGCTGTGCTGTGAACCTGCTCTCTGGCACAAAGAAAGGTGAAAATGCGGTTCGTTACAGAACCAGACCATGCATTACCTTGTGAAGGTGGAGGACAGAGAAGTTTATTATCCTGGTGATTGCCACTCACAGCTTGTGACGCAATTTGAGAAGGTGTTCCAGTTGTTCTGTACTCATTACCTGTTTTCCTTGGGAGGTTTTTTTCATTTCTTTGTTGTTTTCTGGGTTTGGGTTGTGGGTTTTTTTTTTGTTTGTCGGGTTTTCTAGTTTATTTTTTTATACTGACATCGAAGACGCTCTAAGTCTTCCAGCAGTGTACAGTAGCTTTACGTGATCAGTTCCTATACTACCCTTTACTTTAAGGAGTACCTTAGAAGGCGGCGGGGCTTTCTGTTAGTCCTGGCTCAGAGCTCACACAACACCAGCACATCCCGGTCCTGGGGATGCGGCCGGCTTGGGAATTTCCTTTCCCCTTACACCCCGTGTCTTGCACCTCCCTTCCTTTCTTCCACGCTGCCTTACCTCGCTGCTACAGACGCTACTTGCCCGAGCAATATCACTAATTACTGCAGTGCATGGTAATTGTTTTATCCTATCCCTACTTAATAATTGCTATAATTTGTTACTGTAGTAGGATAGGCATAGAGTTTTGCCGTTTTCCCAAAGCGAACGCGGGCACGGCGTGTGTAGGCATCATTGCCCTGCCCGGTGCTGGGGACTCGCCGCCCCACGCCAAAGCCCTTGACTATTCTCCGCAGCTGAACGGGTGGATGGGATTAAATTAAATGGGCTTTAGGGGCGGATGGGATTACATTTGGGAAATGGACGAATCCAGAGGGTGCCATCAGGCTTATGGAGGACTCCCCTGGAGAGAAGCAATCATTTTTATAAGTCTGATATTTGTACCGGTAGATTAGAAAAAGAAAGGGACACTAATGTGTTTTTTATCTGGAGATGGGGAGACAAGGCTGAAAAATATTTCCAAACAACAGGATAATAGAAAATAAATGTGATATTCTAGATGAGTTTAATTATTTTAATCAGAGATATCATCTTTTCCCTTTTTCTTAGGAGTTATTTTCTTCTGATCATTTTCAAATAAAGGATGAGTACAGTAGGAATATTCCTGTTCAGGAGTAATACATGAATAAAAAATGTAAATATTTCGTTTCCCTGATTCCCGGTACAGAAACAGACATATTTTCAATATACAAACTCTTCTAACTTCTTTCTTTGGTGCACATTTATTCTTTCTTACGGTCTTCCAGTGGATTTGAAGGGGTAGGGTCTGTGGGCTGTGTTTCTTTTAGAACAGGCAAGAAGCATCTGTTCGTGTCGGACTTCGGGCAGAGGAAATGTTGAGCTCCTGTGGTCCCTCCGGCGTGAACACCACAAGGAATAAACAGTTTTTCAGCATTGCGGTGCCTCTGGTTGCCTTTGCCGTGCTCCCAGGATTCAGCAGGTCATGAGATTTTGGGCGTCAGCCACAGAAATTACTAATCTGTCAGAGGAAAGAATTCTCAATAATGGCCGAGGTTCTCTAGAAAAAGTTAAAGTATAATAGTTCTGCATGAATGCATATATTTTAGCATAACTTTTTAAAAAGCAAAAGATATCATGGGGTTTTACAGGGCACGCAGAAGAGTTAGCTAATTATCCTGTACTAGACTGCATTCAGCAAATATGTCTGTACTAAATAAAAATGTACCCTGTAACATAGGAAAATCCGCTGAAAAAAAGCAGATAGTGGGCATGTGAGTTGTGAAAGATTCCGCCAGTTTCAGAAAGATTCAGATACAGTCGCTAGTACTCAATATAATTTTTCACGCGAGGGAAATCTTCAGTGCTCTTTGTGCAGATGAAGAGTGTCGTATGAGTAAAATATATGGTTGTATGGATATCCTCTGACCTTCTTTAGGATTGTCGCACAAATAAACTGTACAATCAATGTAAATAGTATTAAGAAGCAGTCAAAGAAAATACCAATTCATAAACAGTTACATTAACTACAGGGATTTAAACGAGGACTTGTGAGCCCAACAAGCTGGCTGCTTTTCAGCTATCTAAATTAGTCTAATAAACTGTATCTCCCCATAAATCTTGTTTCTCTTTAATTAGGACATCGCTGAAAAACTAAAGACACAAAAACTTCCGGTGCTTGAGGGTGTTGGGCTCTATGAAAAGCAGAGAAGGGCATAAATGGGCATAAAAATCTTCCCAGGAACAGTGAAGAATACGTTTTTAATAGCTTTGATAAAGGTTTGAGCAACTGAAAATGCAGCAACAATAGTGGGAAACATCTACATGAGGTACTGAAAGTGAATGAGAAATTGATGCTATATTTATTAGACTGCAATCATCTTCCTAATATGCTTGAAGATAAATGGTGAGGCATTCTTTCAGCCAAAAAAGCGTAGCAGAGTGTTGCATTTGACATAGTGATTATTGATAGTGATGATAAAGTTCAAAACATCGAACAGTGAAAAACCCAAAAGCAATACTAAAAATGGTGGAGTGGAAGTGGAAAATTATGTGAAATGTTAGGGATGTTTCATTTCAGTACCTCTGGCTCATTATACTATCAGCAAAATGTAAAATACATAGACTAGATAAATGTCTCATTAAGTATTTCACTGCTCATTCTGGGTGCTTGGGAGTGTGCTTGAATAATGAAAAATGTAGAAGTACCTTTATCACGCGGCGATGGTGGCAGGAGATAGCACTTTGTCAAGAAGGTGGTGTTAATTCACTGTATAGACCAATATTGTATAGAAGTGTATAGTGTGACAAAGTGTTACAGCTACATAAAAACAGGATGATTGAGAAATATCGGGGGTGTTTCATGTGTGGATTTTACAACGGGAGGCTAAGATCTGTTCCGTGTCCTTGTGAAGATTGGGCTCGTTTGGTCTTTGTGGGCTCTGAGTGCCGAGGGCAGGATGTGGGAGCCGGGATGGGGCACAGTTGGTCCACACATTGGGATGCTGCCGAGGCCGGCACAGATGCAGCCCTGGCACCCCCTGCCCAGCCTTAAGATGCTCCATAAGAAGGGAAGAAAACCCTTGGTTGCACAAAAGCAACTCTGATTTAAGAAAATCCCACGGCTTAAACTTAAAGTTCAGGGAATTGAGTTTAGAGCAGCGAGAGTAGTCAGGTTTCCACCTCCCACAGTAAGCCTGAGCCGGGAGAGTCATTAAATGTGTTCTCAACTGTCTGCACTAATTTCATCAGGGCTATTCATGCACCTAAAATTGTACAGAGAATTGGTAGATGCATAATTGGTAGATGCATAATTTGCACCTTTGGAAAGGATATATAAAATACAGATAAAATAATATAAACTATATATATGTTTTATACTTTTGCGCTTGAATATATAACATGGAAATCTTTTGTAGATCAGAGTAGAGTGTGCGCAGTTTCCAGCAATATTTTCTGATATCTCATGGTCAAAAGTCCCTTTTTTTAGCAGTGGGGGAAATGCCCAAATACGTTCCTTATAGCTGCCTGCGATGGGACAAACTCGCAGGAGCAGGGGGTGAAGCAGCGCTCGGGCGGCCCGGGTGTATGTGTGGCTGGGAGGCTGAGATACTCGTATTTTACCCTTAGCTGGGGAAAAAAAAAAAACCCACATAAAATCTGTCTTGCAATGTCTGTGATGTGGATGCTATTATGCTCAAAGATATCGGGGGGAGAAAAAACCACCAACCAAAAACCCCACCAAACCCCCTTCCACACCAGGCTGCGGGAATGCGCGTAAACGCCAATAAATCCAGGGGCGGCCCCAGGGCTGAAAGTCAGGCGGCAGAAAGCTGGTGTTGGCTGAGAGAGCTGCCTGGAAGGAGAGGAGCTGGAAACGGGGAGTGAAAGCAAATACCATGTGTTAGCATTACGGAGAGCACGGAAATAGGTACCCGTTATGTACTTTATGAAGATGCAACATGGTTTATTCTTCAGGGAATGGCATAATAATTAGAATTAATAAGATTTTAATGGTGATAGCCTAAGTGCCAAATCTTCACAGTAGGAGGTTTTAGTGCTGTATGCCACAGGAACATTTTCTACTGTGAACAAGCACTATAGTCAAAATTACCCTATTACTACAAAAATGGAAACAGACACAAGGTTTGACTGCTCTCAACTAGTCAAGACCAAGTCGCGTCAGACCGAGCCATCCAGTGAATCCTGCAAGAATTTCTAGAGTTCATGGCAAAGAGAATTATTTCCTAGAAGCAGGCTTCTAACAAATACCTTGTAGGTACTCAGCTTTCACAGAATATTTTTTTTTTTCCTGAGATGTGCTTTAATAGAAACTGCATTCAATTTGTGGCACTGCAAGGGACTGAAATAATTCAGGATTTTCAATTTATTTCACTACAAACACTCTTAGTACGGCTAAGCCCTTACGTAACGCTTTTGTAAAAAAGTACTTCACGAAAGAGAGCAGGTATCATTATTCCCATTTTCTTTTCTATGTCCACGTTCATTGTAGGTGGCTTACACCACATGGGCTTTTGAAAAGTCATGTTTACGTAGCATAAGCTTTCCTTGCCTGTTATGGATTCTTTCTGGACACATCCAAACAAAAATTTTCCTTGAAGCAGCCAATATTTTTAGCTTTCAAAATAGCTATATGATTTTGAAATATTTTGATGCTTGAATTGGAGACCGCGAGAATAGCAAAATCTGATTTAAATTTTTTTTTTTCTTTCGGGAGTGAGTTCTGCTGACGATTATCCAGGTCAGGAAGCGGGTATAGTTTTTATACACCCGCTGAGAAAATGAACCTAAACTTAAACATGTAGAAAATTCCTGGAGCACTAGGAATCCTCTCTGGAACATTTCTGCTCTGGGTCCGGGTATACTGGATTCAAAACCCTCTGAGGCTATAGAAAATATTATTTACTGGAAAGAGCGCTGAAATTACTATGTATATACACACGTAACCCCTACCCCTGTGCCCAGGTGCGTGGGGAGCGGAGGATGCTCGGGTACCGCCTCCCTCTGCTGAGGCCAGCGGTCGGCAAACCCCACGGGCAGCACATTTTGGATGAACCTTTTCAGTCTTGGGAAGGCTGGCCAATACAAACATACCTGCCTGCGATAGTGTTAGATTCAACCAGTACAAAAAAACTTTGCCTTTTCACTAATTTAGAGCAAAACTACTCTGCAACACCACCTAGTGCTGCCGGGACGCACGGCCGGCGCCAGACAGCGGGGCCGGGGCTGGAGAGTCACCGCACACGAGCGTGGGTGGGTTGTCACCCGCTCCAACAGCCAACGCGCCTGGGGTTGGAATTCTGGAGACAATAAAGCCATTAGAAATCCCTTCCAAAATGGATATTCTTCCCTGGGAGCTCATTAGCTGGCAAAATGCAGAAGAGCAGTGGAAAGGTGTAAGAGTCTCCCAAGCTTGTTCATGCATCATCTGGTTTAGGAGAAAGTCGTCTTTCCTGTACCTGAGACAGCTGAAGGAGTAATTCACGTTGCCTGAAGCGTTATGTCCATATCAAGTCTGTACAGTGTCTATAGAGCCCTTTAAGCATCAGTTGTGTACCCAGCATCGCTCCTGCTCTGGAAACATGGGTAGGGTGATGGATCGATTTTTCTTACAGCATTTCCATTTAAAAGTCTTCAAAAATTGGAGATATTTAGATGTTAGGTACTTCACTGAAAAGTGATAGTGTAGGATGTGATTTCTGTAGGTGGCCACTTCTGTAGTTCCCACTGCCAGCCCCGCTGCCGAGAGGCAGAGAGCCCCGACACAACCCTGCACTGAGCCCACTGCGCATCGCGTGTGTAGGAATGCAACCGAGACCCTGGACAAATCCAGTTGTGTTTGGTCTTCCCAACACAGGCAATTACAGAGAGGTGAGTGGAGTCATTATTTTCCAGAGAGCAAAACTTAAGCGTATACGTTTTTTTAAAAAACTACAAAAATACCTCTCTTTTTAGTCCAGTGGCCACAGTTGTGCCTTTGCACTTTGTCGGGGTCTCGGGAGCGGTGAGATCAGCCCGTCCCCATCCCATGCTGCTGTGCCAGATGTTGCTGCAGGACACGGCAGCTGTTTGCAGCATCCCTGTCCCCCGCTGGGCTGCTCCCAGGTCTTCAACGTGATCCTCAGCCAAGTCCTCAAAGCAGCCCAACCGCAGTGATGGCAGCCCCGGCCTCCGCAGCCCCCTCCGCCCGCCTGCGCTTGGGTCACAACAAGGCTTCTTGCTACAGAAGGGCAGAGCTTAGCGTGCAAAATGAGCTTGAGGAAAAACGCAGCTCATTCCTGTGCATGGCTGCTGCTGCTACTCGGGGAATTAAAACACAACGCTGGGTGTAAAGTGGCTGCTCTTCCTGGTAGCCCTGGTCGGAGGTCAGGAAGGGATGGGATGTTGTCCCAGTGCCAGTCTGCGGCATTCCCAAACCACAGTGAAGGGGAGAAAGGGCTGGGCTTCCGTCAGCCTGGACGTCAGTGCACAGGCACTTACCTTGGTACAACACGGTTCTTTTAAAGAGCTAATGGGAAAAAGGAAACTCATGGTGAAACAAAAGAAGGCTTAAAATTCAAAGATTTAGCCTTTCAGGCCAAAGAAGGAATCAAATCTACTATTGCAAAAATGCTTAACAAAATCACTCCAACAGTGAAAAAATCCAACCACCCTTCATGATTTTGTAACCAGCTCACCTCTTAAAAAGTTGTCAGTTGCCTTTGTGTATGTTATAGAACCACAGAATCGCCTGGGTTGGAAGGGACCTTTCAGATCATCGAGTCCAACCATCAACCCAACACTGCCCAAACCCCCACTACCCCATGTCCCTCAGCACCACGTCTGCCCGGCTTTTAAACACCTCCAGGGATGGCGACTCCACCACTGCCCTGGGCAGCCTCTTCCAATGCTTGACAGCCCTTTGGGGTAAGAAATTTTTCTTAATATCCATCCTAAACCTCCCTTTCTCCCTCAAAGCTTTTATCTTCATTAGGATAATTCAGAGAAAATGCATTTCCCATGGAAAAAAAAGGCATTTATGTGGCTTGGTCCCCTGCAAAGAAACTGTCCAGATCCGACCAGTCTGTTTAGTTTCTTACGCTGATCACACACTCCACTGGTGATCGATGGTAGAGAGGTTTGACAGGGGTAGCGATATAAACTGCTTGCAAGGATTAGGAGGTTGCCGAGAACCTAGTATTATGGAGTTAGACATTCCTTTTGGAGCGCGCTGGGAGACGGACAGCCCTTCGCAGGCCTCTGTCACCCGGTTTTCGAGGTCTGTCTTCCCGGGGGTCCAACCTGGGCAGAATGGCAGGACGAGAGCAGCCACCGGGCTCCTTCCTGGGCATCTTCTGCCACGAAGCTTTCACATAATTAATGTTGTTATATTTTTGGTGCAATGATTATTAAGTATTTCTCACCGCTGAGATATGTAAAGTTGACACTAATATCAATGCTGATAATATCAATATCATTAGAACAATCCTGGAGGAACGGTATCTAAGTAGTTTCCCGATGGAGCGATAGAAATTAGATTGTAAAGCAATAATATTGAGTGTTGCACTGAGGTACTAGAAGGATGCGTCATCTTGCTTTTACAAAAAATACGGCGCGCTCTGTACTATTTTCCTTTTTACTAATTCTTTATACTTGAAAAGACGCGATGAAAAAGCAAGTCCCAGAGAGGGGTGGGGAACCACAGGAGTAGAAGAAAAGCCTCACGCTGAAAGAGCAACGTGATGGGTACGGTACTGGTAACCTGTGGAAGTCCATGTTGAAAAGGGAAATAAGCTCCTTTCCGGACCACAGGCACAAAGGGACTGGAAAGTCACATATCAAAGGTGCTCAAAATTCGTGTTTTAAGGAAAGACAGAAAACCTTTGTGAAATGCACATCTTCAGTCCTTAGGGTGGCTGTTGTGCCGGACACCACAGCTTAGGCTAAAAAGTGAAGCAATTCAGAGCTGACATAATTAAACTGATGAGTATAATTAATCCCCCCCTGTGATTACCCTGAAGGAGAAGCATTAATAGATGTAAATATGATGAATTCAAAATGCAAGTGGATAAAGCGAGAGGCTCGGCCCGTCGCAGAAGTATTTTTCTGGTGCGATGAAGAGGTGAGGATGCCCACGTCGGGCTCCCAGGCTGGTGGGACAATGGTGGCCCTGCAGAGCGCCAAGGTGAGAGCTGAGCTTTGCATGGGTGTGCAAGCTTCAGGGTAAGTCTATTTTTGCAGGTTTATAAACAGCTTGAATTTCCAGCATCTTGCTGGAATATTTACCCAGGAAAAGCTCTTCCTTGGCTCTATTAAGCGTGGTGCCATGTAGCAGTGTTCTGCTTCCAGCTGTACTGTAAGAAGAGCTACGTGACATCGGCATCTCCTGTTTCAAATTCTAGTCCGCAAAGAGAAAAGAAAAAAGAAAGTGTCTTAAGTTCTTCCATACGAGTATTGTTAGAGGGAGAACATCCAGTGTACTCAGCAGATTTCCCTTCAGCTTGAGTAGCTGTTTGAATTAATATTGCTTTGTAAGCGTTCACAATACTCTTCTCTGCACTCTCTCATCCATGCGACATTTGTTTGCATTTTCTGAAGTCGGTGTATTCTCTCTCCTGTGGGTACATCCATCCTCCCAGCCCCTGCCGGAGCAGCGGGCACCCAGCCGCCCCCGAGGGCTGAGCCGGGGACCCGCACCCATGGGTGGCAGGGGTGCTCTCGTCTGGGGTCGAGGAGCCACCCAAACCCTGCCCTGCTCTACCTGGACTCGGCTATTGCAGCAGTAAGAATTTACTTACTTCCATACTGCATAATTCCGGGTGAAAAAGGAAAAAAAAAAGAGAACTGGCACAGAAGCAGCTCACTGACCCCAAGTGTTGGGGCACAGGCATGTCCTGAGGAGCCAACGCTGGGTGATGCCAGAGCAGACAGGGGAACGTCCCCCCGCAGAGCCAGCCCCTTCCAGAGACGTTTCTGGTTACCGTCACCGTGGGCAGCCTGATAGGAGAGGGAGGAAGAAAAGCATCTACTATTCGTAATGAAGACGTGTCAATTAATAAGGTGTGCACGTGTCTCTGGGTGGTTTTAACGCACAACGTGTGGAGGAATGCCAGCGGCTTAAGCATCAAGTGATGTGGCATGCACAGACCATGCCTCCTTGTCCTCAAATGTAAGATTTGCGAATATCAGATGGCAAGAACCATAAACAAAGGAGCACAAAATATACTGATAGCTAATTCGGCTAGTTATATTCTTTATTATGCTGTCCTTCTTAATGTAATGTGTCTCAGCTGCCACCGGGCAGGAATCCATTGTGAATAAGCTGTCAAGTTTAATTGGGCTATACTGTGAAAATACATAAATAAATCCTTTAATAAATAAATAAACCCACTTCTCTCTGAGGCAAAAGGCAGTGGAATGGGCACACTTAGAATCCTAGTCTGTTAGAAAGAAAGTTTAAAAAGGTTAAAAGAAAAAAGTCTGCCAGGAACTATTTTAGAGGAAAACCAAAGAAATGTAGTGGTTTATGTGGATTTATGAAATCCTCTTTGGGATGCAGCTTTGTTTCTGGATCTCCCCTTGCAGACGCAGTGATTGCGAGTGCTCAGGGACCTGTCTCTCATCTGAGAGTTGGGTGTTTCTGTAGCGTGTGTCCGCACCTGAAGCATCGCTCTGTGCAGAGAGCTACCGTCTGGTTTCATTGCTGCTACTACGAAATCACGAGACGATCTAGATTTTAAGAATGAAGTTCTCTTTTGAAGGCTATTACTATTATTTCATTAAGTAGAAATTTCATAATTTCAGTGGTAATGCAAAACATTACCATTCTGCCATTTTCCCTTTTCTGTGCAAGAGCTAGGCAATGACGGGCCGTGTCCCCTGCTCGGTGCTCAGAGTGGTGGCAGTAAGAGCAGTGGTGGCCCCGTACAGCCGGTCCCTGCACGGACAGGTGCCACCATCATCTGTTCTGCTTCTTTCAATGCGCTGCCAGGAGGAATTTTTCAGTAGGGAAAAAATCTATAGGCTGCAAATTTTGCAGGAAGCGTAAAGATGATCTGGGAGGGGACTAGAAGCTTTCTGCGGTCTCGGAGGTGACATTCTCTTCCTCCTCTTCCCCCTCTCTTCCCAACCCCCCAGCGCCCAGCCTGGATGCCCAGCGCCCACCTCTTGCCCCAGGGTTTGGCCACCGCGTCCCCTCCATGCACTGTCCTGCACTGGGGGCTGGCGCTGCCGAAGTCTGCTGCACCCTGGGGCACTGAATGTATGCATGAAACCCCAAATTTTGTTAGATTAAGCGCTTTTTACTGGCAATACGCTCCAAGACGGCAGCTACTGCCAGCGGGCAGAGCCACATGTGTGTGCCGCGAGCTGCATCTGCACCGAGGTCCCCGGTTTTGGTGGGGCTCTGCATGGACCAGCCCAGGAAAAAAGCCCTGAGGGTGCTGTGAAACCACAGACAACTTATTGCTCTCTTCTGCGTTCTACCTACAGAGTCAATGAGAAGTTGCACCTACTACAGGGCAGTCGTCGTGTGGCACGATGTGTTTATCACGGAAAACCTCTCTCCTCAATCACATAATCTGCAGAAGGCAGAAGCCCTGCAGCAAAACTTTCAATGAATTATTGAAAAGTGCTGAGAAGTACTTTGTGCAGGTAAAAAGCGAAATAAGGACCATACAAGTCTTTAAGTCTACCGCCATACACGTGCAAAATAAACAAAGTCTGTGTGGAGGTATTTTGTCCAAAGTAATTGTTTCCTCACTTTAACAAGGTCAAATAAAATAGAAAGATATAAACTTTCTGATGCGCTTCAGTTCCCGTTGTTATGCATTCATCAATAGGCCTGTAAACATGATGCATTCATCAATAGGCCTGTAAATAAACTTTTAATAGCACACTGAGGGTATCAGGAAGAAAACAGTAGTGACCATAATCAGCATAAACAAGATCTGATGAAGACAGAAGGAGAGATCAAAAGGAAAAATTATAGGCCGATTGGGGCAAAATGGGACTGGAGTCATGTGTTTAAACTAAGGGAAGAAGAAAGGCAGGGAAGGTGAGACTGTGGGTAAGTTTGGAAGAAGGAAAGAGAACTAAAGCCTCATTTTCCTGGGTAATATTGAAATCTGTCGTTGAAACCAGCTCCAGGAATGGTGGCTACCACCAGATCATGGTAGCTGACAGCAATAATGTCTGTGCAAACTAGGAAATTTAGAAGATGAACTCTTCCGCTGTGTATTTGCACTCTTTAACAAGTTAGAGCGATGGCAGAGTTGTGAGCGAGCAACTTCTGAGATGCAGTGAGAAGAGGAACTGGGAAAACTGTTTCTGGATGCAAGGATTTGGGCATAGGGGTTGCTGAGAAGCGAGTAAGTATTGCAGCAGGTGCGGTATTCTCTGACATCTGTCTGTTTTCTTCCTTGACCTACTGCGTTATCCCTTAGCCCGTGATGTATCTACAGTTTGAAGCCCCAGGGCACACTTTTTATGACGTTACTGTGTAGAGGACTTTTTGTTTACTCCGTTTCTTGCTTTGGTGTGTGCACATTTTTCTGCATGGAAATCTAACTTTTTGCCTCTACTTATTTGTGGGTTTGTTTATTTTTCTAATGATCAGCACCACCAAGCCAGTATTCATGGGCTGCCTCAGTGCACTTGCGCAATGTGATCTGGTTTGCATTGAAAATCAGCGGGCTTTGCATCTCTGCCTCCTCGGTGTTTTCCATTTGGTCGTAAACCTAAGCTGGATTTTTTTTAACTGTGGAAATCACATGCACCTGTGCACCTTTATCTAACGTGTTATTGAAACGTGATTCACTCAAGGTTTGACTCTGTTCACTGATATTGTCATGGTTTCGGCTGGGGTGGGGTTGACTCTCTTGCTAGCAGCTGGTGTAGTGCTGTGGTTTGGATTTGGGATGGGAATAGTGTTGGTAGAACACTGGTGGGTTTGGGTGTTGCTGAGCTCTCAAGGCTTTTTCTGCTCCTCACCCCACCAGCGAGCAGGCTGGGGGGCACAAGGAGCTGGCAGGGGACACAGCCGGGACAGCTGACCCCAAATGACCAAAGGGATGTCCCATCCCACATGGCATTGTGCTCGGCATAGAAACCTGGGGGAAGGAGGAAGAGGGGGATGTTTGGAGCGATGGCGTTTGTCTTCCCAAGTCACCGTCACGTGTGATGGAGCCCGGCTTTCCTGGGGATGGCTGAGCACCTGCCTGCCCGCGGGGAGCAGGGAATGAATTCCTTGTTTTGCTTTGCTTGCGTGCACGGCTTTTGCTTTACCTATTAAATTGTTTTATCTCAACCCATGAGTTTTTTCTGGCTTTTCCCCGAGTGTGGGGAGTGCGCAAGCAGCTGCGTGGTCCTAGTTGCTGACTGGGGTTAAACCATGACGCATATTAACCTCCTTTTGCAAAACTGAAGCAACTGTCATGGTTTCCATCAAGTAGACTGAATTTGTGCTTTGTCACCGTTTTCTTTTTCTAAGCAAACCTGACTTTGGGTACCAGAGAGCGAATTGCTGCCTAGACCATCGCAACCAGCATCCTTGGTGGTGGGAGGTGGTGGAGGAGTCAGAACTCGCCTCTCCCTCGTGCAGGGCTGGATTAATCACCGGTTACCCAACTCACAGACATGGGAAGACAAACACACACAGAGCATCTGAAATGCTCCCTCTCTTTCTCCCTCTCAAATAGCCCTGTACTCTTTGAATTCTCTGTGTGGGGGAAATCAAAGTGCAGAACAAACACTGTTTTGATATGCCTTTGAAGATGATAACAGCATCTAACAGAGGAAAAGAAGGTTTTGGGTCCGCAAAAAAGCGGCGATTGACATGACACACAGTCCAAGAAAAGTTTACCCCTTAATGAGCAGCAGCAACCTCTCCGAGACTGTTTTACAGGAGAGAAACTTTCCCATCCTCTCATGCCGTTAATGCTCTTCCAAGCAAAACTCTCTTTTGAGGCAAATGAGCACCTGTTTGGATCAAGATCCTGACAGGAGGAATCTCTGTTTGCTGAAGGTTTGGAACTTGTTCGCCCTTGTATGAAGGTCTCTAGGAAGGTGCTGTGGTGCTCAGCTCAGGTGGCAAAGCCTGTCTGGGTGCTCCGGGAGGTCCCCCGTGAGGGAGGGCATCAGGAGCAGCCCTGTGGTTCAGCAGGGGCTTCCTCAGGGGCTGCCACCCAGATAAAAGCTCAGAAAGAACTTTTGGATAGACAGAAAATGTTGCTTCGATGGGGTAGTTGTCTGACTTTACACCTAAATGTAGGACCGGGCAGGGAGATGAGATCACCTTCATCTCTCAACTAACCGTGCACCGTCTCTGGTACTCAGCCTTACCTCCCTCCTCACCGCTCACATGAGCTTTAACCGCTGTTTGTAAAGTAAGTATGAACAACGGGCACATCTCGGGATTCGAATTTTCAGTGGTAGAGACAACACATTGGAGAAAAAGATCCCTGGCTGAAATAGGTTGTCCATCTTGCTGCTATTGGGCTGCCCTTGCCAGAAAGGTTTTTCTAGACCCTTAGATTGAAAATGTCTCATCCTGACGTGGGATGCTGCAGCGTGGTTTGTCCATGTGTAAGGGCACCCCGGCTCTTCGTAGACCGCTTGACCATCCATGCAATCACAGCATTTCTTGGTGGGACAGGCAGAGGCATGGGGGCTGTGTCTCATGGGGCCGTCCCACCTCCAGCTCCCACCAGCGCCCGACAGCGCGGGGTATAAGCAAGTCCATTTGCTGTTGTAACAAAACACACAGGAAGGTTTATAATGATGTTTTGAAATGGAAGCCTTCGTTAAACATCTATACTGCTGTCTACAGCAGCTTCTCGCATCTCTGATGAGGTGTCAGAGACGCTGCAAATTTCCTCTCCAGTGTGTCTCACACTAACAACAGCCGAGGATGATCAAATTTCTTTAAGTACCAGCTCAGCTGTATCTTTTTTTTCTCCGTTTAAATCCTGACAATGAAAGTGGTGGCACTGGGGCTTTGCTGCCGAGTGCTGCTCCCAGTATGCAAGTCAATTTTGTACTTGCAGTATTTCCTTTTATTTCACCCGTCCCCTCAGCTTGTGGACCGAGAGGGATCATACGCTCTTTGAAATGTGCATTGACATTTGGCACCGAGCGCAGCACTTGCTGTTGGAGGGGAGAGCGGGGAGTACAACTGGAACAGGCAGAACTGAATAATTTTTCGGTTGCCCGTCACAGATTTCCATCTTTCTTCAGCCGCCTTCTTCACTACAAATTCACCGGCTTATGCAATGGCAAAATCTAACCTTACATTTACAGTCCCATTAATGCTGGACAAATTTCAGGGAATATAAATCCAGGTTCAGTTTTCTGAATACACAGCAGTTTTGCCAAACATCTCCTGTTGCATAGTATAAATTTTATCTTCTAAAGTTACCAAAATGGCCAGTTTTGAGACTTACAAAGAAATAATTCTGACTTTTAAACTGCATTTTAAACTACAGTTCACTACAGGGTTGGTTGGTTTGTTTATAATATACAACAGCAATAAGTAGAGCCTGAGATAAGAAACTTATTCTTAAGTTCTTTAGAAAGAAAACAACCCCAACAATATTTAAAATCTTTTTGGCTATTCTAAAATCTAATGAAAATAATTTCCTTACTTTTTTTTTTCTTTCATTTATACACTGAACTATCCATCACTAGACATTGGTCAGATTTAGCTCTTTTTGTCTGTTCACAAACTATCAGTAAAATTGATCATTCGCCGTAATTGTTTGAATGCTTCACATGGCCACACCTGAAGGTTGTGCAATCCTTTTTAATGAGCGTGGCATTGCGTGTTTGATGTTTCAAACTAGGTAGTTTTGATCGGTGCTGATGGTCACCCAAGTGACTATGTGCCAACTGTCTTTAATTCTAGAGCTGAGACTGGCCCAAGGAAGTCGGGGAGCCTTGTATGTCCTGGGGAGGGAGGAAGGACGGACCACGTGTATGGCACAAACTGGAATTTTGGCCATGAAATGAGCACTGGAAATCACCACAGCAAAGGTACGGTATTCCTTCAAGGGGAAATTATTGGAGTAATAAAAGTCAAAGATTCTTAAAGTACCGGTGTCATTCCTACCTGCATTTTAGTTACTGATTTTAATGATAACCAATCCCTTCAGGAAAGACATGTTTTCATGCACTATGAAAAAAAAAGAATTACGTGATACGACAAGAAAGGGCAGGGATCTTGGGAAAATGAAGGAAGTAAAAAGTAGAAATGGAAAGAGGAACGAACCTTGAGTAAAATGAAAAGTTATGGGTATCTTACCAAAAGGAAAAAGAAAAGGAGATAAAATTGAAGGACCCGGAAAAAAAAAAACGAAGCCCCAGAGAACATCAGAAATAGCTCCAACTCCAGATCTGCCTATTCACCATGTTCTCGGTTGGAGGCAGCAGTCTGTGGATCAGAAAAAGAGCTTTTGTAGATATTAATATTTGACATTTCTTTTGCTGTGGTACCCAAACTCCAGTGAGACAAAAGAAATGAGAAAAATTCAGGTTCTCTCTATAAATTTTCATCTGTTCAGTTCTTCTCCACGTGTAGGACTGGACGTTGCCACCTCTGCCCCCAGACGTCTGCTCTCTAATCTGCAGCAGAATTGCGCCTCCATAACCGACGTTTCCAAATCCTTGCACGTGTGAAGAGATTGGTGAGAGAGGCACCAAGTAATGTGGCAAAGCCATTAATACTAAAAAGAGATACGCTGACACATAACATTCCCTAAGCCTGGAGAAGTTGTCCAAAGGCATCCAAAAGTGTCCAGACAAGAAATGGATGGCTACTGGCGTGGTTGGACATTTTTCTGGACATGTCACCATAGTTAACTTTCCGTCCTCCTCTGGAGGTGTAGAGAAGCTCCCACACATTGATGTTCTCGCAGGAAATTATCTTCCCAGATAGGTTTTCCCAGGGCAGTGCTCTGAAACCACAGCTTCTGAGGGCTTCAGCTCTTTTCCCTCCTGTTTTGGACACTCCAGCACACACGCAGTTTTATTTTGCTTTCTCTCTTTTGCTTTTTACAATCCTCCTCCTCACAGTCTGGGCATGACAGCTATGTCAGGAGGTAAAAGACAGATGCCATAATTTAAACTGATGTCTTCTGTTTGATAGTGTAAGCCACTAAAGCAGATGCTGATCATCAAGATAATCAAATCAAGATACTGAGAGCTGAGGGTTTCAGACATGCAGACACACTGAACTAGATGAGTAGCCTTGGCATTTATTTTGCTAACTTCAGGCTGGCTAGATTTTACAGCCTTTTCCAGACACATTATTTTGGGGCTAGGGAAAAAAATTGCTGTCAATAGTAAGGCTGATCCTTAACAGGGGTCTAAGCCACCCCTGAGCTGGTTAATCTTCTTTCACATGGCTCGGTGGAGGCAGAGATTCATTTCAGCTTTTTTCCCCCAAGTGCTGGGAGAAAAACATGCTCCTCACGGTGGCTAAAAGCACAAGGTATTACGGGTCCTACGGAGCGTCCTGCCCAGGACACTGCCCACCTAAGAGACTTTGTGTTACGAACTGGCAACTTTTGGGGACAACTTTCTTTTTCCCAGAAACTCGGCAGTGCCCATCACACCCGTAGCACTGGAGCTGCTGAGCAAGAGCTGCAGAGTCTGCTCTCCAGAGGCGAATGGAAAATCCCCCGAGTCTCCTGTCACCCACTAGCCAGGAGCTGAGCAGGTCTTGGGGCTGTTCATGGCCATCACTCCCTGACCCAGGATTTCTATTTTCAGTTTTTATCCAGAGCCTTAAATGTTCCTTGCTTGAATTCCTAGCATGATATTAAGGAGCTGCTAACCTTGCAAGCACCACAAAGCACAAAGCCCTTCCACTTTTCCATGGGACCCTTCCTCCAGCCGGGCATGACTTCTCCCAACCCATGACGCAGCAGATAGAAGAAACAAAACACTGGAAGTGTTTTCTGCACCATCAGAAATGAAGGTATTTTGGGCCTATCAGTGAATTACAGCCAGTTCACCAGCCTGATGAGTCTAGCACTTTGCCCGTGTATCCACCAAAAGTGTTTCTTTTCACTAATGAAGTTTACTGCCTACTGAAGTACAGGGTGGTACATCTCAGCATCTGAAGTAAAACTGCACAGTGCGCTTTGAGATCAAGATTTTGGCCCCAAAAAATTAATATCCTGAGTCCAGCAAGCTTGATCCCCTGATTCCTTTCTCATAGGGACACACACACCTTGCACACACAGCAAGACATGGGAGGAAATGAAATCTTGAGTCAGGCCAAAGTCTTGAGTCACGCCTTCATTCAGGTGGATCTCCAGGACTTGTTTTTCATCAGTTGTGTAATGTCACTATTTCATGCTTTGGAAGTTATATGTTGAAAACAATGAGTAAGTGAACAAATAGTCTGCCTTGTTTACTTGTTCAGCACACGGGTATCCAGGATAGTCTGTACGAGCAGGGGAAGAACGTGTAGCATGTGCGAAATGCACATCCATGAACACAGCAAATAAGTAAGGGTCCGCTTTGTTCACTGATTCGCCAGGAATACCCTGGAATAATTATTTATAGCAGTTCAGCATCTACCAGAAAATGTTCTTTTGTATACTTTGATTAAATAATGAAGTTTTACTAGTATACGAAGTTGCTAGAGGAGTCTGCAGTTAGCCCCTTGCTGAGAAAGGGCTCAGGCAACTGTGGACTGTGCGTCAGCCACAAAAAGCAGAGGACTCACCCTGGCAGACCTCCCTCCACGCTGATACCAGGGCAGAAAGGCAGAAAGCCCAGATGCTCTGCTGACACAGACTAGAGTCATTCCACGGCCTTCAACAATTCAACTTAAACCAGCCAAGGAACTGGCTAAAGCTCTGGTTTATATTTTATCTCTTTTACATTTTATGTGCAAATTCAGAGACCTTTTGTGCTCTACCTGGTGGAGTCCCTTCTCCCAACAAGGATTGACAGAGGTAGCGTTGTCATCTTAGTTGCGTGACATATCAAATATAGAGGAAGTTGTTAATTTGGGATCCTAAAGCTTGAAATAAACCCCAACCAGAAGTGTTCCGTATGTCCTTCTTATACCTGCTTTTATTTAAAAAAAAAACCCACAAACATTATAAGATGGGTTTAGGAGAGTTTGTGTTAGATGAACTTTGTAGCTGGACCCATAAAACTAAACTTTCAGTATCTATAAAGATCACCACTAACGAGAAATAAAAATAAAAGTGATCAATGGTCTTCAGCTGCTGTTTTTCCCCCCCAGGTTTCCCAGTAGGGTGAGCAGATCGGCAATGAGGTGCACCTGCCCATTGCTGATCTGGGGGTAGATCAACGCAGGGCAACCAACCAGGTCTCTGCTTTGCCATCTGATGGGCCACCAGGTGCACTATAAATGTTACAGACCCAATAGCCTGGGTAGTCAAAGCAAGATTTGCTCTTCTGGCATTTGTCTTAGCCCTGGATGAAAGGTACTGCATTGGTTTTGTTCCCGTGGTGGCTGTGGGTGGCCAGGAATGACCTGACCTTTACCATATGAGCTTTTTAATATCTCCAGATACGAGATTCTATGTGAGTTCTGCCCTTGCTGTGTAATAGCACATTTCTGTGCTGGTTTAACAGCAGAAAACAGAATTGGGATGACTTGAAAGCTGTTGTTTCTGAACCTGGATCTTACCTTGGAAATAGGTTGGGTTTCAGTGGCAGTTGTGTCTTGAGACTTTCCACTCCAGTGTGGGTCAAAATGGACTACAGGGTGTTACTGCTGAAGCCTTCAGAGAGTCAGGAGTTTGTTTCTCCTAAGTGGCTCCATAATTTTGGTGCAGTTTGTGGGCTTTCCTCCCACAGACCCGATCCCAGATGATGAGCAATGAAAGGCTGGCATAGGAGTAATCTCAAGCGCCCCGTTACTCTTCTCTTGAATGTAGACAAGTGGTACATAAAAGATATTTAACAATTTCCCAGTCTTGGCAAAAACCCAAGATAAACATATGTAACGGTTTTCAAGGGGAATATCTGACATTCTAGGCCAAATCAAAGCATGGTGTTTCATGTCTTGTAAGCAACATGCTGCTTTCTTCATATCTCTGATCTTATGTGCTGTCTGAAGGTAACCAGAACACTTAACTCTCTTGAGTGAACTTTATGATAGTTTGCCTCAAAAGCACAAAGTAAGTGTACCTGTGAGGCTGTACCCTGAAGAGAGGCATTGTCGTGTATCAGTGTCTGCCTGGAGCCCTGCTCCGGTGGTCTAGGCTTGGTGTTTCGAGAGGTTGGGTGACATTTTGCAATATTTGTTGATTATTGCCTAAAGTAAATCAACAGTGTCAAGGTAACCAAGTAGTGAAGACTTCCACATTTTTTACTAAAGAAAATAAGTAGGAGTTTCATCCGGTTGTTTTTTGGTTTTGTTTTTTTTTGTTTTTGTTTTTGTTTTTTTTTTTTTAATTTTTTCCAGCTTTCCTTGAATTGTGGTTGCGCTTGAAATGATGAACGTAAACCTGCAGTAGGCTTCGCCGGGCTGCAGGGCAGGTCCAGCTCCTCAGTTGAGTTACTGAAGTCAAGCTGTGGTTGTTCCTTTTCTCTTTGGTAATCCTAAAATAAGGCTCACAACCCTGGAATAAGTTGGTAAGAGTGGCTTATTTAAAATAAATAAATAAATCATTCTCTTGCCTGTGGAAAGGGGGAACTTTGGCCTGAGTTTACTGGGTTATAACAGATGTGGGAAATGCCACGTGGGAGACGATGGGTTTTTGCTTTGCAGGAGTGTTCTGTAGGCGAAAGACTGGAATTCAACAAGAACAAATCTTATGCGGTGGCTTGGAAATTCTATAAATGCCTCTAAATTAGTATTCATTGGTCACAGTTAGCGCTGAAGTGCATTAGCTGGACATTGACCTTCTGTCCGTGCAGCCGGTGTGGTGTCGGCATTGATGAGAAAAGGGAGCTTGAAGGACTCTTTAGCTCATGAAATCTGCCTGGGAGAGACGTGGGGTTTGGTCGGGACAGTGGGGTCCCATGGCATTTATCATCACGTCCCTTCCACCCTCTTCTGAAAATGAGTTGAATGTGTTGTGTTGAGGCTGGTGTGACTTACCAGGCTTGGGATTGGGAAATTCTCATGCTCAGAAGCAAATCTGTAAGCCAAGGAGATCTATAACCATGAAGACTGACAGCCATAAAGGTTGTATATTCAAAACTCACGAGTTCATAAATATTTACACGTTTGCATGATCACTAGTGGCAGCAGTTTGCCTTCGCTAGCTCAGAAGAGGCTAAAGCAGCTCAGCTGCTGGGATGTGAGTAGATTAGCACGGCGGTGAGCGAGGAAAATCGCTCTGGCTCTTCACCTAGTCCTTTTCTTGTCAGCTTGGGGCTGCTCGTGCTGAGGTTTATGGAAAGTTACGTTGACTGAGCAGCCTGAGGCCGGTGGACATTTTCAGGGGTGATGCCTGCAGCTACGCTGAGCCGCTGGCAGGGAGGTGGTTAATCTAGTAATTAGATTAAAACATTTTAGTTCTTGATTTTTTTTTTTTTGAGGGTAAAAAATCAGCCTTCTAATAACTACAACTCTTTGAGTGTCTAGGATCATCCTCCTGTGTACCTACACCTCAGTAGGTTCTGAAAATGGGTATTCCGCCTGCAGCGCAGGTTTCCAGATGTATGGATCCGCTGATCTGTAGCGGCACGGCTCATGGTCTTATCCCGGTCAGGTGTCTGGAGCCGGATAAAGACAAGACAGGCTGGATGATATAACTAAAAGCAAGGAAGAGGCTAATATTTTAATAAAAGCCTATTTCCAGTGATCCACCTGAGCGAGGGTTTAATTTTGCTGCGCGCGGTTCTCCCCCAAGGTACCGCTGATCCTCAGTCGTCATCCCGAGAGCGCGCAGGTTCTGGGAAGCGTTTCAGTATGTAGGAGGAAACCCACATCTTGTTGAAATTTGCATTATGTCATTTTACATGTGGTTATGTCTTGTGCCTAGTGATGCAATGTAACCCAGCGTAACCCCACTTGACTTTACGCAACAGGAGTGTCTCTGGTGCCATTCACCACAGAGACGGAAGATGGGGAAGGAGGCGGCTGGGGCTTGGAAATGGATCTTTAATGGGGGATTTCGGAGTAGATAGCTGCTGTGATTTAGTTGCTTTATTTTTTTTTATTTTTTAAAAAATTATTTTGACTTATGGCATGTTTTTTTATTTATATACAGGATCCTTAAAGTCTTTTTTTTGTTGTTGTTGTTGTTTAATTGAGATAGTCACAGTGCAGAATAAAGTCAGTATGTTTTTACTGCTTTATCTCCATATCTAATAGGTGTCTGGTGACAGAAAATGGGGTCAAATTACCTAACGTAAGTGTGCTGATACCATTAACAAACATTACGGAAAAAATACTTAATAGTACTAAGACGGTCCTTTCATTAATATTTTTTTATTTTCTAAAGTTTGGGGGTGTGATTCCTTTAAAGCGTCTGATGCCATTGTACTGTCTGATGATAACAGGAAATTTAGGTGGTCGGGAAGGGAAGCGCACGCTAGCCTTGCATTTCTGCCCCACCGTGCGCACGCTTCAAATGTAAGGGAAAATGCTGTCACGGCCTCTCAGGTGTTCCCCCTCCACTGCCTCTACAATGCTGCTGCTGCCGTTGACAGTGTGCATTTAAAAAACAAAACAAAACAAAAAAAAAGATTGGTGTATTGTCTTCAGAGCAGGGAATTTCTGCAGAACTGCCTGGTTTGGGCTGCGGCCGAGCAGCGCGGGCTCGGCAGGCTGCTTAACCACCCCGCTCTGCTGGCTGCCAATCTGCCGGGGACGCGCCGAGTGACATCTCTGAAGGCTGTCCTGCCACCGGGGCCAGCTCCTGCCACTGCTCCTGCTGTGACAGGCAACTGGGACAGCTCTGAGCATCGCCCGACACCGCCAGCATCACCACTGCCCTCATCAGGGGGTCCTCTGCATCCTCCCGGGAATGGCACCCCAAGGGCAGGGTGCTTTCAGTCCCGGGGGTGGCAGTGGTACCCTTCCTCTCCTTGCCTGGGGCTTTGCCCCCTGTCCCTTCCCCTCCTCGCCCTGGGCTTCCGTCCCCCGACCTTTAAATGTGAAAGGTCGCGGCGCCGCGGTGGGAAGCTCGCCGGAGCATCACCGGGGCTTGGTGGCGGCTGCAAGCACCAGAGACACCTATAAATAAATAAATTAAAAATTAGAATAGCTTCTGATTATAAGGGACAACTCCATGTGAATCTTAATTACTGTAATTGGTTCCCAGTTACTATGGTGATTGGTGGGCGCTCCAGAGATGCCTTTGATGGGTGATAGATGTTTACTCGCACGCGAGTCGTCACCGGGAGAGTGCCGCAGCCCCATCAGAAAATCAACATTTACCCGTAACTTGTACCTAGTGCTGGAAGATACACTGCGTGTTGACAACCGCCGTAAACACGCAAATATCCCCACTGCTGGCTATTGTTGTAGGCAGAGACCCTGCGATGGCTCCATCGGTGCAGCCGATGCTCCCGGGAAACCGCCGCTGGGGCGCCGGAGTGCCAGGGTGACAGTGGTACTCAAGAACTGGCGCCAGCAGGAACAATTAACCAGCTGATCAAGACATGATATTTTATTCTATTTCGCCTTGGGAGCTACTCCCATTCCCTGCTCCTGAAATAAGGAATTATGGGCTGGGGAAGGCTGGCTCGCTGCAGGCGCCGGGGTTTATTTTCGGAGGAACTCAGCTCAGGTTCTGGGGGCTGGCGGAAAATGGAGGGGGTGGGGGGGTCTACAAGCATTTAAAGCTTTCTATGTTAAACCAACTATTTTGGGCTGCATGGGGAAGTTATGAAGCAGCAGGACTTAAAATTTTAGTTTTCATAAGCGAGGATTTCTGTGTGCGCTCCCTCGTTCCCCGACTCTGTTCCTCTAAGGCAGCGGATGAACGCACGATATTATTTTTAAGCAGAAATGAAGTTTCTAATGAAAAGCAAACAGAATGCCAGAGCGGTACTTTTACAGTTACAGTTAAAATAATTCCCTATTCCACAGCTCAAGAGCAGATAATTCCATATCTGGCTTTTATTTCTCTGCAGCCCATGACAAACCTTGAAGCAAAAATAAACATCTTCAGAGTTTCTGACCAAAACTTGTGCTACCCTGAGCTAAGCTGCGATCGATAAAGTGACACAAAGCGATGCTGCCCCTTTTGAACGCAGCAACGAAAACTTTGCTTCGCAACGTTTAACTGAGCCCGCGCCGCCAGCCCACAGGAGCGGCAGCTGGCTTCACCTGCCGNGAGTTGAAGGTGCTGTTTTGGGGGCTGTTTGCTGGGATCAAACCCTTCCCGCATCCTGGGGGTGCCCGCCCCTGCAGCACCGCTCCCATTGCTCCCCATCGCATTCCTGGCCCGTGGGGAAAGCGAGAGGCACCTGCCCAGGCCAACAGCCACAGAAACTCTCACTTCTTTAAAAATAAGGCCTGGAGTTCGGCGGAGGCGGTGGAAGGGTTTATTAGAGCAACGTCCTGGCGACAGGTTGGGGTTGCACCGCCGGCGGGACTGCGACCCTGTAACGGCCTGTGCGAAAACACCAGCGTGAGCAATCCCTCTCCAAAGCGGGTTTTTTATTTTCCCTTCAGCTTTTAAGACTGAAATTAGGGAGTAAAACGTGGGAGCGAAAGGCCAGGATGATTTCAAAGGCAGGCGGTCGGTTTGTGTTTTTCTGCAGGGAGAAGGACAGTGGCGTTAGAGGAAAGGAAAAAGTTCCGAGCAGGGCTTGTGGTATATCCAGGGCTTTAAATCTGAGATAACCCTGTGAAACAGAAAGCGGAAGTCACAACCCTACAAGTTCGTTGCTGGATTGCGAGATTTCACGTAAATAAAGACAAAATCAGGTATAGGTAGCGGTGAGTTACGGCTGGCAATGCACGTTCTCCTTATTCACAGATAAAGGGAGCTGCCGCGGGATGTGCCTGTCGCTGGTATCGGCCAACCACCTTGTTTCCATCGCTGTTTACGAAGCGCCCGGAGGAAGCCTGGCCGTTCAAAACCATGTGCTTTTCCGGGGTTCTTGCACTGTGTCTTAAAAAGGAAGATTAAAAGGAGGAATTGAGTAACGCATGGCGTTTTGAAAGCTTCTTAACCTTGCTGAGCTCTGTGGGGATCTCCCAAGCCGAGCTCGGGCTGCCACAAACTGTCTGCTAGAAATCCACTGGAATAAGGACCTCTATTTCTTCTGGCAACTGCGGTTATCAGGAAAGTGGTGGCCTCCTTTTTCTTTCTTTTTGCTTTCAAAGAGTGACAATAAATCTTAGCTTTTAGGTTTGGTTTTTTGTTTTTTTCCCCCCCCCCCCTTCCCAGACCCTGAGAGGGCTGCGGGAATCCCGCCTGAGTCTGGGCGGAGGGAGCCGGGTCACCCTCTCTGCCTTCACGGGAGGAGCCTTAGCAAGAAATACCCCTCTCTCCAACTCACGTTTCGTCGTTTAAAAGTTTATTCCAAAGGCTGAACTCTGCAATCAACCCCCCCTCCTGTTTTGAGGGATGGAGGGAAGGCGGCTGCGGGGACGGGAGCGAATGTCACGGATGGCAAACGGCAACACAAAAGATATTAAGCCAGGGAGGGGAGGTGGGGGCAAGCAAACCCAATAAATCAGCAGCCTGAGGAAAGCCCCAGGGTGGGTGCCAAAGTAACTTGCTTTCAAAAACCCCCGGCAAAGCGGAAGGGGCTGCGGTGCCCCCGCCGCCCGCGCGGGTCTGGCTGCGGCGCGGGCGCCTGTGCGCGGCTGGGGCAGGAGGCATTCCCGGGAATGCTGCTCAAATCCCGCTTTGTCACCAGCCCTCGAATCACAGCGGCGCTCACCTGCCAATCGGAACCGGATTGGGAAGTCGCTCGAATTTAATTGTGACTTTTGTTTTGTTTTCTTGAATGAAATAATTGAACTTCGTCCCTGATTATTATTATTACAGGGCAGGGAAAGGGGTGATTATAGAGGCAGCACCAGAAAACAAAGCTGTCGTTACGTGCTTAATCCACTCGAGGAAAAGGGTTCTCGGACTTACTGAACTGGTCTTGTTGCTCCTTTAAAAGGACTCGATTCTATTATTTTTTTTTTAATAGAAATGCCAGTTAATTTGATTTATAATATGGAGCGTTAATGGAACGGAATCATAAAACCGCCCCGCTCCGAGTGCACGCGGTGCGTGCTGTTGCACTGCCTCGTCTTCTCTTTAATTAGCGGAGAACTGCTGGACAATTGTAAGCACTAACAACCTCCACTGAAAATCAAACGCACTTTGTCCTGCATAGCATTAGCATCTAAATAAAAGTTTTTCCTTAAGATGGTCACTGCTATGCGGAAAGAAAAGAACCCTCTGCTTTTTTTTTTCCTTCTCCTTCTCTTTAATTTTATTTTTATTTCCAGAACGACGACTGCCAGAATATAGCAAGCAATGTTTTAAGGGGAAAAAATCCTGGCTGTAAATGTGCACAATATTCCACATTATATACATGTCATTTCTGAGCACTGTTGGAACGATGCAGTGTCAAATCTGTATGACAGATTGAGGTGAAAGCTGGGAAGAGAGAGCCTGTGAAGAAACAGCCCTGACTGAGTCAGGCACCCTATAGAATTTATCCTGCGGGCGATAAGTAGCCGGTTTCATCACATAAAAGGAGGAGTGGAAGAAGGGTAATTGTCTACTAATTTGGGTCTGGGCGCGCGCCGGTCTAACAATGCCATCTAGTGCTGCCGGACCCCGGGACCCCCCCTCCTGGATGGGACCCTTGGGGGCGGGGGGGCCTTATCTGAGATGCTCCCCAAAAAGGGCAGCATCCCTGCCCGGCCCCGCTCCTCTGAGCTGGCAAAAAATTAAAAAAACAAAAAAAAACCAAAACAAAAAAAAAACCCAACCACCAAAAACTTTTCAAAGAACAGCTTTTTGGGCCGAGGCTCCCGCTGTGAAGCAGCATATATTAGCAGTTCATATTGAAATTCTCTGCCTTTCTGGGTCAGTAGGTACCCTGAGCGATTCTCTCGGATTCGGAGTCTCAAAAGAAGGCAAAACAATGGTTTGAGCGTAGTTTGTGGGGATGCTCTCGCTTCTCCGTGTCTCTGCAGTGCTTGCCTGTGAGCACGACCGATGTTTGACAGAAGATTTATTTGGGAGCGAAAGGGAGGAATCGCCATTGGGAATAAGGAAAAGGTGGCCAGGAGACCTAACTGCCGAGGAGCCTAGGAGCTGCGCAGTGGTGCGCGACTTTCTTTTGTTTTTATTTTTAACTATTAAAAAAAAAAAAAAATGTTTAAATCTTCTGATTTCCCCCCATTTATTTTTTTCTTTGCTCCCCCTCAGTAGTAAAAAATTTACAATAAACCACCCAGGTTTCACAGGGCTGGAGAGCAGCTCCTGAACTCTGGGAATGACCTCCCTCGGGCGACGGAGAAGGTCCTGTCCCCTGCGGCGAGGAGGAGCGTGGGCACCCAGCCCCTCGCATCCCTGCGGGATCAGCTCATCCTGGAGGAGCAGCATGAGGAGGGCGCCCAAAATGAGCCGGGGTGCGGAGGGGCAGCCAGGGACCTCAGGCACCCAGAGCTGCCAGGGACACACTGGAGACATCAATGCATCACACGTGTTATTCAGGAGGATAAAAAGGAAAAAAAAAAATCTTTGTTAAAGCATGACGGTATCCTCATCCCAAATTCTGGCCAATTTGGGCAAAAAGCAGGCAGCCATTGGTTTCATTTTTGGATTCTGGGTTTCACCCGGGGTTGGTGCGGTGGATGGAGGGCAGGGAGGAGCAGGAGCCAGTGGTGCTCATCCGCAACCCAGAAACTCTTCCCTTTGTCTTTTTTTAATGATTTTTTAATAATAACAACCTATAACTAAGTCTGTTGAGCGGCAGTGATGTAGCGTCCCCTCTCATCTAACGCAGCGGTGCCCACGGCCAGGAACGAGTCTCTCTGGGTGCCACGGGCAGCACAAGCGTCTCCTTACTCTGGGTCACATTTTGGGAACTGAGCTGCGGCTGGGCTGGGCTCCCAGTGCACCGGCTCGGTCGAAAACCCCAGCTTTCATTCTTTTTTTTTTTTTTTAATTTTATTTTTTGAAAGAAGTTATGATATTGGTATGCCTTGAAAATTGGAACACGTAGCACCAGGTTTGGGGTTTGAGGGGTTTTTTTTTGAATTCTTTTGGTTTTGTGGTGTGGTTTTTTTTTTTGTGTTTTGCTTTTGCCTAAATCCGTAGTGTCTGAAGCAATCGTTCTGGCAAGGCTGAAACATGTCATTCATCTCAGGAACTGGCTTTTTGCATCCAAACACTTTTTCACACAGAAAAAAACAAAGGAAGTTATTTGGGATTTCTTGGTGCAAGGCCCAGTGCTGCCCAGCTCTGGGCATGGCGGGCCCTGGGAAAGGCGGCTGCAGCCAGGGATGCGCTGGCGACGCGGGGGCAGCTCCGGGGGTTCCTGGGGAAAGTGCCTGGGTCTTGTTGGAAAGAGGCAACAAAAGGCAGCAGGTCCCTACAGGATGTTTTGATTTCATCCAGATGGCATTTTTCCATTGGAAAAACGTTCCCTTTAAAAAAAAAAAAAAAAATTAAAAAATCCTGATTAGCCCTATAAATACTAACAGTTCACAAGGCCTGTCCAAATTCCTGCCGCTTGCATGTGTCTGCACGCCGCCGATGAGCTCTTCCAGGGAACGTTGTGCAAATCATGGTTACAGAAGTGATGCAAATGCATCAAAACCTTCTCCGGCGCGCTCTTCGGCAGAGCGGCACCAGCTGAGTGCGTGGACGTGCTACTTAAAAGAATATTCTTGGAAGGAATAAATCATAGGCTCTATTAATCCATCCCGAGGTCAGGGCGAGGACGCAGCTGGAGCGGGGCTTGTGGGGGCTACGGCCACTTCTTTTAGCTGTCGTCGGAGCTGGAAAGAGCCGAGAGTTTATATTGCTATTATTTATTATTTTATTAAGAACTCCAGAGGTACCGCTTCCTCAGAGAGGTGGATGGATAAAACGATGCTTAGAAGTGCCCTTAGATTAATTAATGTAGCTGTAACAACTTTATTACAGAAACAGCAAGTGAAAGGCTGATATGTACCATTGCTTATCACGGAACACTTAAGCTACAGCTGTAATTGTTTATGTGAGCATCAATCTTTCCTACAGGTTTGGACTTGGTTCAATTCTGCAGCTGTTCCGCAAACCAGAACCTTTACTTCCCCGTGATTTTTTTTTTTTATTCCCAGTATCAACTCGCCCGGCGAAGGCTGACAAAGGCTACCAGGTCTTCCCTCTTGCCAAACGCAATTCAGCAGCCTGTGGATCACCAATGCGTAGGCAGGTAGGCGCGAGTGTCCCCTAACGAACCCCGGATGAGCGATGTTTATTCATCCGCCGTGTTTAGCACAAACCAGTCGTCGTCCTTCAAGCCGACTGTCAGGAGGGTGGCTCCGGGATGCGATTTCCTAGGAAACATTTAATCATTTGCAAGGAAAATAATTTTGATTATTGTTGATGTTCAGGCAGATGAACTTGAATAGAAGAAGAAAGTAAAGACACATTAAGCGCAGTGCTAGGATTGTAGGCACCAGGCCAATAAAAATAAGCATTGATGTGGTGGCTATACCCACTGGGAGGTAACAGAGCCCTTCCCGTACCTGATCTAAACTGTGGCTGGGACGGGCTGAACACCCACCAGCGACTTGGCAGAAAACGAGAAGTGGATAGACATGGTAATATGTAATATGTTTGATCTAAACCCATTTTATTAATAAATTAATATTTATGATCAATGAGCGGCACTTGCATTTCTTCTTTGTCAGTTCGCACCCCGCCGCAGCCATGTGTCGTTACTAATTTACCGATATCTGCATATTTTTAGAGCCTTAGTTTTCCTCCCCCTCGCACTCTATTTGTATTGGAGATGAAGCCATCGATCCGCTGTAGGGTGTCACAGGTTAGCAAGGTGCCACCGCGCCATTGTCACGGGCTGCAGCCCGCGGCTCCGGGGAATTGCGCATGCACAATGCTCGGAGAGTCCGATCTTTAATTACTTAATTTGCGAGCTGAGTGATTACCAGCACTGGGCTCACATGCACAATATCCCCCGCAGTTCGGGTGTGCGCCAGCGAGCATCACTGTGGGAACGGGCACCGGAGCGGGCAGCATCTCCCAGGCAGTGCTGCTGTTATCCCAGGGTACCTGCCGGTCTCCTCGTCACCTTGAACATGCTTCCCAGCGTTCCTTTGCTTCCTGCTCCCCTGGGTCCTCAACCAAAACCTTCATGTTTGGCATCACCTCCATGACCTCTCCACCCCACCTCAGAGAGTCTTTCTGGCCAAACCTCTTCCCCCAGCAGTGTCGGGGGTCAGCAGGAAGCTTCATGGACCAGCTCCAGCTGGGTTTCCATTAGGTGCTGGCTGCTTTTTTAGAATCATAAAGTAGTGTGGGTTGGAAGGGACCTTTAAAGGTCATCTAGCCCAACCCCCATGTTCTTCCCACCACATTTTCATGTCTTCTGGAACCACTTCTCAGGACACTTCAGTGACCTTCTTTGTGGTTTTATGTCCAACCGTGCGTCCGACGGTCCCAGAGGCTCATCCTCAGCTTCGTGCTCTCATTCCCACTGCGGGATCCTGTGGGTCCAGAGGGGCCTGGGCTTGGGGCTGGTGGGATGTGACTGCGCATTGGGTGGGACAGGGACTGTCCCTTGTCAAGCGGTGCACAGGCATCGAAGAAAAAGTGTTATTTAACTTTTCATAGCATCCAGTGCTTTTGCCCTATAATGATATTTCTTCATTGCCTCCATTTATTTTCATAAAAACAATCCTGAAGGACAGGGCTGGGGGGGTGATGTGCCCTGCAGCGCCCGCATTCCTGATGCTGCAGCTCCATCTAGCAACCGGCCATGGCACACCCGGGGGCCACGGCCACCGGTGGGAGGGAAGGGCCACCCCAGGGACCCGGCCCTGGCCCCGCCGCAGGATGCGGGATGCAGGATGTGGCGGGATGCGGGATGCAGCCCTGGGGTCCCAGCGCATCCCCTGCCACTCTTTCCCCTCCCTGCAGTCGCAGCGAGCTCGTCACCCACTTCTGGTTGACTGTAAATTGCTTTAATTAGTCCATATCTCCTTTTTTTTTTATTATTTTTTCTTTTCCAAGTTTATGGAAGGTCTCTGACATACCAAGCTGTGAGAAAGCTGCGCGGTATCGCAGACTCGGGTAGGCACAGGAACAAGCTGCTGGACTTTTTTATCTCCCCTAATGTTACAGATTTTTAGAAAGAGTTTCTTCCAGACTGTGAAGAGAGAAATTAAAAAGCCCTTCTCATCTACGTCAGAAACGCGCAGGCACCAAGCGTTGGCAGGGGCTGCACAAGTCGTTCCCACCGATCGCTTTTTTGTGGCAGTGTAATTAGCGTGTTTAGCAGATCGCTGCAACTTTTAAATTCAGATACGTCTTACGCCAGACTGTACCGGGTGCTGCTACTGTGCAGCAGTAGAAGGACAGTTTAACCCCCGCCGGGGGATCGATGCTGGCATTTTCCTCTGCCAGCTCCGGCTCCCTGCATCTTTCTCTGAAGTTCTTTTGCTCATTGGAATAAACATGTAAACAATCTGCTCTGTAAGACACTGTGAAACTTTCTATACATTAAATAATGTAATTCAGTTTAAATATCAGTTCATTATCTGTTGCTTGGTAGTATCTTTATCACTGGCAACTGATGGGAGCTGATTACGATGAGTTGCAGCTCACTCTTATTAATTGCAGTTGATTAACGTGATTTAATATTACAGATAGCCTTTCTCTGCTGCTAGATTTTGCTGGTTTTTAGCAGCTCTGAATCCAAGGTACGTGGGGAAATACCTCCCTCTAGTGCTGACGCCCGCATTTCTTTGTGGAATCAAACACCGTCTTTGACAGCGCACAGACTTTTTATTAAGTCAGATCTGGAAAATGCTGAGATTGTTTTTGATGCTATCTTCTCCGGCTTGGATCTTACGTCTCTTTCTGAAAGGGCTAGCACTACTTTGAAGTAAAATACCACGTACTTAAAGGCCAAGGGCAATGAAGGGAATAGAGATGCATAAAGGGAGACTTATCTCAGATTACCATTGCATGTCAAGGTATGAGAAATATAGGATGCCAAAGCAGATCTGGAGGGAGAAAATTGGTGTTCCGCTTCAGGTGATCTGAGTTACAATTTAAACTTCTCTTAAACCAGTGGCTTCTCGAAGAAACTTGAGGAACCAGCAGGGAGGAAATGCAGGTCTTGCCCCAGAGCTTGCCCAGGCTCCGCAGGGAACTGGTGGGACTGGGGGCTGCTGGCACCTCCACCCCTGGAGACCGCCCAGGTACGGAAGGGGCAGGTCTGTGGCTTTTTGGTCCCACCAGAGAAGAAGCCGCCTTTCCCCGGCGGGATGTGCATGCCCTGGGCTTGCTCCAATTTATGCCCAATTCTTGATTGAACAACCCCCTCAAACAATAACTAGCCCAGATCCTCCTACGCTAGCCAACCGCTTTGGGTTTACAACCCCCCCGCAATGAGAACCGGATGCATGGGCATCTTAAACTTGAAATTGCTTACGAACTTTTGGTACATTCGTTAAAACTGTTCTAATATATGTGGGAGTTAAAAAAATGGGAAGGGGATGATTGCAGATGACTGTGGAGTGACTGTTTCCTGCCATTAATTTCCAAAGTTATTTCTTATACAGAATGAAAATGCTTGGTATGTTAGCACTCTAAGTTAAGTGTCTCAAATGTGCATTTAATTTGGATTTAATAACACCATTTTTCCTTATGAAAACTCAGTCAATTATTGAAAGCATTTCTTGAGGTTTAGCAATTATTTAAGAGGTGCATTTACAGTAAAGTAATTAACTCAAATGGCATGTTCATGGAAATAGTATATTTAAAACAAATTTAAATATTTGTTAGCAGAAGAAAATATTTTATACTACTATAATTTGATAATCTTCACATTCATTGTCTCTAAAACTTCTTAGTATCATTTAGCAACTTGATGGAGAATTTTCAAGAGCCTTGGGGAAAAGGTTCTTGGGGATATAATAACAATAAGTGCTTTTAAATGTGATACATGTAATACAGAATTAGGGAAAAAAAATGTGATTGGTTCCAACTGTAACCAGCTTTCCCTGGCTTCTTTCTAAATTGTTGTTTTTCTTATAGAAAAAAAAAATCAATTAAATGAGAAAAGATGAAGAAAAGATGGGGGGGGGGGGACCAAACAGAAAAATCTCAATAATATTTTTTCCAACTGTTTTGACGCTTATGAACAACTGATGACCTTTGTTCTGAATTTCTGAATTTCTTTTTTATCTTCTTTCTGCTATTGGCTCGCGCAGAAGATAAGGCTCGGATCAGGCAGAAAACTTGGTATATTTTCCTAAAATCTCCGTGTTGCGCCGGTTCCTTTGGAGCCCTGCGGCTGAGAGCCCCCATCGGTATCATCCCCTCCCACAGCATCACCTGGCCAGGGTGGGAGCCCCCGGGTTATTTCTCCGCTTTTGGGGTTCAACCTCCTTTGTGTTTGCTTTGCACCATATTGAGTCCTCTGGCGTGGCTGGCGGGGTTCGGTGGGAACAGCACAGGCAGAAGTGGGGCAGGTGGGTGTCATTTTCATAGAATCATAGAATCGCCTGGGTTGGAAGGGACCTTTCAGACCATCGAGTCCAACCATCAACCCAGCACTGCCCAAACCCCCACTACCCCATGTCCCTCAGCACCACGTCTGCCCGGCTTTTAAACACCTCCAGGGATGGCGACTCCACCACTGCCCTGGGCAGCCTCTTCCAATGCTTGACAGCCCTTTCCGTGAAGAAATTTTTCTTAATATCCATCCTAAACCTCCCCTGGGGCAACTTGAGGCTGTTTCCTCTTGTCCCATGGCCTGTTCCTTGGGAGAAGAGCCCGACCCCCCCTGGCTACCCCCTCCTTTCAGGGAGCTGTAGAGAGTGCGAAGGTCTCCCCTCAGCCTCCTTTTCTCCAGGCTGAACACCCCCAGCTCCCTCAGCTGCTCCTCATCAGTCCTGTTCTCCAAACCCCTCACCACCTGTTGGCGCAGTTGCACTTGGCGCAATCCTTAGTGCCATGAACAACTCTTTGTAGCCAGGAGACTCATGCCGCTGGTGGCTGAGCTGGAGGAAGCTCCAGCTGTGGTTTGCTGACCTCTGCTCGGGAACTGGGGTGTTGCCAGATCCCTTCTTCCAGCCTTTGGGCCCTTCTGCGCAGTTGGTTTCTGGTCCTGCCTCAGTTCTTCTCATCTTTAGCTTCCTCATCATTCCGTCGTTGCCTTTTCCCCCCCTGCACGCTGCCGGGCTCTGCTCCTTGTTCCCTTCCTGTGGGTTTTCCTAGAATCCCAGGATCATAGAATTGTCTAGGTTGGAAGAGACCTTTCAGATCATCGAGTCCAACCGTGAGTCATTGAGTCCAACCTGCTCTAGCCTGGCACGGGGCCGGGCGCTGGCTTGCGTGGTGGGCAATCTGAAGGGCTATGCTCACTGCAGGCTCCTGCCCGGAAGGCAAACAAAGTATTAACTTTTCTTAACAATAACAATAACAATAATAATAATAATAATAATAAATACATAGAGTTGAGGCACAGGAAGAGCCATTTGCAAGAGGACAAACCTGAAGGAGCAGGAGGCAGGAGGAGAGGCTGGCTGCGGTAAAGCAGGCATGAAATGACCTATTAGGGAGATTAAAATAAACCTACTTCAGCACAATGGGTGCAGTTACATCATTACATTTATTGGGCTTTACATTTATTATTAACATAGATATTTCTCATTACTGCCTGCAGACCTAAATTAATTTCTCTCCTTTATCCTTTTAATTCTGGCATGCTCTTTCTTACGGCGTCTTCTGCTATTTTAAAACATAGAAACTCTTGCTGACAGAATTAAAATAGGCGTCTCGGAAATCGCCCCCAGAACTACTTCCATGGGCATAGGCAGGGATGCTGAGTTTCCAATTTAACTTATAAGACAAGTCCCAAACTGCAGCTGAGCCCACCGTGCTCCAGCGGTGGGACTGGCGTCAGGAATCGGGTGTGTACATGGGATGAGCAGACAAGGAAACTCAACGTTGCCTTAAGAACGAGGGCTGGGATGTCGCAGATGGCAGAAGTTGACTTTAAAGCATGAGGCGCCTGTGAAAACTGATTCCCAGGAGCCACAGGATAAAGCGAGCCCGGGAAGGAAGGCCCGCAGGAGGCTGCCGATTAGAAAGTACAAAGGGTTTTAAATCAATAGTGTCTTGTGTTGAATGCAGATAAGCTGCAGCACAGCCCGGGGTGGACCCTGAGGGGACCCGGCATCGAGGGAGCAGATGGGGCACCGGGAGCACCAAGCGTGGCCAGCAGCCCCCACCACCCCTAGCCTCTCAGGACCCAGTTTCTCGACGCTAAAAACGCAGCCAAACCTCTTGTGTCGGCTCTGGCGTGCTGTCAGCAACCCCCAGCAAGTGCTTCTGGTGATTTTGAGGAGGAGGGATGTAGCTGTAACACGGTGCTACCTGGTACCCCGGGGAAAACACATGGAAGCACAAACTCCAGCTGCTCCTGTGCTATCCCATGCGCTAACGGCTGATGCCAAGTCAGCATCTTGTTTCTGCCGCCTCTCCGTCGTGTCTCTATAACACGCTGTTAATGTCAGAGTTCAGTTAGTTAGAAGAAGCGTGGCTAAAAAGTAAAATTGCTGAACAGAAAATTGATTGTTTTACCTCAAACCAGGACATTGTACTTTTTTTTTCTTTTTCCCCCGCACCTGTTTTATAGAAACAATCGTGGTTTGGGGGTTATTATTGGTGGAAAGCTTATTAATTTGTTCAAATGAGCAGAAGAAGCACAAGCAGAGTTGGAACGAGTTCCTTACCCCATTTGAGGGCTCACTGGAAAATGCTGCACTGTCGTCCAGGGTTGGGCAATTGCACTTGTAATGTCGAGCAACTCCATCCCCAAAGGTGTTTTCCTTATGCCACGTTTTTGGATGATGGTTTGTGTGGATGGCAGCTTTTTTCTGCATGCTTGCAAAGCCGCGTTGCTGTGGATCCAGCCCTGCTCCTGGCCTGGTGCGCACCTCCTGGCGTTCCTGCTGCCACCCAAAGAGATTTTTTTCAATGCTTGCTTGCAATGTAGACTTTAAGACAATTTTTTTCTGAATCTTGTGTCTCACGACAGAAACGTGTGTGGTATGGGTTTGCTTGGGATGAGTTGCACAGGGAATTCCTGCCTGGAGCCAGACAGTGGTTAGCTTTCTGAGAATGGGGTAGGTGCCATGAAACATCCCATGTGGTAGTTCTGGAGCCCTCTGGGGCTGGCCATAACCCCAAACCTCTGCTGCAGCCCCTGAGAGATGGGCTTTCTGAAATGCTCACTGCCCCAGGGTGCTGTCACAGCCCCACCAGCCCGGCTGAGCGCTGCCACACCTGCTGGTGGTCATAGCTGGAAGGAAAAGGTGTTCAAGAGAGTTGTGGATGGTGCCCAGAGAAGCTGTGGCTGCCCCATCCCTGGAGGGGTTCAAGGCCAGGTTGGACGGGGCTTGGAGCAACCTGGGCTGGTGGGAGGTGTCCCTGCCCAGGGCAGGGGGTGGCACTGGGTGGGCTTTAATGTCCCTTCCCACCCAAACCGTTCTGTGATTTAGCCAGGACGAGGAGCCCTGAGCCCCCACGGAGGGATGTCAGAGCAGCTCTGGCCACTGCTGGGGCAGCCTCAGGTCCACCCCACTCGCCTCGGCCCAGGGCTGCTGCCCACCGCCTCCGCCCGAGGGTCAGGAGACCTTCCCAGGGGAGTCCCCCCTGTCCTCCTCCTGCTGATGGGACAGAGCCACGCCAGGGTGTCCCCCCGTTGCAACCCACTAAGGGGAGCTCTAACCACAACGATAAACCCTGAGCTCGGGAAGGGTTCTGTTTTGTTTTGGTTTTTGTGGAAATTTTCCATATATTTGAATTTACATTTCAGTCTTTAGAGGACTGTCCAAAGTCTGTATATATTTGTAGGGCGAATTTTTAGAGAAATTTTAGGTTGCGGTTTTTTCATTTGTTTTGTTTTCCCTTCTCTCTTTCGGTGTAGGATTTAAAGACTACGCTCTTCTGGGGTTTTAAACTTTATCTGGACAATAAAGTGGCAAATTACGTGGATGATCCTGTTTGGGGCTCCCCAGAGCAGAGACAGCGTACAGGTCAAACAGCTTAGGGATATTTAGGCCATAACCCAGTATAAAGCTCAGAACAAGAGTGTCTCCACCACTACGGGTCAGAAAGGGGTTTCCTTCTTGTTTTGAGGTTTGGTTGAAGTGGCGTTTCTTTACTTCTCTCACACGTGGTATGTAGAACAAGACACAGCCCGGTGTCTGGTATTAGAAAAGTCAATGAATTCATGTGTAGTTTTAATGTGACGGTGAAAACTTTCCCGACATATTAAAAGTATGCCTAGGAAGAAGCGGAGCGACCTCTGACGGTTCAGAAGACCTGTGGGGTGTTCACAAAACGCTCTTCTTCCCCCTGTGAGTAGTGAGAGCCCTTGATATGCATGGAAATATTTTTAAATAGGCTCAGATTTGGAAACCAGTAAAGTGTAGCCAATCTAGCATGAGTTGCTTAGAGACGGAAACGCTGAGCTTTAGGCCTTGCATTTTTACTCCGCATGTGTATTCCCGGAGAGTAATTTGGAAACGGTGTTGGTTTTATACTGGTTTCACACCGGCAATTTTTCCGAGGCTGCTTCCCCGCAGTTCTGCTCCGTGCGCCCACAGCAGCGCTGGGACCCAGCCCCTGCGACCGAGTCCGGCTTGTGGCATCTCCTGCAGCCCCCCAGGACACGCTCGGGAGCGCAGGACCAGCCCCGAGCAGCACTCAGGTAGTGCTTTATGTTCCCTGCTCCCGCCAGCAGCTGGGTGCTTTGCCCCGAGAGCCAGGGGTGATGCAGTGCGGGCTCATACGGACTGGAAATGGCTTAGCCTGACCTCTCAGAATAGGAAATCCGATTAAAATATCCAACAAATGGAGAGCACAAACCTGACCCAAATTTCCTCAAACATCATTTTCTGTCATGTTTTAATTATTGGGAATGGAGAGAATTGAAATCTCATGTTCCCCAGAAACCTCAAAATTCCCTTTGATGCACCTGCTTGTCCCAAAGCACAGATACGAGCTCATCCCAGGGATTTGCAAACGCAAGGAGCACGGTCGTCCCTTCAGAGCAGCCAGGAGAGGGGCACAACTGGGACCAGTGCCGGGGATGCTGCGGGCTCAGCCTCTTCGCTCACCCGGCACCAGACACTGAACTGCATCCCCGGTTCTCTCCATCCAGTGTTTAAATAATTAGCATAAATCTGTGCATTGCTGGTGGAGAGAGAGGTGAAGGGGAGGATACCGCTGCTAGCGCAGAGCTCGGGGGTCCCTCACCAGTGTCTTTGCTAGTGACCAAGCGGAGGATTAACCTGAGACAACACAGCTGGGCTCACGGGATGATAATTTATGGCTTTGGTCTGAATGTCAGCAATTTGAGCAGCCTGTAGAGTTACAGAACCTAACGTGTTCAGCAAAGGTTTCAGAAAATGCTTGGAAAAGATAACTAGGTGATGTACATAAATCAGAACTCACAAGGCATGTCAAGAGCACGCCGTTTCAGCGCTCCCCAGGCTGGCCTTCAGCGGCACGTCCTTGCGGGGTGACTTCTGGCCGCTCACAAGGCCGGCGCGGCCGCGAGCACCCATGTGCCTAGCTGGATGTGAAAATGAATTGGGAATACATGCAATAAATAGCAAATACTGAGCTGCCCCGTGCTACGCTGCCGTCAGTGGTAGAGCCTGGGCTGAAGCCCTGCCGCCCAGTCTGTGGCTCTGTGGCAGCCCAGGGCTGCCTGCACACGCTTTTGTGTATAGACATAGGGATAAATATAAAGGAGAGGATATTAAGGGTCTGGAATAAACCAGAGAAGATTAAGAAATGCCGTGCTGAAGTTATCTGTGCGAGCCCTTGTAGGTAGAGGGCTTGGCACCGTCTGTGGTTCCAGCTCTCGTATTATCTTTCTGGCTGCCGCGTCTGCTGGTCGGCACACAGTGGCACAGAGAGAAGCGGCCGGGCCCTTCACACAGGGGACACCTCTCTGCCAGCGCTTGGCCAGCCTCGGGTCACCTCTCATGGCCGTGGAGTTGCTGGGTAGAGGGGACAGGGTGTCAGAAAACGGCCCGTTTCTTGGGGGCACCCCATGGTTCGTGCAACCCTTCCAGAGGGTCCGGTGCAGGCAGGAGTGGGCTTCTCCTGCAGGCAGGTCAGGCAGCCGGAGCCCCACAGCTGCAAGGGGGAAAACAGAGCTGGAATTTACTGTGCCAGCTCCCTGGGTTGGAAACCTGGTCGAGACTTCCTTGGTCCAATAAGTATTATTAACGGGCACAGCTGAAAATTAAATTCGTTCTAGGGGAACGGCTTAAAAATGGCCTGTTCTTTCCTCTAGTCCATAGGCTTCTCACATACTGTAAAAATGTGTTATTATTCGTTTTACAGGGTCATGTTTTATAAAAAGCACTGAAAGTTTTTGTTCTCTGAGGACTGAATTTTGTTTTCAGTTTTCCTTGGCTCCAGCTAGGTTTGGCCAAAACAAGGACCTCTGTCCGCCCCACGTCTAAGGGGTGGAAGTCACATTCGAACCCTCACCTTGCCCAAGGTAATGCCTTTCTTTTATGGCTAATTTTTTATTTAAATTTTAAATTTCCATTTTAAATGTGGAAGCTGCTGTTCTCTGCAGTCTGGAGTGCTTCTTCATCAGTCAGCAAAAATGAAACTCGGCACAGCAGGGACAGCTGGGTCTGCCTCCCCGTCCCCAGAGCATCACATTGCCAGGTCAGAGGGAAAGCAGTGCGTGCAAAAAACATCCTCCTGAACCACACATTTTCCACTTGAAGTGCCTTGTATCTAAGGATATGGTTTGTCTCTGGAGTACTTGCATTATCCCGTGCTAAAGATGGATTTTTGTCATTAATTTTGGTGGGAATTGCACCAGGCTCTGCAGAAGCCGGAGTTGCCCTCTCGCATCTTCTGCATTTTCTGGTAACTCACTTGTAATTAAGCCTTATCTGAACCGCTCAAAAGCAGTTCTCAAAATTATTTGCAGGGCATCACATGCTTCCTCACGGGTTATTTTTGTCGTTGTTATCCGTGTACAAGCAGTTTTGTCCTCCGTGCGTGGTCCGTAGCCCAGGTGGCAGCAGATGTGTGGCAGGCGGCCCTGAGGCCACCGCAGATCCAGCTGGGAATGGGGACACGGCAGCGGTGACAAGGGGACAGGGGCTGGGGACTTGACGTGAAGTTGAGGACACTCCCAATGGCCTGGCAGGAGCGGTGCCAGCTGGGCTGTCACCAGGCAGTGCTCACTTCAGGGATAGGAGGCTTTATGTCGTTGAGGCCGTTTCTTCCACGCAGGAGCTGTGTCCAAGTCCCAGCGTGGGAATAGCCACGTGAGAGCAGTGAACCTCAGCCACGGCTTCACTTTCCCTAATCCTTCATGACCTTCCAAGTGACTTTTGCAAAGCAATTTTGGGTGGTGAGCCCCTGGCCCAGGGTGCCCAGAGAAGCTGTGGCTGCCCCATCCCTGGAGGGGTTCAAGGCCAGGTTGGACGGGGCTTGGAGCAACCTGGGCTGGTGCGAGGTGTCCCTGCCCAGGGCAGGGGGTGGCACTGGATGGTCTGTGAGGTCCCTTCAATACCGTTCCATGGTTCTATGAATTTTACGGTGAATCGGGTCTTTACCTCTTCTGTCCTGAAGCCGTGCCCCTGCAGACGGCTCTCAGCCCAACAGAGGAGCTGCTCCAGCTCCCAAAGACATGCAGACATTTGCAGTGCTTTGGGACGTGGAAGCTGGGACAAGCCAGGGCAGCGGTGGAGTCGCCATCCCTGGAGGTGTTTAAAAGCCGGGCAGACGTGGTGCTGAGGGACATGGGGTAGTGGGGGTTTGGGCAGTGCTGGGTTGGTGGTTGGACTCGATGATCTGAAAGGTCCCTTCCAACCCAGGCGATTCTGTGATTTTATATTCTAAGATGATGGACTGTGGCTTGTCAGCGTCCTCTCCTGTTTGGCACAAGGACTTACAGCCGTCCCTCTGCCCAGGGACGAGGAGGGAAGGCAGAGCCAGCAGCTCAGCCCAGACCTGCCGCCCAGTGCTTTTTCACCAAAATGTTGGGATTCAAGTCTATTTTGCTGTGTTATAGTTTGCCAAATATAGTTTATCTATAGTGAGCAATATTGCTGATTTTCATCTGACTGCGATTAAAATAACATTTCAAATGTGCTATATATAGACTTTTTTTTTTTCCCCCATTACTAACTAGAGCGGTGGTTTCACAGGAGGCTGGTGAAAGGATGCTGGAGCTTTCAGACCCGAACCGTGACCTCGGTGCCTGTGTCTCTGCGATCGCCAGAGGTGCCTGCTGGCCAACCTCTCCTGGTCTGCTGCCATGTCCCCATGGCCATGCCATGGCCAAGGTGTTGGGAAAGGCTCTGAGTGGGCTTTTTCTGAGATTATAAAAGGCAGGGGCATCCAGCCGCTCTGGTGGGATGGGCAGAGGGGTCCAGGAGCTGAGCTTCCCTCGCTACGGAAAGGCCCTTTCAATAATAAGTTTTCTGGGCAGGACAAAAGGGGCGTCAGCGCTTCATCTATATTTATGGTGCCACAAATGCATGGCAGATGGCACTGCTTTTGTGTCTTCACACTTTCAGTGATGTTTAATTACAGGCCTATAAATAGCTGGGTTTATGACTTGCGGTCAGCTGCACTTTCATCATGGTGGGAAAATAAGTAATAACAAAACCATCAAGAGAGCGGCTTTTTTTTTTCCCCATCCCTTCAGGCAAGCACCCCTGTAATCACGACAGAGGATTTTTGGAGACGGGGGTTTCTGCCAGATTTCTGTCACACTCTGCTCTTCTCCAGCCACCCAAAGGGTTTAATTACAGCCAACCGGAGTGTTTATTACACAGAACTCTGGGTTTGAAGAGATAATAGTTGGGTCCATGCACCCTTGGGTCTTACCTGAAAGTAATCCATGTGGCGAAATGAGAACAGGCTGGAAATAAACCGAGTGCTTCGTTTGTAAAATGCCATTGAAGACTCTACTGGTCTGCCTTCACCCTGGAAAAGAGCAGATTTATTCCTTGTTGCCTGACCCTGCTAAGTCTCATTCAAATGAAACCAACGGCAACAGCTTGGCTTCTGTCAGCGAAAATGGCAGCCTCCTCACTATAATATGATTTTGAGGGAAAGTCATAATTGATAGCTTCCACATGCTCACAGCCATGTGGAAAATATGTTTTTTCTCCGAGAAAAAACCTTGGGACAGGGAAGAGCAAGAGGGTGGAAGCAGATTTCCAGGCTCAGGAGCAGGCAGAGGGCAATCAGCCCCAGAACATCTTGCGCTTGGCTTTTACTCCTTCTGCCTTAAACGCTCTGCCGCGTGAAGCCCCAATAACTGTAATTAGGGGAAATAACAGTCAAAGCAGTGTCTTTTCGGAGACGCCTCAGCTTTGTCAAAAATAATACTCGTGCTTCACGGGGAGGTTCATTTCAGCAGCGAATGCGATGCTGCCGGGGGCAGCGGGGGGATGCAGGGAGGTGATGCTGGAGCCGGAGCAGCGCCCGGGCTGCCGGGGTCATCTGCTGTGATCCCACCGCTGCAGGCAAAGTGAGCACTTCTGGTGTGAGGTGCTCTGGGGAGAAAATCAGCTGTCAGAATAATGAAAGCTGTGTGATACTTGTTTTTTGAGAAAGTGGGAAGAAAGGAACTGAAATTCAAGTTAAATGGGAAGCCAAATATGAAACTAATTTAAACCCAACATTTAAGCTTTTTCAAGCCGCTTATTTCTCATCGATGTGTAGATTTTGAACGTTGGGTAAAAACAGCTGTTCGGCTTCAGTACCTACAGATGGTACCGAGGAGATAAAGCACAGCACAGCAAACGTTTGGTTAAAAGCAGGGGTTGGGGATCGTCCCAGAGGCGATGCTTCGGCATCACAGGTCCCTTTGGCATCGCAGGTCCCTTTGGCATCGCAGGTCCCTCCTTCTCTCCCAGCCGGGAGCCCAGCCCCTGGTGTCTCAGTGCAGGGTAACGCGTTCTGAGAGCAGGAACAGGCAACCGCAGAGAGGGAGATTTGCTGCTTAATGAAAACATCCTCTGAACCGCGAATTGCAACACGCAGTTTTTGAGATTATATGTGAGTTTGCCAGCGTTTATTACAGTATCAAAACCCGAAATAAAGATAACGGAATTACAGTTTCTAGGCAAGTTTAATTTTACCGTCGGTGTTTCGCTGCAGGTAGCCACAATACGTTTCCCAATGTGAAGAGAGCCCCAGGCAGGGCACAACCGATAGAAGTGCAGAACTTTCTGCTGGCTGCACAAAATGCAAAGTTTCCCGTTGAGTTGTAACCTGAAGCTCTGCTTGTCCATGGGCAAATATCGCCTCTTGCAAGCTCCTCTGTTTCGCTATCAGTAAAATTGGTGGTAACTCAGCTTACAGTGGAGATAAATTCATTAATGCTCGGGAGCATTCATGTCCTCAGGGACGAATTAACAGGGAAGACCACAGGAAAATAAGGAATTCTCTTCCCAGCTTGTGGTGGCAGACAGTAAATACGGCACGGACCACGAGAAGGATGATGTGCCTACAACGCGCAATGCCTTGTGCCGCACGTGCCGCCGTAGAAGGTGGGTGAGATGTCATGAGGTCTGTAACCACGTCGCCTGGATGACTGCCACTGCAAGCTGGTGGGGTCTCTGTAGGATGAAGTGTGAGATCATGCATTCTGCCAATAGCTTAGCAAAGCACAATGCATTGGCCTGATCTGCTGGTCGGGCCTAGCCAGTACTTAACTTGTAGATATTGACTGCAGAATAATTTTGCTAAATCTCCGTCAGGAGCAGGAGGCTGTAATCATAGATGGTTGGTAGCGGGGTCCTCCTTAGGGACCCACTGACATGGGAAGGATGATCTTCTCTTGCCCTACAAGTCTGGTCTCCTTCCTGCAGTGGCCAGTACTGAAGATCCATCTAACGGAGTGCCTTTATGATATTGACTCATTTGTATTACTTTGAATTTCTTTTTTCATAAATCTCTCAGATTTATTTTGTTTTCTTCTTTCGTTGTCTTTCTGCTTTTTTTTTACTGTCAGTAATTTCCTAGAGCTGCTGCTTAGCTAACTGTGACCATAATTTTCTGGGCTTAGACAATTGTGTCACTCCTGTTCCAGAGGGGAACCCACTTCAGTACTGGGATAGTGCAGAGACGATGTGTTTATTACAATATTGTGAGAGATCATATGCGTTACTCTACAGGGAGGAACAGGAAAATATTCAAGTATTATGTGGTCTGGTGAAGTGTCTGGTTTGCATAGCATCCTGCTGTATAAAACTCCTAACTCTGTGTTTGTGAGTATTGTGTCTTTGTGTGACGGACCTAAGCCACCCCTGTCACGGCGTTGCCTTCGTTTCCATACCCATTGCTTCACTAGTGCCCATTTAACTGGTACCTAGCACTCTTCTATCATGTCTTTGTTTTTTAGTGAACATGCACTAAAAAGTGGCCACTATCGTGCTAAAATAGAACCCCTTTAAAGGCCAGTGTTGTGCTCCATGCCCCGGTCGGGCACCCAGCCTCTACATACCATAGACACAACCAGGAAGGATAGTTTTTGACTGCTGCCAACACCAATCGCGAAGCAGATTTCTTCCATTTAGTTTATAGCGGAGCAGCGTGACCCATCAGAAAGGTCATGTTTGAGGATGAGCTTCAGCAGAAAACCACAGCTCATGAATAATATTCTCTCTAAGAAGAAATACAAATTGCTGAAAATGCTCGCAAGGTAGGAGAGTGAGCATCAATATTTGATTTGTACCTGGATGAAATTGATTTTTTTTTTACAGGGGATTGGTACACATAAAAACTAACCAGAAGTTCAACTGTTTCCCCAATATTTTTTTTTTTAATAGGAAAAAAAAGATTACAGTGCCTTTTATATAGTTATGTTGCCCATCTTTTAATGCTTGTCTTACTCTGTGACAGATCTGGCACGGTTTGTGACCTCCGCTTTGCAGCCTGCCCTATCGGCACCTGTGCTGCTATTTTAGGTAGCTCAGAGTGAACATTCATCTTGTGCCAGCGTAGGACAGATGGAAACCAGAGCAACCTGGGCGAACAAGTACCTTGATGCTGCTTGATACTCAACAAAGTGGGTGTTTGAATTGGCTGCGTAGAACCGCCGAGAGCCGGGAACAAAGCAAAAACTTTGAAAATCTCCGTAGTGATTAAAGTGACTTTGAAATCTTTAAGTAGTCTCCTATTAATTACAGGAGGCCACTAATTGCATTGGCCTCCAAACCTGTAATTCGGAGAGAGAAAGCGCAGCAGGATGCGTTCAAGGCGGTATGAACTAGAATACAGCGTTTATAACAAGGGAAGCTGAAATAGAGCGGCAATAAATATCAATATATAAGATATACAAATATGCAATAACCCCACAAAGAAAGATATACGCGACATGAGGAAAGAATGACTCCGCTGGCCTCACATGGTGGCAGGAGCATGGGTTGGATGGATCCCTCTGCAGCCTGGACCCTCCGGGAGGGGGAAACACAGGCTGAAACCCCCAACACACGTCCCAAAACAATAATACTCCAAAATAGCAATTCCTAACGAAGAAAACTGCAAGCTATCTAAAAAAGATAAAAGCTTTGTGAGTAAGATATAATTGAGTTACTCAAGAGTAAGGAAGGATATAAAAAAAGAATTTACCATTTTTTTTTGGCATGTAATTTCCCCGTGCCAGGGTACGAGCGTGCCGTTCCCTAGGAGTGTCACTGCTCTTACGGACTGTTCTATCGGGCAATTTTTAGACACAACCTTGACGAAGTACAACACTTTGCAAGGCAGAGAGGAGAACAGTAAGGACACATGAGACTGAAATTCAGAGGTCAGGAGAACCTCAAGTTCAATGTGACAGAGAGGTGGTTTTTAAAAATTAGAGAGGCTGAATGAAAAAAAAGCAAACAGCATTAATAGAATAAATCAGTGTTAAAAAACAATCAAGAATCAATTTTAAAAAGAGAGGTGGGGTCTTTTTAACTTGGCATTTTAGGAAGCATTCTCTGTACTTCTCTCCAGGTTTAGTTACAGCTCAGTATTGCCTTGTAGAGTTGAGCACAAAGCAAGTTAGACAAGCCACTGCTGGCTGTTTGGCAATACAAATGACTGCCCCGGCCATGAATCAGCTTGGGAAAAAAAAATTTGCTACCAGATTGCACAATGAACTGACATACTAAATAAGTATTTAACAAATAATTACAACAGATAGCTGTTGCTGGTTAGCTCATTAGTATAAATTATCATAGAATCGCCTGGGTTGGAAGGGACCTTTCAGACCATCGAGTCCAACCACCAACCCAACACTGCCCAAACCCCCACTACCCCATGTCCCTCAGCACCACGTCTGCCCGGCTTTTAAACACCTCCAGGGATGGCGACTCCACCACTGCCCTGGGCAGCCTCTTCCAATGCTTGACAACCCTTTCGGTGAAGAATTTTTTCCTAATATCCATCCTAAACCTCCCCTGGGGCAACTTGAGGCCGTTTCCTCTTGTCCCATGGCCTGTTCCTTGGGAGAAGAGCCCGACCCCCCCTGGCTACCCCCTCCTTTCAGGGAGTTATAGACGGAATTGTTAATATTGTAGAGAATTTGTCAATTGCTAACAGGTACAGGTAATTGTAGGGAAATTGTGAACAGCTGTATTATTTGGTAGATAATTGACTGTGATAACCATGAGGGGTGCGAGGAGAGCCCCAAGGCTGGGGTGGCCGAGGGCCGGTAGCGCAGCACACTGTGCGCAGTGTCATTCTCCAGAAAAATGAGGGTTCCTGAAGCTGAAGGGTTTCTCCTCGTCAACGGAGGTCACTGGATGAAGGGAGTGGGAGAGGAGCGCTGCCTGCGCCCAACCCACGCTCCGCTGGGCACTGCTCTCCATAACTTTGTTGGCCAGCACTTGTTGGGGCGGGAGCTGGGGGGAGAAAGGCTGGCTCATGTGTGGTGACATTCGATAAACCACCGCTGTTTTATCGTACAACGGCTGGAAGACAGGCTGGCAGTATTTTGTAGTGCCCTCTTGCTGTCGCTCTGTGTGCTGAGCCATCCCGTGTCACCATGGGCTCTGCTCATCCTCTGCTTCTCGATCTCTCTCCTATGAAAAAGCACTTTAGTCCAATATTATATTTAGTACAACATATTTAGTACAAAGATATTCAATCTAAATATATAAAAAAATAATCTGCTATACAGCAGAGCAATCTCTCTTTGATTGGAATTTGATTGATTATTGCTTTCCCTAAAAGAAATTCTATTAATCGCCTTGTTAAAATAATTTGGAATGCTAATTGGTAATGTTTTCGTATTTTGAAGGCACAGCCCAAACCTGTGTGTCTTGCTGTCGCTGCCTAGAAATTGATCTTTCTGGCTTGGCAGCGTTTCAGGGCTGGGGTGTTTTGGTTAAAGGGAAACAGCCTGTATCGTTGTTTCCTAGAAAAATCAGACTTTTAATTGCTCTCAAAACTAATTACTATGCTGGGTTTGTCAGTGCGGCCAGTTGACATTTCAGCTACAGCGCTGGCTCTTTGGCTTTGACATTAATGACATCTCATGAAAATGCTAATGCGTTCGTAAGAGATGATCCTGCTTATTAAATATATTACACTGATTTGCAGAATACGTTGTTGAAAACACGCATTCCCCCAATCAAAGATAAATGTATTTGATGTGCTTTATATGACTCCACTGCTAATCAAAATTAATCAAGGTCACAACTTACTGTTGTGGCTAAAATTAGGCTAAAGCAGACACTCTACTCTTTAAGGTGTGTATATTCATTTTATATAGGCTTTGGGAGGGTTACCTTTAAATGTATACGGCTGGATTTTCCACTACTTATTTTAGCAATGGATTTGATAGAAGCAGCACATAATAAGTGCTAAATGACAACTGGAAACACACGATGGACCCACTCGCCGATGACGTGCAGCCACTTCTCAGGTGCCAGTGCCTCAGAGGTAAGTTCAGTTGTGTGAATTGCGAGCATGTCACTGAAGGATTTGGGTCGGGTCTGAGAACAGGACGTTATTTTTATGGGTATTAGCTTAAAGGAAAACTCGTAACACGTTCAAAAAGGCAAGTGTTGCCACCAAACTGAGAAGGATGCAAATCCCAGATGATGGCACCTGCCACGTTATAGGTTAACATGCCGCGTTGTACATACCATCACATCAAATAAAATTATAGAATGGGACATGTTTGCTCATGAAACAAATAATACAGTTTCGTTTCTTCCTGCAAACTTGCAAGTTCTTTGCAGGAATGAACCAAGGAGCAGGTTACCCGATGGCAGCTGGTCCAGGTTAACCTCACCACCCATCCCTGACGGAGCTGATGGGCATGCTGAGCCCCTCTGGGTGGGCAGCAAAGCATTGCCCTGGCGGGGGGTGGGCCTCGCCTTCAGATGTCCTGGGGTTCCTTAGCCGAGGGGAATCAATTTTCCCTCAGTCACGCAGCAAGGTGAAGGAAGCAGTAATGATTTCCTATGGCTTAGGTGTTTCTCTCCTACTGTTCCGTGCTATGGAGGAATTACCGTGCTGCATGCTGGGGGCAGCAAACCTCACAGCAGAATCATTAAAAGTGGAGGTGCTCCAAAAGAATTTGTGTCACCCGATCTAATGAAGCAGACAGGGACCATCTAAAAACTAAATACCTAATTTTTCCAGCGAAACAAAACATAAAACACTAAAAGGTTTTTTGGGGGGTTAGGAGTATATTTTGTCCTAAAAATTAAATCTAAATCAAGACTATTAAGATTTTCACTAAGTATCTCATTTTATTGCTCCTAAAACATTTTTTTATTTTACTAAAACATGTTCTGATTTTTAAAATAATCAGGGTTTGAGATATTTTTTTTCTTTCTTCAGTAACTTAGCTTGGTGGCCATTCTGTTTTCTACTAAACACTAGCTCCACTAGCATCATGCATAGAAAATGCAAGCAAAAAATGTAAATAGTCCTTCTACATGCATATAATTTACTATATATATGTTTTATATATGCACATATCCCTTAATATACTCATGTAGAGGGATATCTACATAGCAGAAGATGATGAAGCAACTTGACATAGTTGAAGATGTCCCTGCTCGCTGCAGGGGTGTTGGACTAGGTGACCTTTAAAGGTCCCTCCAACCCAAACTATTCTACGATTCTGTGATTATCATTGCAGCGTTGCATTATGTGCGATGTGGGAATTACTGGTTTCTGGTATCTGGAAGCTCCTGGTGTGCGGTACGGCTGTCTCAGGCAACCATCATCCAGAGATGTTGGTGGGACTGACTACTAAATCCTGCTTGGCAGTGAGAACAATACCTGAAACAGTTTCTCCTCGATTTTTAATTACTTTCTTTCCTCAATTTCTGGAAATTTAAAGTAACTTTTTAAGCGATGGAGTAGAAAAAATGTAAAAGGTCCACAGGAACTGTTTTCCTTCCTCTTGAAAAGGATCTTTGAGGTTTGGAGAGAATGGGGTGAAGGAAAACTCAAGGACCTGGAGGTTCATTCTCTTTGCAGACCCAGAGCACTCCTCAGCCTCTGAAATTCGGGGGGTCGTTTCACCGGTGTGGCAGCACATGGACTCTGTGCTGAGGGCTGCGGGCATCGCCTTACGCAGCCTCCGTGGTGAAGCTGTACGCTGGAATTCCCATTTATGGGAAGAAAAACCAGTGAAGAATCAGGAGGCTGTGATGTACCCAGCACCTCCTGGCAGGGTGACGTCCCCCTTCTACAGCCAGGGAGCTGCGACCCACCGGAGTCACGGGTCCCCCACTAGCAAGCCTTGGAAATGTTCAAGGGTAGCGCAGAAGTGAAATATGGCATCTATCAAGAGTTTAATTAAAGAGGGAATGATGCAAAGTCCCTCAGATCATTTAAACAGTAACTCAAGGGGGTCTTCTCTTATAATAGGTAATTACCAAAACATTTCCTTTATATATTCCAAAGCAAAAAAATGAGTGTACTCATCTATCACCTGGTTAATGCCAAGGTTTGTAATAAATATGAACAAGGCATTATCAGGGGGAAATATGCTTGCTATCTGCTCGACTCTTTAATTGTAAAAAGGAGTCTTTCAAAAATCCATCCAGCTAGGTGTTTCAAAGCAGAAATATTTCAAAATGTTAATTACCTCACACCAGTGTAAAAATGTCTGTGTAGTAAAACGGCAAATCAAAAGATGAAAGAACAGCAGAGCACTGCTTGGCCAGCCTTGTTTGTACCAGCTCAGATCAGAGGCAGCAAACACGCTGGATCCAAAGGGGATGAAACACATTTTCAAACACGGTCTTAAATTGCAGTGTGTGTGTTGCACCGTGCACTTAGAGTTCAATGACAGGAGCGTGTGCTGCAGCGGAGCCCGGTGCATGTCGCACAGCGCGCTGGCGCAAACCTCCAACTCCTCACGGGACTCCACAAAGTCCAACTAAGAAGACTTTCAAAAGGTCGATGGCCATCTTTGGGTTTGGCTATGTCATCGGTAAAGGCATCCTTTGGGAAGGACGTCATCAGTAAAGGCAATGCTATCGCTATTCGTGTGGTTTAATATTTGTCCCTGCTCCCAGTAGATGGTTCCTCAGGAAAACAGCTGCAGATATAGTTTAAACACATGGAGTTTATCACTTTATCTAACTACCATACACATTTGCAAACTACACCCGTTAATTAGTTACCTGAAACCTTGCCTGGGCTCTGTTGTGTTTGCTAACAGCGTGTTTACACTGCTGCCTTTTAAGCTGTTGTAACAGGGGCTGGCACAGCCCAGGGTAAATGTTGCAAATACGGGGGAAATCGAGCATTGATCTCTTCTGGGGCTGCTCGCTGCTTTCCTTCTTTATTACCGTTATGATTAAATGCTTTAAGAGGTCTATTTTTCCTACTACTCTGTCAACAGAAACCATAAAAATCTGTTTGAAGTTATACTATTATCTACTTATTTTCCTGTTGTCTGGAGAACAAATACTTCCATGTCGCAGATGTAAATTAAAAATCTCACCGAGGCTTCCGAAACTCTGGCTGGTTTCTGTTTCCAGCCTCTTTAGCGTTCCGTGCTGGAGCCTCACGCGTGTTTAACACACCTCCTCCATGTCGTTATTGCCCGGGGAGATTCACCTCCGGCATATGTGTCACGAATCCTCAGAGAAGCTGCTGGAAAAGGAGAATTGGCCTGTGCACTGCAACTGCGGGGGCCCCCGTGGCAAAGCCCCCTCAAAGCTGTGCCAGCATCCTTCAGGTTCACTGCTCAGCCACAGCAACGCCCAGATTTCTGCATATTATCAGAATTCCCTATATTAGTAGCTTTAATCAGCCGAATCTTTCCTTTATGTTCTTTTCCTCTCCGTTTTGGTGCAAAAGCCTAACAAGGGTTGGCTTCAGCTGTGGCTGGCTGGCAGTGGAGACGAGGGCGGGTGCTGCCCAGGGACGCTAGCGGAGCCATGGGTCCCCAGCCGTCCTCCCTCCCTGCTCCCCGACGGTCCCTCCCTCTCAGCACTGCCATGGGACTGATTGTCCCCTGCCCCAACAGTCCTGTGGTGACACCAGCCTCCACAAGAGCTGCTGCAACACCAAGTGGCACAACAGTGTCCTTGCTGGGCACATAAGAGCTTAAAAATATTCCTTCTAGCATCCCAGTAAGTAGGGAATCCATGCACCATGGGTTTAATCGTAGAATCGTTTTGGTTGGAAGGGACCTTTCAGACCATCGAGTCCAACCACCAACCCAACACTGCCCAAACCCCCACTACCCCATGTCCCTCAGCACCACGTCTGCCCGGCTTTTAAACACCTCCAGGGATGGCGACTCCACCACTGCCCTGGGCAGCCTCTTCCAATGCTTGACAACCCTTTCCGTGAAGAATTTTTTCCTAATATCCATCTTAAACCTCCCCTGGGGCAACTTGAGGCCGTTTCCTCTTGTCCCATTGCCTGTTCCTTGGGAGAAGAGCCCGACCACCCCTGGCTGCCCCCTCCTTTCAGGGGGTTGTAGAGAGCGAAAAGGTCTCCCCTCAGCCTCCTTTTCTCCAGGCTGAACACCCCCAGCTCCCTCAGCCGCTCCTCACAAGGCTTGTGCTCCAGACCCCTCACCAGCCCCGTTGCCCTTCTCTGGACTCCCCAAATGACATTAAAAGAGGTAATGTGTTACCCTTCTGGCTGGCAGAACCAGCATCCAGCATAGGAATAGACAAGCTCCAGCCCACAGTGGTGGGGCANNNNAGGGGGAGGGGGGGTCTCCATGGGGAACCTCTGCAGGTCTTCGCTGAGCGGCCCTTCACCCCCCGAGTCACAACAGTTCCATACACACCACCACTGCAAAATGTGGCATTAAGTCCTGTAGTTGTACCCCTGATGTGGAAGAGGGTTGAGTGTGACAGCCGTACTGCAGCCAGGGCTGGTGGAAGGGTCTGGGATCAGTGACTTCTGCTTCATCTCCATCCTACCTGATGCTTTGGAGCAAAGGGTGTCCAGTGCCATTCTCCACAGCACACACCAAATGACTGCCACCAGGGACCAGCCCGGAGCGGGAGGGAGCCCAGCGACCAGCAGGCTGGGCTGATGGACCTGAGGGGTCCCCGCTCCCGGAGGAGGTGACAGATGTGGTGGCTCCCATTCAGAAACAGCTCAGCTTCAGGGGTTTTGAGTTGGCGGCTCAAGCATAAGGAATGAAACAAGGTTATATTTAGAGCTATGAATAACTCTGCATTATGAATGAAAGACCCACACAGAAAGGCACTCTCTACGTGTACTTTTCTCCACTCAAGTGTAGGGTTTCCTTTGGGAAATGGGACTGTTATTCATTTTTGCGTGATTCACCCCTATGCAAAAAAACCTCTATAAAGGTAAAACCCTCTTATTCGCATACATACATAATGAGCAAAAAAGTTATAAATGCCTAATGATATTTAGATATTTCATACATGCATGGCTTAGCACTTCTTAGGTCTTGCATTTTCTCCTTCCAGTCCTATCCCAGTCTGTTTTCCCTGGAGCATAGGGATTGCACTTGGAAAGCGTGAATGTACTTAATTAATAAGATGTCAACTAAAAAATATTGCTCAGGATTGCTAGGGAGGGTTGTTTAATTTGTGTATCAAAAGTAAAGAATTGAAAAGAGAGGTATGATGACTTAACAGTTAATTCAGTCAAAAATATTTTCTGTAACAAAATTAAGTTATGGCCCGTCAGGAGAAAGATGTCAGGAAAGATTAAAAAACACATGGCTATCTAAATTCAAAGTTGTCTCCAATTCATAAATTGGCTTCCCATGATAGAAGATGTATTTCAGGATTTCTCCTAGCTATAAAAATGTAGGAATGGCATCATAAATCAGGCCACAGGTTCCCGGAGTCTGACTTGCAGTGATCAGTTCACACAGGGATAATTTGTCCTAGAAAACACCAAATGCAAATGATGTTCCTATGCTGCCCGTGCAGACCTTGTTCCCAGCCTCTCCTGAGTCACCACGCACGGGAACAGGGGCTGCTCTGACCTTTCAGCTTTGAAAGATGGTGTCTGATTTCCCTTAGTAAAGACATAAAGCTTTGTGGAATCTCTCCCCAAACTCCATTTTTCTGGTTTTCATTTTTCATGCTCATGGTGTGCGCATGCGTAGCACAGACAGGGTGGCACCATCCCTGTCCATGCATCAGGGACCACCACAGCTACAGCCATCAGCATCTCCAGCTGGAGCTGGAGCTGCTCCTCTGCTGCAGGACATTCACAGTCACCATCGTGGGGTCTGGCCCTGCCACACCAGCTCACCAGGGTCAGCTGGAAACACCTCGGAACATCTCTCTTTTCACCTTCTGTTTCAGATCAGAGGGTGGTGAGACACTGGCGGATGCCCCATCCCTGGAGGTGTTCAAGACAATGTTGGACGGGGCTTGGAGCAACCTGGGCTGGTGGGAGGTGTCCCTGCTGGGGCAGGAGGTGGCATTGGGTGGGCTTGAAGGTCCCTTCCCACCCAAACCCTTCTGTGATTCTATGATCAGCTCAATCCATTTTCCATCTATTTGGATGGAGCTTCCACATGCCAGGTTCCCTGCACACCTACCCTCTGGGTTAAAATAGCACATCCCAGGTAGTTTGGGTACAGAAGGGAAAGAGCACAAAGAAAAGGTATGGCTGGATGGTGTGAAAACTGCCCGGGAAGGTCACGTCAGAGCTGCAGCATCAACTCCCAGCATTACAGGCACTGGACAAAGCCTGCAGCAAGAGCAGGCACACAGCCTCCTGCAAGGCCATGAAAGGGTTGCTGCTCATTGGCTAATTAGCTGAAATGCTAATTAGGAGCACATGCCCCTACTCAAAATCAGGCTCAGGGTTGGGAGCTGCCCTGGAAAGAGCAGTCTGGGACAACTGAGTTTCATTTGGGCATAGTCCTCACTGCTGGATGGGGGAAAAAGGTAGGTGTGTGGTGCCTGTGGGATGTGGGGAGATGGCAATGGGGTTTTGGGAAGGGGCTTGGGTGGCTGGAGGTGGGGTCGGTTCTGCTTGGTGTGGCCTTGGGGCTGGGGTGGTGGCTGATGGTGGTTGCCATATGGCTAGCCCAGTCCTGTGGGATTTGCCTGCCCCGGGCAGGGGCTGTCTCTTCAGTGATGGGATGGCACTCCACAAGGCTAAACAGAAGCACACCTGGGTCAGGGTCTGTGATCTCAAAGGTCTCTGCCTGAGTCATAACGGAAGTGCTGCAAGGCTTGGATCCATGCAAGGAGGTCATCCCCATGGCGGCAGAGTGCCTTGCATGTTCAGTTCCCTTCTGGATGTAAAGCTCTGCTTTTGTGGCTTTTCTACCTTGTCTGGTGTTTGAGATGAAACCTTTTTAATGCCTCTCTGTTCCTTGGAAAAATGCCGTATGCCTCACTGGTTCTTGGAAGTGCTCAGGAAACTGAACCCCACGTGTGAAGTTGTTTAGAGCTGAGAGACTTGCAGCGTAGCTTTACGTGTAACATCATTAGTGCTGAGTTTGCAGACCCACTTCACAACCTCATCAAATGTATTTTTTTTTTTTTTTGTGTAGTGATTTGTATTGTCTTGGGCATAACTGGAGCTCTGCTGCAAGCTGAGTTAACTGAGCTGCGGATGCTCTGCCATTGCGGAGGGGCTGGCAGGTTGGATGGGAGACAAGCTGGGAGACAAAGTCTGGGCAACGGGGATGGCTGTTTCCTGAGGGTGCAAGATGAGAGCAAATGACTTCTTGAGTTATGGTAACATCCCTTAGCTCTAGTCCCCTGGAAATGGGTGTCTAGCCTGGTCCTGCCTGTGTCACATGCTGGAGCAATCGTGCTGCCTTTAGGTCAGTGTTCGTTACGCGTCCGAGCAAAGCGGTGGTGGGAGAAGACCCCCAGAGAGCGGAAGGTGCTGCCAACGTAGTTAATTTGCTTGTGTCAGGAAACACAAAATTGAACTTCTCAGCTTTGTGAGCGTGTTGGGTTTTGGGTGTTTGTCTGATTTTTATTCGAAAATAAAAGGAAAGATTGCAAATGTTTTTTTCTTAATAAGTATTGGGGTATGAAATACCTGTATACCTCAAGTTACACCAGTTTTGCAAGAGCTTAAATGTGCTCTAGCCTCCTTTTCTTCCAAGACATCTTCAACGTTCTGCTCTCCCTAGAAACTCTTAATTTTAAGCCAAGCAGGCTTAAAAGCAGGGGCAGCGTGGCTATGGGTGCAGCTCTGCTTCTGCAGCTGGAGGAACCACCTGTGGTGCACCAGGTCCCTCGTCTTGTCACAAACAACTGAATCGCCACCGAGATACTTGAGCGGGCTTCTGAGAAGCGCTGCTTTCTTCAAAAGGCTTTGTGACATTAATCTGTAAGAGCTGCGTAACTGCTGGTTTGGTTTCATCAGCTCCTGACTGGAGTGAAAACGTTCATGTAGATCTGTTTGTAGAAACCCCATGGCAGCTTGGTTGGGTTTTCTCCTCTTTTCTGGACCAGGAACGTGCACGTGAAGGGTGTGTTTCCAAAACCTTGAGTGGTTCCAACCCTTGGTACTAGAAAAATGATAAATGTGTCTGTTCGTATAACTTCCCCAACCTTCATAGAGGAATTGCTCAATCTTCACACACAGAGCTTCAAAAAAAAAAAAANAAAAAATTGAAAAAACTCTCATTATTTTGCAGCCTATGGAATCATTCTGGTCAAAAGTAGCTTATCTAGAATATTTGCTGAATTTTCCAGGTATAAGTGGGAAACATAATTACCAGCTTCATGTGAAAAATGAAAACACTGTTTAGGCTAGAGGAGATTCAATCTGTTGAAGTACATCTCAATCTCCATCTGATGCTAAATAGCTATCTGCATTGCAGATAAAGCTGTATTTGCATGCAGACCTGGATGTTGTCATCTCTCTTTCTGCAATTGTTTTGATCTGAAGTCCCTTGTACAGACTCATTAGCTGCCTAGAATATCTTAGTCTGTAAGTATCTCTCTGGAGTCAATATTCAAGATCTCTTGAGGACCCATGATTATTTTATACAAGTGTTTTTCCTGCTTTGATGGAGTTCACTGTCTTGGTCACCTTGATTTAATCTAAAATGAATGCAGTCAGTGTAACTCAATTGGGAAGGGGAGAAGGGGCTTGATTATAGGCTTAATTTCTAGGCGACGCAAATACAGTTGAATATACCCTGGGAGTCTGAATAAAAGTGCTTTGGACAGTTTACAGGCTTTAAAAACAAATAGAAGAACCCTCCTCCTTCATCTCTATGGGAAATCATAAGCTTTCCATCCTGTGTGCTTCATCATTTATTATTTCTAAAAGAGTCCAGAATCTACTTGGACTGTTATTACTTTAGCCCAGAAAGACTTTAACCCTTTACTGTAAAGGTAGGCTACCTACGAAATATCAATATGTGCATATAAGGATTTTTTCTGAATACTAAAATGGGAATTGCGGAGTGATTTTTGTATTTCTGTAGCAGTGTTTGATCTTTGGTTTGATCTTAAGGCACATCTGCAAGAGCAGAGACTTTGTTTTGGATAAACCTCCACTTCTACAATAAATGGCTACAAGTATATTCCCCATAATTCATGGCCAAAGTTTATTCCACTTTTCCCACTATTTGGACATACATCCTAACAGGACTTTAAGAAAAGACAGCCATGCACGTAGGCCAGAGGCCTAGCTATTATAGGAGTCTTCTGGGTTTGTGGGTTTGATTAACATGACTTAATCACACAATTATTGAAATAGGTAAGTATTTAAAATGGTTAGCCAGCAGTTAAAACAATTAACAATCCCAGTGTTAAGTGATTTGCATCCTTTCATGTTCATCAATACAGCTTATTTCTGTGGTCTGGGCTACTCAGAGTAACAAAATGGGCAGATCGTCAGTTTAGCCAGAGCTGAGGTTTGTTGGCAACTGGGTAAATTCTACTTGGACATCTCTTGGGTCTTAAAATGGCCTGCAAACCACTTTGTCCCTTCCAACCCAAACCTTGAGCCTACATATATTCTCGCTCTTCTCGGGTTCTGTGCCCTTCACACCAGTTACTGAAAGAAATATATATTGCATGTTTTCATGGTGAAGTTATTCTCCTGTGCTTCTAGTCCCAGTTTGGTGTGAGGGTGCTGGGGTCCCACCTTGCAGCCTCTCTCACTCCTGAGTTGCTGCTTAGCGCCCCGGGAGCGTGGGCTTCTCCAGTGGTGGCCGAGAGGACCCATCTCGCCTTTCCCTTGGCACGTTCTCCAGGGGTCAGTGGTGTAAGGAGACAAGAGGAATAGGGATATGCTATTCCTGTTCAAATCCCCTGAAAGCAGCTTCTGTAATGAGAATTTTCCCCTCATCTTAGAATTAGAATTATAGAATTGTCCAGGTTGGAAGGGACCTTTNTCCTTTTCTCCAGGCTGAACACCCCCAGCTCCCTCAGCCGCTCCTCACAAGGCTTGTCTTCCCCAGTGGTTAACCCTGGACAATGAATGTCGCCTACAATCCCTTGGAGCCCCAGCTTGGCTCCTGGATTTTGTACTGAACTCCGGCACTTCCCAAGCTGTTAAGGAAGGCAGGCAGCACACGTACACAACAGTTGCTGCAGAACATTAGTAATCAGATTAGCCTGGAAAATGCAGGAAGGGCCCGTGTTCATTAGCATGTATCCCTTCAACTGCGTAATTAGAGGCTGTTTGTGAGAACAGCCCTTTGATTCGGAGGGTGACGATTCCCGGTGAACATCCCCTGTACAAATGGGAGCAGTGCTGGAGCAAACAGGACAGCTCGTTAGTACCAGAAGGGATTAAAGGAAGTGTTGGGGTTAATTGCAGTGAAACCCTTCTGTGGTGAGCTCCACCGCTAGTGAGAGCACACAGGCACTGAGCATTCCCAGCGAGCTCTGGGGTGGATTTCAAGGGAGCTGCCTCTAACCCAAACCTGGAATTAGCCGTGCCCGTAAGTCCTCCTTTTCAATACTCGGGATGGTACATGGATTGATGTCTAGTCACTTAAACAAGGATGAAATGCCTCTTATACTAATGGATTTTCTTGTTTATTACGTGTGTATTCATCTGAAAAATATCGTTTTGTGATGTTTTGACATCCCGCACAGGTCTGAGCAGGAGCTGCAGATCTCGGGAGCTCCTTTCAGTCCTGTGCAGGTGGCTCATTTTGCTTGTAAAAATCAGCTCGTTAACTGTTTGAATAAAAACAACCCAACGAAACCCCTTAGAATCACTTGTTTGGGGCAGGACCCCTGGGGTGGTTGATCTGACCTCTGTCTCTCTGGAGACCAGGCTGCTCAGCACCTTCTTCCTCTCTCCAGGGACGGAGATGGAACCAGATGATCTTTAAGGTCCCTTCCAACCCAAACCTTTCCATGACCTGTGCTGTGCTGTGAGGTGTTTTTCTTTGTTAACCTTCTATAATTTGGATTTGGTTTCATTTCCAGCTGAACGGTTCTGTACTTTTGAGAGTGGTTTGCTGAAAGCTGGCAGCGGTGTCTCTTCCCTGTGGGAGATTTCTCCGCCTCTGCTGACACCCATCCTTACCCGGACGGTGAAACGGGAGGACGCACAGTGTCATCTGGTATGGGTGTCCCCGGGTCTCGGCAGCAATCGGTGTGCAGCACTGGGCTCCTTCCTCCCTTTCTGCCCCCATTTCGATGCTTTATTTTCCATGCGTGGGCAAAGGCGGCATCCGAGCCCTGCGCCGCTTTTGTGTTGTACTGACCGTGAAGAGTTGGGTAGAGAAGCCGCGAGCATGGGAAGCTCCGAACACTTTGTATGCCTCTTCAGAAGGACTTGGTTAAAATACTGAGAAACTTGATGTAATCTGCTGCTATTTACTCTCTTCATAGTCTGTTTGCCATCTACAGAATGAAGGTAATAGGCTAGTGGTTATTGGCTGAAGCTAATAGACCTTATGAAGGAGATTGTAATTTTTGCTGGATGTAAGGGGCTATTATCCCTTAGATTAAGACCAGCTAGTTGCAACTAATGAACTATATCCCACATAATGTGCAAGATGAACTCTTACTACCACTATATAGAGAGCTTTGGTTAATCTTCTAATTATTAAATGAATAAAATCATTCCTAATAGCATGTAATTTTGTGGTCAAGCAGATAATTACCTTCCTTGCATAAAACAGTAAAAATCTTCTGTGGTGTAAACCAGCATGTGCAGTTATTGACTTCAAGTCTGGATTGCAACTCGTTTGTCTCTGTCCTTGCTTAACCCTGAACCAAAGCTCCGCGGCTCAATGAATGGGGCTTCTGCCTGGCGGCTGGTGCTTGTGGCTGAGCTTGTCCGATCGACCTCAGTCCTGACTTCTAGTTATGCTATTCCTGATGGTCCCACCCCTCCTTCTTCCTCTGTTTATTCTTTTCTAAGCAGCCATCTTCTCCTAGACAGAAATTCTTAAATATATATGTAAAATAATTAATTAACTTTAATATGAACTGTTGTAATAGCTCTTTCCTTACAAACCCTATCTGCTGAAGTTGCTCATCATAAGATCTCTGACACTTAGATACCACTGAATCATGCTTAGATGCCTAAAGCCTCCAAGTGTTATGGAAAAGCCTTGAAATACATGGATGTGCTTCTGAAATAGAGAATAAGTTTTAGCTCTTTCTGAGTGAGGGGCTGGGAAGTGACGGAGCAAAGAAACGAAAACCAGCAGCAAGTTTTGAGACCAAGAACCAAACAAGTGCCAAGTGGGAGGATGTCTGTGGTGAGGCAGATGTGGTGCACCAACAGGACACGTAGGACCATGGACACCTGGAAAAATGCTGTAGCTTCACAATAACTTTGTATGGGCTAGACGCTTGCTTTAGTGAACTAGGATGGGATAGATTTTTGGTAAAATGAACCCAGGGTTGAGCCTGAAACAGCTGAAATTCAGGACCTGGGGTACTTTGCTTCTCACTGCATCCAGATTGTGGAGGTGGTTGACGATCAGGGAAGTTGTGGCTGCCCTGTACCTTGAAGTGTTCAAGGCCAGGTTGGACGGGTCTTGGAGCAACCTGGGCTGGTGGGAGGTGTCCCTGTCCAGGGCAGGGGGGGTGGAACGAGATGGTCTTTAAGGTCCCTTCCAACCCAAACCATTCTGTGATTCTATGACAGCTCTGTATGTGCCTTACATGGGATGTGTATGTGCTTCCCGCCTGCGTATGGGGCAGGGGAGGAGGGTGGAGGCACCATTGTTGGCCTTGGTTTAGGGTGTGTAGTAGAAGGCTGCTGGTTTGGGAGCTCAGTCTGGGGGGCGGGCATGGAGCAGGAGCTGCTACATGAGTTCACCCTAGGTCACAAAGCAAGAGGTCACACCTGTTGTCCCAGCAGTGGGAGGTGCTCCCAGAGCTGCCTTTCACTTTGTCAAGTATGACTGAGGTTGGGACTCCCTTCTCCAGGATTTTAGCTTCAGTGTACCTTAGAGTGCCAGACTAGGACCTGGAAAGCCAGGCTGCCCTTCACAAACGCAACCCCCACGCGCCACACAGAGCCAGGTTCTCTTTCTACATCCTGTGCTAATTCGATATACAGGAGAAAAAGACAAATGGCTGATTTGGGGTGCTCTTTCCAGCTGAGAGAAGCTCTCCCTGGCTGCAGACACGGTGCTTGTTGAGGACATGTGAGCAGCTTCCAGCCAATGCCCCTTCCCTCCTGCGGAGCCGGGGAAAGCAAGGGGAGCCCTCCCTTGGCAGGAGCTGGCTGGAGGAGAAGGGGATGTGGGAGGGAAACACCATTTGGCTCAAAATTGAGCCATCCCCTGAAGAAACTGTGGTTTCAAAGCTGGACTATCTGAAATCAGCAGCAGGGCTCCAGCCTGGCTCTCACAGGGGTTAGACCCCGTCCCTTACCAAGATGGGCATGCCACCACTTCCGAGGGTCTCTGCAGCTTTGCCACCTCCTGGTCCACGCTGACTTTAAAAGCTTTTGGTGTTCAGGAGACGCTGAAGATGTGGTTCTCTTTGCGCTGTGCGGTTTGGTCTTGTTTGACCTCATCAGTTTAGTTTTAGTTAGGCAACTGCTGACTTTATCCTTATTAAAATTTTATATTGCTTATAAATAAGAAGTGAGTTTCTAGTAACAGCCGCTTTCTTTGCTTAATTAAGGCATTTTCATTTAGGTGCTGCTGAGTGTTTTTCTGCTCCCTGGTTTGTTTTTTAACACCTTGCCTTAATGATGATATAGTTTGAGGAATTGCACTCAGGAGGAGGAGGAACTTCCTTGTACCAATTAGAGAGTCTCCAGAGACGGTGCCACGAGTGGTGACACATTAGGTGTTACCGAGGGCTCCTCCTATTAATGAGTTGCAGATGCATCCAAGGAGTTATTCAGGGACGGTGCTGGAAAAGGTGGGTGAGAAAATAAAGGCAGATGATTACAGTAACTAGGACTTCTTAGGGCAGCCCCCCTTTCCTCAGCAAACAGCCCAGCAAAGGACCGAGCTGCTGCTTTTATGAACAAATGAAAGGGAGGGAGCACCGCAGAAGGCAAACCAGCACCCCAGACCAAGGAACTTTATCAACGAGACACTGTAGAGTATTGCTTGGCGTCTTCTAACAGCCCTTCTCACGAGCAGCGGGCACACCGTTGCGTGGGTCTGCCACGTTTTTTTTTTTATTTCATTCCCTTTAAAAAATTGCTTTAAAAATATAGCTGCTCTAGTAATAGAGATAACTTTAAGGTGGCACTTTTGTAAATATGTGAATAAGAACACTAAGAAAAAAAAGGCATGATTTAAAATAAAAATAAATACTATTTGCAATAAAACCTTCAAGTACAGCAGTTATTTTCCCGTGGCTAGAAGAGGTGCAGCTACTTCCCGTGGCCCCTGCCATGGCGGTGGCTCGTTTGAGGAGCATCAGCTCAAGTCTCCACGTGTTGGGGGGTGTAAGGACCTCCCTGCAAGATGCAGGAGCAGAGCAGGGTTGGGCTGGAGGGGTGATGAGGCGCCTGGACACCGTGGCTTCTGCTGCCGGAGGAGAGGGCAAGGGAAACTGGGAGTAGTGCTGACGGCAGCAACGGTGACATCTCCCTTCGTTAGCGCAAGTGCCAACGAGCGCTCTCACAGGGTGAGGGTGGCCGGGGGTGTACACGTGACGAACGGCAGGCACCCAGCCCTCTGCTCAGTCCTCAGCTTCACTTTGTGCAAGAATTCAGAATCTTAAGAGGTGATGCTTGGTCAGCAGGATCCAGAGCTGGAAAGCGTTCTCCCAACTGGAAAGAAGAAAACTTGCATTTTCTAGCAAAACCTGAACAATAGACCTCCAAAACAGACTATTCTAAACTATTTAAAGGCAGGTTCAACCTCCTGGTAGAGTACTTTGTCATCTTTGTTAATTATGCTACTATTTCCACAGTCTGTGTTCCCACTGGAGGAACATTGTGAATACTTTGAGTAATGCTGTCTAGCCTTCCTATTTCCAAAAATCTTACTATGGTTTTACCTTGACCTCAAATAATCTCTGGTTAGTTTGTTAGCTGCGTACTGGGAAAACTGTTATAAAAGATATAACAAGAAATACTATTTGCTTAATTATCTCTCCCCAAATTAATAAAATCATAAGCTGATTGTTTAATTGCTCTGGTGCCCAGGCAGGTCACAGGGCATGCGCTGTGCATGGAGTCTCTGCTGTCCAAAATCGCTCATTTTGAAGTGAATTTAACGCTCATAAAGCACGCAGTGCAAAATAAAACCCAAGAAAAGCTGCTTCAGAAGCCTCAGTTAATCTTCAGTTTTAAAGCGGGAGTTGTTAAAGCCATTACTGCTGCTCTCGGGATGTTTTTTCAGAAAATCTATTGCACCGTTTATTCCCTCCGTACCACTGTGGTAGTCATTTGGCAAATTCTTGAGCTAAGATTTAAGGGTGAATTTTATAACTTTTTACTAACTACAGTGTTTCCTGGGGGTGTTGGCAGCCAAGTCCATATAGTGACAACCTCTGGAGCAATTTGTTAAAGGGTGGCGGAGATGAACTTTTTTCTCTGCCTACAGGTTTAAAGGAAAAAGTCTTTCTTCTAAAAATAATGAAAAAAAAAAAAACCCAACCCAACAAATAAATAAAATTCTGGACCAATATTTTCAACTGAGAAATAGCCACAGGAGGTTACCAGCTTGCAAATTCCACAGCAGTTTTCCCTTCGCAGAACAACTCCCGCACTTCGAAGCGGCAGAGCTTCAGCAGTGCTTGCCGCCAGGTTGCAATTGGAATAATTGGTCATGTTGAATAATATTGGTCATATTAGAGTAATATAGCGTATAATGTGGAATTACACCTAGCATTGTAGGCTGGGGGGGGGGAAACATTTCCTAAAGAAAAAGGCAGTTCTACCATTTTCAAGAGCTCAACACCTCAGACGATTTGAAGGAAATATAAACATATTCAGTGTTTTGCTTTTCTGCCTTTCAAATGCAAAATTCTTGGTTAAACTGAAATTCCACCTACAGCGATGCTCGGGAGGCTTTGACCCATGGGCAGCTCATGAATTCTGCTCCCCTTAATCTCTGCACATCCCTAATACTGACAGTGTTTCTAAGGGTTTTTTTCATAAATGTGAATTATTTTTTCTTATCTAGTACTGAGTGTCATCTGTCCAAAGCCAGTCTAGGTGGGGCGTCTGCCTCTTCTCCTGCCTTCAGCCTGGAGAAGAGAAGGCTCCGGGGAGACCTTCCAGCCCCTTCCAGGCCCTCAAGGGGCTCCAGGAAAGCTGGGGAGGGACTCTGGAGCAGGGAGGGGAGCCATGGGACGAGGGGGAAGGGTTTTCCACTGAAAGAGGGGAGATTGAGATGAGATGTGAGGAAGAAATTGTTTGCTGTGGGGGTGGTGAGCCCCTGGCCCAGGGTGCCCAGAGAAGCTGTGGCTGCCCCATCCCTGGAGGGGTTCAAGGCCAGGTTGGACGGGGCTTGGAGCAACCTGGGCTGGTGGGAGGTGTCCCTGCCCAGGGCAGGGGGTGGCACTGGGTGGGCTTTAATGTCCCTTCCCACCCAAACCCTTCTGTGATTCTGTGATTTGTCACTTCTCCCCCACGGATTTCAGCTGGAACAAAGTGCAACCTGATGTGATGTTGCTTTGTGCTGGGAAATGACCATTTCTAGGGCAGGAGAGTTTGAAAGCAAGAAATAATTCAGGGCCTGTGGGTGCCCAGCAGGCCCATTGCCACAGAAGGGCTGCAGCCTCCCTCCCCTGAGCCGCCGGGTGGTGCGAAGGTTTCACCATGGGTGTTTCTCCTGTGATGGAAAGAGCTATTCCCGTCTCCCAGCAATACTCCTAATGCCAAACTTGACATTTTGCCTGACAAAGCCTGGTGATTAGGGGACTTGTTTGGGAGAGCTGGCCCCTTTCGGATCTCTAATTGCACCAGGGAAGCAATTGTAATGACCAAAATATCTTCCCCAGCCTGAGAATACCGCTGGGCGGTCACTCTCTGAGGGAGAAGTGACTCATCTCTGCACTGTAAGAATAGCTTTTTGATGTTTTTCTGTTTTCAGCTGCCAACACTGATGTAACTTTTATAGAAATGTCTTATTAAGAATTATTAAATGTAAGGATTTTTTTTTTCCTGGAAAATACAAGCACCTGGTTCCTTTCTGTAGGGGAGAAGATCATCTACTAAAAGTCTTCCCTTGCTCTTTGAGCTGACTGGAGAGAGTGCTTAAGCTTGTGTGCGTTCCCCTCTTAAATTTATTTTCTGAATCTTAGAAGTTTACTGAATTATTTAAGTTATACCGCTATTTTCTATACTAAAAGAACACTGCAAATAGCGAAGATGGGTGTGAGCGGAGCCCTACCCAGTATAACACGCGATGCGATGCGGTGCTCTGGGGGGGCATTTCCCCCAGCAGGAGCCAGGAAATATCGGCGTAAGCAGGCTGATCCTGGCGGCCAGCCCCCTGTGGGTGAACAGCCCTTTTCTTCCCTGTTTTTTCCTTTTTATCCCACCTTCTTCACGGTGTGCAACTTGGCTAGCGAGAGACTGTTAATTAAACGCCGCTGTGTGTGTCAGAGCCCAGCGGAGCCGGCAGCAGATGCCGATGGCCGGGCAGGGGGTGAGCAGCACCCCCCTTCACCACCACCTTAACAACCGGCTTAATTCTGAAGGGCAACCGTGTTTTGAGACTTTAGACCTTATTTAAAGGTACGTTCCCCAACTGGTTTGGGTGCATCGGCTTTGTTTTGGTCGCTGCTCGTGAGGATTTGCATCCGACTCCAGCTGCGGAAAGTCCCATGGGACCAAAGAGTCCCCAAAACCACATCCATGAGCTTGTCGAGGCACTGCCAGTGGTACTCCTTCATCCGCGGAAAGCTGAGCCCAGACCACATTGCAGTTTCTGCTCCTTTGGGATTGTACTTAGTGTTTGAGAATTATCCCACCGATTTCAGTGAGTTGTTTGCTGTTGAGTGTAAGAATAGGGCTTTGGGGGCTTTTTTTTTTTTTAATTTATTTCTTATTTTTTTTAGAGAACTTATCATCAGCAACTGTATTTCCCTATTGCAAAAGTTTTAACCAAATGATTGTGTGGAATGAGACTGGGAATCCTGGCACTTGGTACAGATAGGGCATCTTTCCATAGAAAAAGGAGGTAAGATTTAACTGTAGTATTTTGCTAGCAAAATACGTAAAGCCGCAGCGGTCGTATGGCTGCTGGCAGTGAGACTTGGAGCCGTTTTTCAGAGTTTGAAGGTTTTTCTCAAGTATTTCTCAATGCATCGAACCCTTTCCCCCAGGCCATGCGCCGCCAGGGACTGACTGTCCTCTAAATTACTGTTTAGGTCCTGATGCGTTCGTGGCTTTCACCTTCTGAGCGTTCACTCCTTTAGGATTATGCAGTGTTTATATTCTCACAGGAGGGATTTTGAGCACGCGCTGCTGATCCTGAATTTGGTGCAGAAATACCCTCGTGCGAAACAAAGCCCCCGGGAAAACAAAGCAGCCATTCTCGGACTTCTTCAAATTGGTGTAATTTAGCGTGTAGTTCAGGAGCAGTACTTCTAAAGGAAAACAAATATTATAATTAAAGAGTAAGGATTACACATTCGATTTTTGAAAAATATAATTATTACAATAATTATGTAAATAATGAATTAAGAAATTGCTCCCAGTCCCAAGGTCCTCAGAAATCCGGCTGTGACACACGGCCCTGCGGCAGGCGCGGTTTGGTGGTGCCGGGTAACTCCATTTCAGCCTAACAAAGCTTGCTTTCCGCCTACGTTGACTTATTTTTTCGAGGCAAAGCCGGTGGCCATGGCGCCTGTGCCCGTGGCTCCCTGGGACCTGCAAAGCAACACCCCGAGCATCGCGGGCAGGGGGAGAAGCTTCTGGAAACTCACCTATGTGATGAGGGCAGCAGGTCTCCCTTCCCCGAGCGGAAGGGAATGGGCAGGAGGGAAGCGACAGGGTGTCACTGCAGCCCTTTAATTTCTTAAGGTAATTTTATAATTTTATAAAGGAAAAAAAAAAAACCAACCATCCTGGTTCTGCCTGTCCCGTTGGCAATTTTTTTTTTTTTCTTCTTTCTACAGACAATATGCAGAAGCATTTTAATAAAAATCTCAGCAGGGAGATGTGGGGGTTTGGTGGCTGCATTCAGCCCTTGGGGTGTTCTGCACTTGCTGTGGCTGCTCCCAGGCTCCAGACCAGTAGGAAAGAGGGTGATATTCCCAGTACCCTTGGAAGCTGTACTGGTTTGGCACAGGCACAGCCCCCAGGAGCTCCGTGCTGGAGGCGGGCAGGATGGTAATTCAAAAGAGCAATAGAGTATTTCTTTGTCCTTTCTCTTCCTAATAGGTAAATTGAAGGTGTATCTGTATCTTAAGTGTTATTCTGACACCCCTTTCCCTCATCCAGGGTGATAGCAGTGATAATGGCTATCATTTTTCTCTCACTTCTTAAGAGTATGGAGGGATTTCTACAGGGAAAAGTAAGTAGACTGTGCTGCTTCAGTTGAGAAAACGGCAGAAAAGGCACCTGAAATGACTGAGCAGGATATATAAAATAGCCAGTGTCGCAGAGGCGGCAATCATATGAGAAATAGGAGACATAGAATTCATATGAAGCCCAAGGGAAGATGGGGAGGAAGAATAGGTTCTTTCACCCTCCGTAATGAGGTTGTGGAACTCATTGCCCCAGCAAATTTGCTTGAAAGCCAAATTTTATAAATTATTAAAAAAAAAAAAAAAATAAATAAAAAAGCAGACAAACAGGTTGCTCAGCCTCAGAATTCAAGCTCCTGATGAAGCTCTTGGGACAGTGGTAGAAAAGCAAGAGGGTGAATACTTGGGAAGGGCCAGCGGAAAGTAAACCTTTCGTTGGCTTTATGTACAGATGGGAACAAAGCCTGTGGTGGTTGACTCGGTTCTAGCTTTTCATTTGCTGTCTCAAAGGCCAGACCTGGGTGGAGGTATGTGCCACCATGTTGGAAGAGCTTTTGGCAAAGGCAAATAACTAACCTGCAAATAGAGGGTGGATAAACCCTCTGGGACGACACGATGGGGTTGGTGCCGCTTGAACTGGCGCTGGAGCCCTCGGGGAGCCCAATGCAATGGTGGGGGATGGCACGGGAGGGCAGAAACGGGCAGGTATTGAGGTGTCCTTGCAGGACCTGGGCAAGGAGTTCACTTCACGGTTTAGCCATGTGCCGGGTACTCCTTCCAGGCTTGGGACCTTCCTTTTGGGAGAGCCCTGCTGATGTTACATGGAAGTCTTAATTAAAAAGAAAAAAGCTGATTACATTTTTGGGGAAAGCATGCACGTCAGTTGAAGCTGTAATTGAAGAGCAGTATTGACTACGACTTTAACTCTTACTTTTCGCTGGTGCTAATAGACTAATGATAACTTTCTTTATTTCCTGGGCTTATGATTATGCATTAAACAAACTTTAACTGTTGACAAAAAAAAAGAAAAAATCAGAATATTGCATTGATACACACGCAGCCCAGCAGAATATGCAAAACATGAACATTGAAGGAGATATAGTGAGCTATCTGTGCAAGATCTCTGCCACACAGAATTATACGCGGAACTCTTACATTTTAATTTATTAGCAAGCCTGAGTAACTTCAGTACATGGCCTGCATCTTGAATAAGAGGTATTATTGCTGAGAACTCCAGTATTTTTAGCATTTTTCTTTCTTTCTCCTGCCGCAGCGCTGTCTGTTTTTATGCCAATGGGGTCTCCCTGCCTGTCGCCCCAAAGGTGGTGGCGATGGCGGTGGTCCCCAGCCCCTCTCTCTGCCCACTGTGATGACCTGTGAGCTGCTGCGTGGCTGCAGAAGGCTGAGGAGCACTTTGCTTTTGCTAAAATATTCTATGGAAACTTGACCATTGATATTTATAACGCTGTCCCAGCCCTCCTTGTTTGAATCCACAGTCTGCTGCGGCGATGGGCCAGAGGGAGCAGAAATCCCTGCCATATAAACGTCACTGCGGGCAGGCTCCCCAGCTGGCCTTTGGGCTAGGTGCTAGGAGAAATAGCTTTCCAAACAATAACCTGGAATCTAGTGAAGGGCACAAATACAAGAACTGCATCAGGTGCAAAACACGCCCCTGTATAAATGAGCACAATTCACTGCGGTACTCCACATTAATGGAACCTTAAACACTGTCCTTTTTATGCAAGGTTGTTTCTATGGCAACTGGACAGGATTGCTGGGACCCGGCGCATCTCTGCTCCGTGCACCGATGGTGGGAATTCTGTTCTCTTCCTTTCCCCATCTAAATGGGCAGCGTGATGCAGTCGCTGCAAGGATGGGGATGATGTTGGAGCTCCAGACCTTTTCTCCTACATGCAATCTTACACAGATGACCACGTTCTGCCCACGTGCTCCGAGAGAAGTGTGCAATTTTTGGAAGGGAGTGAGATGTAAAAACTTGCAGTCTCATCATGGGATGTTTAGTCGTGGGTTGGGGGTCTCTGCTGCACCTTGCCATGATCCACCTACTCCTCCAGTGCCAGAAAGTCCCTCCAGCTGCAGACCTCAGCCCCTCTGGCCGTCACTGCCCCTGTCAGCCTCCAGCATGCCCTGAGCTCATTTAAACAAAGCAAAGTCTAAGTAGCCCTCTGTGTTCCCCTCTGTTTGCTGCTGTGGTTTTTTCTTCCGTTTTCAAGACTGGTTCAAAATAGCTTAGAAATGTCTGTAGGCTGCAGGTGACGGCGCTGGACTTGGAGCTGGTCGCCCTCATTCAAAAGGGAAAAGCAGAAATGCTTATTAAACAGCATAAAAGGTCCTGATGATTAGACTCAACTAATTAACGAGTGCAGTATCCATGATGCGCAGTAACTGCGAACCTGTATCATTTTATTGTCTATTACAGAAAGGGTATTTAATGAGGTTTTGGGGGTGTAACGCTGACACAATGACACCGACTGCTGTTCCAAGTGCATTGTGCCTCTTCATCACTTTTCTAACGATAACAATATGGAACACTTATACAACAACTCTTCCTCTTAAAAACTTGGCAACAGGAAAAAAAATCCTTCCCTGCTTTCTGTAGCTTTTGAAATATACTTTAATCAGGATTACTGAAGTACTGCGTATAAAATACAGCCCGTCCGTAACAAGAAATTATAGCTGTGGAGCCATGCTTTGATAAATCACTGCTCCCCTTTCTCAAAGGGCTTGAAGAATATACATGGTATGTAACTATAAGAGGTTTTCCCTACGGTGGATACTTTATGGTCTTGAAATGGAATGTGAATTACCTGCAAACATCTAATGAGCCTCAGCCCACGACCTGAATAAAACAGGGCAAATAAATCTTTCCCAAATAGCAGGATTTAAGTGCCTGCTGGAGTAGGGAGCTTTCACGCAGCTGGCAAAGTTCGAAGTGCGTTCATATACACCTCAGCTTCTGTGCCTGTTTTTTAACTTAAATTACTCGTGCAAACTGCGGCGTGGCTCGAGTGCCAACGGTGGAGCTTGTCTTTGGGTGGTTTTTTCTCTTTAATGCCAGGGGTAAAGGGTTTTTTTGGCTGGTTTGATTTTTTTGGGTAAGTCCAACGGCAAAGCCATTAGGTCATGCAGCCTCTTGACAAGCAGGGATTCACTAATTGGACTCATCTGTAAGCTCAAAATCTCAGTTGATTACAATTATCCAGCGTATTTAATGCTGCCCGTTGTCCTGATGTCCTTTTTTTCTCTTTTAAAACCTTCCACTGAATCAAGACATACCTGTCTCTATAGAAACAGATTCTGCGGTTTTCTGCAGTCATTTCTTAAGTGTTTCATTTAATAAATGTTCTGAAATGTAAAGGTAGGGGGAGGATATAATGAGGAATAGGAAATGATCGGTTATGAAGATCTCCAGTCTATGAATTAAGGGAATGTTTTACCCTAATGGTCGGGGGGAAAGAGGAAGAAAAATTGCCGTGGGTTATGTATATTTCATCAACATTTTAATACACGTGAAAGAATGGAAGTATTTAAATGACTTTTTGACCAACAGTGGCCATCTCACAAAACCGAAGTTTAATGGAAAATAAATACAAATTTAAAAGGGTATCAGTCACTGACAGATTAATCTCCCTGCTGCCAGTGTTTTCTCCTCTCTGAGGACAATAGTTCAGTGTTTCTTTGGTTAAATCCTCTACTCTGTTTATTGCACCTTGTGTTGTTTGGAGCCCTATCAGTTACTGATTTCCCACTCGATTCCCAGCGAGCGCTGTAGTTGGTTTCCATACAGACCTCACTGCCACCCCGGGGGGAGCCCGTACCAACCGCTTATCTCCCTCGGAAAACCGAGTTAAAGCATCCTGGCTGTTGGGTGAGCCCCGGCGCATCCCCCATCCCTGCCGGAGGAGGCTGGAGGGGATGGCCAGGGGGGCTGGGGACCAGGGGGTCTCCATCCTCTGCGGGGCTGTCCCCGCGGTCCCACCGCCCCCAGCGCGGCGGCAGCCGGGACCCCACCTAGCCGTCATACCTCCTTGGAAAACACTTGACTAATACCTCATTTATTCTTCCTCTGTGAGCAGCCGCCACATGAATATACATGTCTTTGGTTTAAGTTCCTAGGAAATTATTCAAAAGGGTGAGTTGACTACATTTTGGTTTAGATTAACCTTTTTTTTTTTTTAGTGCATACTTTTAGCAAGTGATAGAAATTCTAATAAATGCTTGTACAGTCTATACTTTCAAAATACCCTAGAAAAATAAATTAATGCACTATTCTAGCTATGACATTAGCAGGTGCTGTGTGGGCAGTTGTTTTACAGAAACAGGAGCGATCTCTTTAATAGCGTGATGAAAAGTGAAATAAAAAATACGACGTTTTTACTGCTGCAAATGACTAATTTGAAAAAAGTCTTCACATGCTGCATTGTCATCTGCAGAAAGCAAGGTCTTCTCGTCAGAAGACTTTATGTTATTGACAATAATGTCTAAAACAAACCAGGTGGTAAATATTTAAAACATTCATATAAAGTTGACTCTGGAAAGCAATTTCACCTTCAAGTTCTGCTGTGTGGTCTCTTTATTTGGAGCAAGTGCCTTGTTCTCGTTGGGTTCTTCAGTAAGAAGCAGGTCCCGTCCAAAATCCCTCGTGGGAACAGAAACACCTCACCTCTCGTGGGGTAAGAAATAAATCAGCCATTTGTCTTTAGTTGTGGCTCTTCCAGACTTGGTGAGGAGCTGGGGCCACCTTTCACCCTCGAGTGACCACACCAACCTGTCCTGATGTCCTGCTTTGTCAAAAAGCTTCTGGGGAGGTGAAATGAAAATCCCTGGATTAATTGAAAACAGAGTAAACTGGGAAAAATAAATATTCCAATTAGAAATAGGGAAAAAAAAAAAAAGAAAAAAACCAAAACGAAACCCAACCTACTCCTTCTGAGTGCTTCTTTTAGAAACTTCTAGAGAAGTTGAAAGACAATTTAGAAAATAGCAAACCAAGGAACTCCGAAGCCTTCCCGACCTGGCACGTACGCAGCAGTCTGAGAGCACTTGATGTGAGCTATTTCTCAGATCACTGTTGTTATTCCGGGGCTGGGAGCTGATGAGGTGACCCTCGGAGCCCGTTCTGGGAGGCTGCGGGCCCCTCTCGCACCGAGCCCCCCCTTGGCTCTGCCTGCCCCGCCACCCTGGCCCAGGGTCCAGCATCTCGCTGGCTTCAGCCCCCTCACTCGTTCCCTCCTGAAAGCCATCATTCCTCCCTGCGTAAGGGAGACCATAGAGAACATTAAGTTTTGACACGAAATTTCTTCTCTTAGAAAAAGTTCCCCCCTGCCAGAATAATTTACCAAGAAAAAAATTACCTTTGCTATCACACTTGCATTTGCTTTTCAGTCCTGAAATTACCTAGCTCGTAGCCATTGCATCGCCTTGTTCTTGTCTGCAGAACTGAAGAGCCTTTCTCCTCCCGTGAGCTCTTTGCCTGCCTTTGGATGAAATCTGTGAGGTTTTCACAACAAAGCCGTTTTTTCTAAGCTTAGAAATCATTCTGGTAGCTTCCTTCTGACACCCGTTTAGACCTATCATCTCTTGCTATAAGCCAAAAAACCTGAAAAGTATTTCAGACCAAAAATCCGATCTTGTTCTCTATTAATGAGTGCTAAAATCCTGTTTTCCTTTGTAACCTCTTTGAGACTTGCTTTGGTTTTGTGGTGCAAACCTGCTGAGGCATAGCCTGGAACTGCTTCTGTCTGGTTTTGAACACTCCAGAGGTTTTTATCTTCATATGCTTTCTTTTTTTTTTACATTTTAACGTAAAAGTAGTTGCTAATGGTTAGTACTCCCGTTTTTTCTCTTATTCGCTGGCAAACTCCAGGTAATTAGAGTCACCAGCAGCACCACAGTGGGATTTCTGCAGTGCCACGGTCGAGCTGCTCTAATTTCCACGATGGCTTCAGCTCAGCAGCTCAGGAACACGTCCTCGGTATAAAAACCTCTTCCTTCTCGAACGGCTGAACATTCGTGTCACAGGAGGAGGTTTTATTGATAGATAATGGTGTCATCAGTGCACCAGCTCGTCACTGCACGTGATGGGACTGCACCGGCCAAACAACTTGCACTGGGCAAACACCCCTTCCCGAGAACACCCTCGGTGTCCAGAGGCTCTCGCATCCCCTTTGGACACCCCCAGGCTGGGAAGCCTCCGCCTCTGAAATGGATGTTGCAAGCTGCCCAGGTGTCCTCTCCTTCCCTGTCTGGCACTTGTGGAAATCTCCAGAACTGGCTCCTACGCTCATTAGCTAATGGATAGCCAGAAATCCACGTCCAAGTGAAGGCAGTACCAACCACCTTGGTTATTAGGGAACTTTATTTTACTACATGGTACTGAATGGGTTTTTTTTCATTTAAAAAAATTATTTCCATAATAAACTGATTTCTTACTCACCAATTGTTTTCTTAGCTGTCACAGAAAACTTTAATACCTCTTTAGATTATTTTTCTTTTGGTTCTCTGGAGCATACCTTGTTCCTCACATTTTTGTAACGGGCTTTGTGCACTTTATTACATGTGCTGAGACTTTGTTCACAGGCCCGACAAAATTTCTCCAGGGATGATGGTGACGATCATATAATTCAAGGATAACATAACGTAGTTTGTTAAACCGTCTTCAGTTTGCTATGAAATGAAGCGACTGAGTTTTTCAAAGTAACTTCCACAAGACCAGTCTTTGGACTAAAGTCCTGCTCTGGACTTTCACCATGTGGCATCTCCTTCAAATTTGGGGAGTTCCAGCCTGAAATGGCTCTGGGCAGGTGCTTCTGGCTTTGTAAGCTGAGTCAGCAGGACTTAGGCATTTTGCTTCCTCTTAAATACTTCAGAGCATTGCTGCCTTCGGGGAATTAAAGATTTGCCGCTTCTGACAACCCAGTCTATTTTGGGGAAGATGCTGCTCTTCAGTTGCCACCTCCCTCGTAGGCTCAGATTTTTTTAAAAAAAAAACACTTAGAGTTACCCCCGTAAAGACCGTACAGATGGGAGGGCTCTTCCTTGTATTTAAAGTGCATCTAAGTGCAGGTTACCCTATGCAAAATGGCATATGCTCTCCCTGAGGTCAGATTCCTGAATAGCCTTAGCTTCAGGCTGGGAGGGTAATCGGGAGGGTGCGATGCTGGTGCCGCGGGGGCCGTTTGCCAGCTGCCAGAGGGTGCTCTCTGGCTGCAGAGGTGATCGAGGGAAATACCAGCGGAGTTGCAGGCGATGAGTTTTATACTCTAATTACTGTCCTCTCTGCTGGTTTTCCCCATAATCCTTATGATGGCGGTTGTTCCTGTTGACTCTGCATCCTGCAGATTTTTCTGTATGCTCTATTCCAAGCAGAACTTCCACAGAAACTCCCGAGACTGCCGTAGGCAGAGCTGCGCTGGTCTCTCTTCTCCCAGCCAGGACAGCCTAGCAATAAAAATGCGGCCAACTCGTTGTAGCAAAAGCCAGAATTTTTCTTTTGAAAAGTAAAGCTTTTTCTAAGTGTGCAGTCCATAGAGAAAACAAGGATGTTTATGGGATCTCTTTCGCATCCATCTCAGTGGTGGAGAGATTCTCTTCGAGTAGCTTCACCTGTTTCTCACATCTAGAATTTAAAGGCAAGATGAGACATGGATGAAATTCTCTCTACGTCTCTCATGGAAGTCAGAGCTTTCCTGTCTAAATTGAATTTTCAAACATGCATTTTAAAAGGAAGCACTCAATTTTTGTTTTGCACTTGCAGGCTCCGCTAGAATTTGCAAAGCGAGGTTGCCTTCCCTGAAGGAAACAAATTTTGTTTGAATACTTCTAATAGAGCTTGAAATGACAAGGAAATAGGCTTTGGCCTCACATACATTAGCGCCTTTTAATATTCCAGACATTACCATATAATAGCTTCATAAAATCCTTTCAATTAGACATAATTTGTGCAACTGGAGCAGGCAGAGTAGACGCAAATGACCAATAAACAAGAAGATTTAAGATCATTCTTCGACATGACGGATCTCACGGAGCTGAATTCTTCAACAATCCATTACTTGTAGAAGGAAAAAGAGTGGTTAATGTCAGCTTTACTCCTCATGGCTCCTTAGAGAAAAGGAAATAGGTAAAGGAAAAAAATAAAGCTAAACAAGTCTTCTAATAGGCTGGGTTAGTAATCATTATTTCTACCAAAATGTATAGACCCTCCCTGAAAATTTGGATTCTGTTGTATCCCATAAATAAAAATAGGGGGTAACATATCTTAACTTGCCCTGTAAATGAGGGGAAATTAAATTCACAACAGAGACCTTTGCAGCTGGTAGTGGTAAGTCCAAAGTGTGGATGGCGGTTTAAATATCGGTGGGAGGTGTGAGGCAGGGCAGCGGCAGGTCCCACCAAGCTCCCCGGCGTCCCCAAAGGAGGCTGCAACAGGCACCGGGGGGAAACTCCGTCTCATAAAGTATCTGTGACAAAATCCTAAGTCTTGAACTTTCTAAGGAACAAGCAATAGAAATCCTTTAAATTTGTTTTTACTGCGGAACTGTGCTCAAGTTCCCTTGTGAAACTCAGACATGCCGGGGTCAGCAAGGAGCCCGATGCCTGTTCTGCCCGGGGAGCTGAACTCATTCAGGTGTCCTGGGGAAAGGGTAGAGGAAAACCTTTTAACTAGGAAAAGTAGATCTATTTTTAACAAATATGTTCTATTCCAGCCAACAGGATGAATTCCCAGTTACACCTCCACGCTCCAAATACAACTCACGTAAATACCCCAATGAACTCCTTACCCTGCTCGGACCTTGTGTTCCTGCCCGGGGTGAAAAGCTGTTGGATAGAGAAGGAAATCTGAGGAATGCCTGAGGGGTGCGCGCAGGAAAACGGTGCAGGTTTCCGACGGCTCCCTGGAGGCCAAGCCGGGGCTTCTGGCAGGTGGGAAACAAACCCACGAGAAGCTTCGTTAAACTAAAATTCTAGAGGATAAGCTCTCTGGATCTCCATCCCCTGGGGGTCAGTTCTGCTGGATGCTCTGAGGTCTGGCTGCTGAATGGGGGAGAGAGGGAGGGAAGGGGCTCCGGAGGTAGAGCAGAAACCAGGGGCACCCCCGAGGAGCCTTCCTCCACGTCCGCCATCGGGACTAACCCAGGAGTTACTGAGGGAGCTCTGGAACTGTCCCATTGTCCAAACCATCGGCTGCGGCTGAGCTTGCTCTGGCGGTTGCTGGTAATACCAAAATATTTGCTTTCCCTGAGAAATTCCAGTGCTGTGTTTGCAGCCTTGTTGAAAGCTGAGTGCACTGGTGGGTAGGCGCCGTTCTGCATCTGGATGGATCGTTCTGCAAAGCCCGGTGCCGGTGTGACAGGCCGGAGTGACAACAGGTAAAAGAGCAGTTCAGGCTTATTTCAGGCGTGGTTTTGTCGTACTTCTCTTGGCCGTAAACAGTTTGGGTGTGTTTGCAGGCAGCTGGTGTTGGAGGTCTGTCAAGGACTAAGCGCAGCTTTGGTCGTATTTCAGAAGATCTGTCAGTGTTGCCTGGTTGTGGTTTGTTATTGGGGAGTGGAATTTTGTCTTTAAATACAGCACCACTGCTTAACACACCATGGTTTTTATTCAGTTATAGTTTTTAAAGGGCACGTTATTTTCACTGAAGTAACTCGTACTCTTTGGAGTAACTCGTACTCTTTGGAGTAACTCATACTCTAAGCACAGTGACAGGTTTTGTGACGCAAATTGTGAAATCCTTTCGTTGCTTGCAGGTGCCCGCGTTACATTGGAAGTGTATTAAAACAAGTAACAAAAGGGGAAAAGCGGAATGTCCCAGAGTGGTCTCCTGCCGAGAGCACCTAATCCCTTTGCGTTTGCCACTAGAGTAAAACCAATGGCCCGTGCAACATTAAGATTTCCATCCACATGTGACTTTCCCCTTCCCCGGGTTGGCAGCTGTTGGGGATGTGGGATTTGGGGGTCTGCCGGGGTATCCGCAGCCACCGCCGAACCGCTCCCGGGGGGATGCGGAGGGGTCCAGCGGTCAAGGGAGCTCTTCAGCCAGCTCTGGAGGGTGGATGGTGGTATGGGCACCCCGCTCCTTCCTTACACTGAATGGATTAGCAAAATCAGACAGCTGAATTGCGTACCTAACGATTATGGAAAGAAAAAGTCTCTTCAGCAGAAATCTGGCTCTTTCCTTCCTGCGCTCATCATTGGGTGCAATTAGCGCCTATTCTGATCAATACTGGATATGCCTTGGTACGTTCAGAGATCTAGGTTAAATCGCTTCTGTTACCGCTGGACCACATATTCCATTTCATTAGGTTACACCGTGGAACCTTTACCAGGAAATACTTTGTCTCGATGTGTTTGTACATGCAGCTATATGTGTGTTTCCTCATCACGCAGGACCGCATCCCAGCCCGACTGCCGAGGAACGGAATTCATGCCTTTCGGAGCCCCATAAATACGCAGCAAACCCAAGCTTTCGCTACTTAACTGATGTACAAAATGAAGTCACGGTCTCTTTATAGCCGATGGCCAGCGCGTTCCCTGGAAACCAGCCTTAACCTCTTCCCTCGCGGTAGTCCTCGCAGTTGATTTTGAGGAGCAGAGCGAGTGCTGGTGCGTGATGGGCGGACGGGGAAGGTGCCCTGTGCCGCGGCCGGCTCTGCTGCCACCTCCTCCTCGTGTCCCACAGTTTCAGCCCCGTCTGCACGTGTTTAGCACAAGCTAGAATCCAGCTAAGCAACACGAGGCATTCATCACTCAGAGAATCACGGAATGAGAGGGGTTGGAAGGGACCTCTGGAGATCATCTAGTCCAACCCCCTGCCAGAGCAGGGTCACCCAGAGCAGGTGAAACTCTGCTCAATTAAGCCGTGAATCTGCAAAGAATCCAATTAAAATCTGGATGTATTAAGCAGACCTGGGGTGTTGCCTGGTCCGGTGTCCGCCTCTCCATGCAGAAGCAGCACCCATCGGCTCGTCATGTCCGGCTGTGCCATCCCACCGGGCGCTCTCCCTGCCGATGCCGTCTTCCCAGCAGGACCAAAGGCTGGCCATCATTTGGGATGGTCACGGGTGTTTGGGGGGAAAGGGATGGAGAATGATGAGAAAGCAGTTCAAAGCCAAGAACAACCCCGGTCACTGCCCTCCGTGCTCTCGGCTCTTTGCTCAGCTGCGTCCATGCGCCTCGAGGACGTGTGCCCGCCTGGTTTCTGCACACCAGCCATGGTCTCCATGTCAGACCGTCTGTTCTTGCTCCTCTGAACCATCCATTCTCACCACACTACTCCTGGGAGAAGTCTGAGATAACCTCTCTGCTTTTTCCACCGCTTTCATCCCTAATTGACCGGCATGAATTTTTAAAGAGTTTTCTTTTTTTTTCCTGTCTCCTGCTGCCTGAGCTGGCACAGACGGTCCCACCCGGCTCCTCGGCCCCATTCGGGTCCTGTCAAAGTTGTGGCAAAATTTCTAAGGAGCTTTTAGGAGGTAACAGACTTTGTTATGAATTTTGGGAGGTCAGAGGGAGGAGGGGAAGGCGTTTTAGGGAACGGAAAAGAAAATTTCGAACTTCAGCATTTTGCTTGCATGCCTCCAGAATTCGGGTCCTCATTGAAACAGAGCTTAAGCACTCAGAGGGAAAGCAGTCATCAAAATTTCCTTTAATATTGTAAGAATTATTATAAATGAATAACAGGAACTTGGCTGTTTTGGGGGGACTTGGGGATCATGTTTGATCCTTATTGTAAAATTTAAAAAAAAAAAAAAGAAGTGTCGTGACAATAACAAATGAAAGGTTTTCTGTGCAGAACATATCCTATAAGAACTATCCTTAAAATAGTCTGGATGTTGGCCGCCTTCGATGCCCCCCGGCGACAGGGGAAATGGATGCATCACGGCAGCAGCCTTGGCCCCGCTGGCTGGGAACTGGCTGAGGTTGGGGCTGCCCCACCGCTGTGAGAGCTCTCCTGTGCGACACCCTCGTGTTTCCCAGTGGCAAATTTCCCAGGAATTAATTAATTTAAAGGG
>VWZL01005756.1:178652-190089 GCA_013396915.1 Stercorarius parasiticus
TCCTTAACTGTCAGCACGAAGAATAATGCTTTACATGGAGAAATTCATGCTGGCGCTGGTGCAGACCGAGCAAAGCCCGGCTGTGGGGCTGGCGGGGGCTTCTGCATCGCCCGATGCAGGGTGAAGTCAAGCCTGGGGACAGGGGGAGTGTCTGCGGCAGCAGTCGGGCTCCGCGACGGGCACGGCAGGGCTTCGGGATTGCTGGAATATCTGTTGTTTGGATCATCACTGGAACAGCCTTACCGCCCCGGGTGTCGGGGGGGGGCATTTGCAGGGCTGCGGGTCCCTGCAGCCCCAGCTCCAGCCCTCCTGGGAAGGGCGGTCAGTGACCCCATCCCGTACCTGTGCCTGAGATGTTGGAAATAAGTGCAAATTAGGCCGGTGCAACGTTATCCCTGAGCTGTGCTTGTAAAATGGTTTTAGTCTCCTTTTTTTTTATTAATCCCTATGCAATAACGCCGATAGAAAAGTGTTCTGTAAAACGTGCTCCAGGCTGCTCAGAAAATCAAATCTGGCCACTGCAGTAAACGGACTGCAATCTTACGTGTTTGTTTGTTCTCCAGTTTGTTCTCCAGTACGCGTTTGTACTCCAGATCGTTCTCTCCTGGCTGCCCTGCTTGCTGTGCCTCTCGCTGGCCTGCTTTGCCGACGAGCTCTGCTGAGAGGACACCCCCGCGGGCTGCCCAGGCCGTCCCCCGCTGTCCCACCGCTCCCGGTGCAGCCTTCCGAAGCCGCTTTAACTGGGAGCTTTTTGTGCAAGAGAGAGAGAGAGAGAGATCGCAGCAAAAAGGTAAAAAATCCCACGGAAATTTTATACTTCAGGAGTGGCTTTATTATTTTTGACCTTTATATCGGTAAATTTGGGAGGAGGAAAACAGAAAATAGAATTCTATGCGTTTTGAATTCTTGATTATGCCATTTCAGGAGGAAGGGCTCTTTGTAGGAGCAGGCTGTTGGAAAGGGCACGAGCAAAAAAGGAAAATAAAGTCTGCGAGAGAAAGCTGCTGCCACTAACTTAGAGTAAGAGGTGGGATACAGGGGCTGCGGTGTGCTCTGGGGAAATTGGAAGGCACGCGTTGAATGGAAATCAGAAGACACATCGAAAATTAGGTTATAGTGGGGATTCCTCGTCCCTCAAAAGTCCCAAAGTCATTTTTTGGGATGGTGTTTCAGAGTAAGCGGCTGGGACCTGGTGTCCCGCTTGGGTGCTGGGTCCCAAGTGGTGTTTGGGGTGCAGCCAGCACCCCGTTTATTCATCGTCCTAATTCTATTCTTGAAGTGGAAGAGGTGCTTGGCACGGCCCGGCCCTGATGCCATCACACAATCGTCCCCTTCTCCCCCTCAGCTCATCAGCTGCATCCTTTCCCCGTTTATTTTGCTGCCCGGCTCCTGCAGCTCGTTACCCCGAGCGCTGCAATAACGAGTCCACCTTCCCGGGATTTAACGGGAGATCACACGGGGGCCAGTCTCTGCTTTCATCCTAAGCTCTTTGTTCCAGGTTAGACACAGGGCTACAATTTAATGAGTTTCAGTAGATGCCATGTCCTTGTTTGTTTCAGTAAATAATACATTTTGGAGCGTATATAGCCAGAATTCTTACCCGCAGATGTAGGACTCGGCCCCTGGCCTTCACTCACACAAATTTCTTTAAGCTCATGGGAATTTTTGTCCAAGTGAGGACTTCACATTCCGTCTACAAAACTTCAGTTCGTTTTCTAAATAATGACACTCTTTGGCAAGGACAGAGCCATCTGCGCCGCGTGAAGACTGCGTTGCGGTAAGCTAACAAAGCGATGTGTATTTTTAAAAATATTAGTAACTTTTCTTCTCACGGGGTGGCGTCGCCCGCGCCGTGCGTTGCGGCTTTCAGCAGCTGCCAGCCGCGGCGAGGAACCGTCAGAGACGCCCTTTAAATCCAGTGCCAGATAAGCCCCCGAGGAAGTGGATTATATATTTTTTTTTATCTGCAAACGCAGTTCAGGGTGCTGAGGGTCAGGGCAACGATACCGCTAGGGAGAAAAAAGGGAAGAAAAGAAAGAAAACCCGACCCCAGAGCGGATCCGCTCCGGGCAGCGCAGGGGAGGGGTCCCCCGATGCTGCGGGAATATAATTTTTAAAGGAAATATTGTCCGTGTTCCTGCGATTTTATGTGAGTAGCTGCTTGCAGATGCTGGATGGTACGGCTGCCTTCAACACCGCGTTCACATGTTGAACAAATGCAATAAAGGTTTATTTAAAATACCACAATGCCGCTCCTGTCCAAACAGATCAATTTAATGGTTATTTAGCAGGAATAACCTGAGTCTGGCACAACGGAAACAGCAGCAGGAGAAGCTAAATATAGCGGCGGCGGCGGCGGGCCCTGGTGTATCATTTTTTCCCAACTGCCATATTGGTTTTTAACAGGGCAAAAGACGCTGTCGGTGCTTGAAGAGGAGGATTCATCCCCCCGCCGCCCCCAGCGCAGCGCCCGGGGGGCACGGGGCCGGCTCACAGAGCTGAAGGGGAACAGAACTGGTAAGAAAAGGGTAAAAAATGGCTGTGATATGGACCCGAGGTGTCCCGGAGGAACCCATCAACCTAAGTGGATGTAGGGGATGTCGGAACAGCCTAGGTGTGTACAGGGGATGAAGGAAACCTGCATAAAATGGAATGAAAAAATAGTTAAATAAAAGATAGAAAGGTGTTCTTAAATGCTAGATTATTTTTTTTTTTCAGTATTTACAGTTTACTTGCTGTAAACGCGTTAATAACTTAGGGCTTCTTTAGGTAAGCAAAGCAAATTACCAAATTAACCAAGTGGGCTGTGTGAGGAGCGCGTGCCTGTGTCTGGTGGGGGCTGGTACCCGGTGGGGCTGGAGCTGCGCGTCCCTGTGCTTTCCCAGCTCTGTGCCTGCCGCCCCGGGGCTGGGTGGCTTTTTGTGTAGGACACATCAGCAGCCATGGAACAGATGTTTTATCAGAGAATCATGGAATGGGTTGGGTTGGGTTGGAAGGGACCTTCAAGCCCACCCAGTCCCACCCCCTTGCCCTGGGCAGGGACACCTCCCACCAGCCCAGGTTGCTCCAAGCCCCGTCCAACCTGGCCTTGAACCCCTCCAGGGATGGGGCAGCCACAGCTTCTCTGGGCAACCTGGGCCAGGGGCTCACCACCCTCACGGCGAACAATTTCTTCCTCACATCTCATCTCAATCTCCCCTCTTTCAGTGTAAAACCCTTCCCCCTCGTCCCATGGCTCCCCTCCCTGCTCCAGAGTCCCTCCCCAGCTTTCCTGGAGCCCCTTTAGGGCCTGGAAGGGGCTGGAAGGTCTCCCCGGAGCCTTCTCTTCTCCAGGCGGAACCCCCCCAACTCTCTCAGCCTGGTTTTTTCCTGCTTTTCTCCTGCACAAGGGATGTTCTGCGAGGCAGAACCAGGCAGGAGGACGGTGCTGGGGTGGCTGTGCCATCTCCTCGGGTTCTGCAGGCGAAGGTGTTTCCGAGAAATGCTTGAACCGCCTCTAAAGCTCCAACTGGCTGCAGGATGCAGCCAGGAGCAAACTGCTGCTGTGTCCCAAGGGATGAGAAATTCCAGTGATTTCCTCAGCAGCTGGGGAATCGTGTTGATCAGATTTGTCCCATGGGAGAGCTCAACCCCTTCTCGCTCCTGCTGCTGCCCCGGACCCGCTGGGACCCGAGTCAGTGAGGGAAAGAGCTGCAAGATTAAAAAATCACAATTTTTTTCCTCCTGGGAGCCCCCAGCCTGCCCGGACGGACCCATCCTGTGCCAGGAGCACTGGGGCTGCAGGTCCAGCACGGCCCCTAAAAGGCAGCAGTTCCAGACCGTTAAGCTAAATTAATTTTGTATTATCATTACTAAGTTACCTATTGGAAGAAGAATTCTCCGTTCTTTGTGGAGGACAGATTTTATTTCTGCCAAAACATTCGCAGCTCAACGAGCAGAATTAATCTATAATTTGGCAGTTAATGTGTCCGCAAGCTCTCATGAAAGACAAAAAAAAAAAAAAAAACTTATTAAACTTAATCGGGTTTTAGGTTTTCATTATTTCTGCTCTAATAAACACAGGAACCCACACTGCGGGAATGCATGGGCTGAGGGTGCTTTCTGGGGGGGGGGCTTGTGGCCCCCGGCCTGAGGGGTGATCCCTGTGCGCTGGGACGGCTCCCCTCGGCATGCTGCATCGCTGGGGTCAGCACGGCCCCTTCCCCTCTCTGCTGTGCACGTACACACACAAAAAGCCATATATATGTTTTTGTATATATAAAAAAAATACGCTTGACATCATTATGCTAGTAAACAGAATATAGTTTTTATATATTATATAGCTATAATGTTAATTTTTTTTATAGATATATATATACACACACACACATATATATATAAAAATGCTGATGCTGTTTACCAGCACTGCTCCTTTCCCAAGTAGCTGTTGGTATTCGGGACCTTGCTAATTGGTTTCACAGTCAGAGATGAAAGTAATGACGCAGAGTCAGATATTTTAAATTCTCTCTCTTTCTCCGTCGTTTTTTTTTTCCCCTCCCCAGGCGTCTGACGTGTTGCCCTTCGGGGAGGTATTTGGGACCGTGCCGGGGCTCTGCCGCGAAGCACACGGGTACCTCTTGGAGGGGTGATATTTTTTTTCCTTCTCTGCTTCTTGTAGCATAAAATCTTATTGTGCCAATATATTCGTTTAGAGGCACATCTCAAACCGACCTCCTGGAGCAGAGACCGAACGTTGTTATCTCAGTGATAGCCGTGATTTATAGGTCCCGGGCACCCGCGTGGCGTCGCGGGGTAGGGATGGTCGGGGTCTCTAGCTCCGCGGATCTTTTCCCCCTCCTGCGCCGATTTGCTTTCACACCTGGGGTCTTTGCTCGCTCGGTAAATTGTTAGCGAACATCTTGTACCAGGTTGTTCCTCTTTTTTGCGCAGCTCATGTCCCTTTGAAAAAAAGATGAAACAACGACAAAGGGCCGCTTTTGTCTCATGCGTGAAATCACTATTTAAATGCCAAAAAGGATTCTTAAAGAATTTGGCTCATACATGTGAATTACTGTCGGAAAATGCATGTGGTTAAGCAGTTTTAGAAATTCATATGGGAATTTGAAACGAGTATCTGCAGACAACAAATAAAAGCTACCTGGATGCTGAGGAAAACCAAAGCGGATGGGAACATGCGAACGCGCTTAATGATAGCGAAAAGTTACAATTACATTTAAAAAATTACTTTTCATACTTGAACGCTTTTGGAAGAGCTTCGGTTTCTTTAAATCCAGAACATCGGGCTGGATGCCTGAATCGTCGCGGTCAGTCTGCTCTTACCATTGCCCCATTTCCAAGCGTCTTGCACGGCATGAGCCCGAGGTGTCGTATCTGCCCTGTAGATCGACCGGGATGGTGTCCAGTTCTTATTAGTACGGGCGCGAGGTGGGCCGTGCTGCATCACCGACGCCGAGGCGGTTTGAGGAAGGAGAGTAATTCACTAGCTGTGAGATTTAGATGAGATACCAAGAAGACATTCTTTGCTGTGAGGGTGGTGAGATAATAATGTGTGTATATATATATATATATTTTTATATGTATATATAAAAATAACGTAGCTTTGTTGCATATTACTTAGGAATTTTATCTAATGATTCCCTTCGGTTACACTGCGAGGTTTTTTTTTACCTTCTTCTGGCACCAGAACGCTAATTGAAGTCAGCCAGTAGCTAATTGCAGCCGGCAGCCCAGCACCGCCACCAGCCCGCCCGTGCTGGCCGCCGGGGGGGCGTCCGGTGGCTTTGAACATAATGGAATATTAGATAAATAATTATGTTAATGGCTGTTTGCGCAGGCTAAACGCCGCGCTGAGAGACGAGTCTGCCTTGGTTCACTACTCCAGAGACAGAAAAGCAAATTCTGTGCCCTGGGTCCGCGTCTGTCGCGCTCTGCCCTCCCCAGCTCCCACCGCCGCAGAAGGAGCCTGGGAAGTTGAACGCTTTTCCTTTCTTTTTTTTTTTTTTAACTTTTCTTCTTTTTTAAATCTCCCTCTGTATTTGTCCGGATATTCTGTTCTTTCAGTTTATTCTGTCCGCCAAACAGGACAAGTTGGTCGTATTTCACAAACGCAAATGAGAATTTTTAGGGGTGAAATACATTCAGGAATGCCACCATACCTCTTGTTTGCTTTGCATTTAGGTCGACTTTGACTTCAATTTTCAGAATATTCTTTTTTTTTAAATAAACGCTGGCAATTAACTGAAAAATTAAGGCAGGCAGGCAAGCACCAGCCAGGGGAAGAAGCCAGAAGTGAGCATGTCCTGGCCGGCTCTTCCAGAAGCGGCTGGGAATGCAGAGTGCTGCCGCGCCAGGAGCGTCTTCAGGGCTCTTATAGCTGGAGGGGAGGAAGGAAAAACTCACCTGCACGGGCAGGTATGGCTCCTCTCCTTCCTAAAAGGGGTGTGAAGGTTTTGTGCTATTTGTAACCCAAATGAACGCCAGGCAGCCGGAATTTTTGGTTCTGCCTCTTCCCTCTCCCTCCGCCCATCACCTCCTGCGGTTCGTGTCTCTCCCCGCGATGGAGTTAATTGCTGGGGCGGGAGGGACGGAGCATCGCCAGGGAACTGCTGAGAAATCAGACCTGTCCCACTCGTACCGCGACGCTTTGCTCTCCCAGCTAATTAAAGAAGGGTGTTTTCATTTTGGCGGTGGCATATGGGTGATGGTGGCACATGGACCTTCATAACTCATCTGATTCTTTTTTTTTTTTTGCTCAGCAACTGTTGTATGACCTTTCAAAAAGGCAAAGATTTTCCCTTAAAAGTCAACGATCACAGAGATTTCATTTTCATTTGTCTAGTAAGTTATTTAAAGCCACGGCAGGACAAGTACCTTGTGTTTGCTGGAGCCGTTTCCATTACATTGGGCCCCAAAATAGTGTCCCTGTGTCACTCCAGAGGTGCGGAAACCTGAAGGCGACGGGGAAGGACGCGGCACTTGGGGTACTGCTTGCAAAAGAAAAAAGGAGCAATTTACTATTCGTGTTATTTAGTATTCAGTTATTTAGCATTATAACACTCAGAGTCACACAGATATTGTTTTAATCCTGCTCCCCAATTTTAAGAGGAGAAGATGCAAATCATGAACAAATCCCTTCACGTAGGCTTATTCTTACTCCCATTGATATTATTTTGCAGGGGAGTTTGTTTCCAATAAAGAAAAACATGTCGGGAGGGTGTAGCGAGGTGGTTTAAGGAAAAAACTGTTTCTTCAGGTGGCTCTTTCTTGACCCAAAGCCATGTGTTCGCTGAATGTGTCTACATTGCCCAGCACCGCTGGGACCTCTTGGGTGACTCTCGACCCCCTTGAGTTTTGGGTTTTTTTTCTACATTATTCAGCCTGCGGAGGGAAGGGAGCGCGCAGTGTGTGGATCGCAGCGAGGAAAGGAGCCCTGAATCCCGCTCCTGCCGGGATGTCCTCTTCGGTCCTGACCTTGTGCGTGGGACACGGCCCCGGAGGGCCCCCGGTGGGTGAAATGAGACGGCCGGGGGTTGTGCGGGAGGAGGTTGATTACCAGTGTGAGATGAACCCGTAGCCCCCGTAACCGTGCCATTGGACAGGGACACCAGAGCAACAACGTGCTGGGCGTGCGTGCAATACGCAGGCAGAAAGGTATTAATGACCGCTTTTGGTTAAGTCTGGAAGGATTGTTCCATCCAGCCCAAATTTCTCTCGAATGGGATGTTTCAGTTGTTATTGGAATGCAGAAAATAAAAGCTTGCATTCTTCTACTTCTCCCTATTTGAAAGGTATAAATAATTGCGATCAAGGCTAAGAGGTCGCCTAGAAAACAGCCAGACTTTGGCGATGAGCGCCTGGTGCGAGGCAGTGTCCTCCAGGTTTCCAGCCAAAGCGAAGGGGAAACAAGGTACACGCTGCGAGCCTGAGGATGCTGGGACTGAGAGCTGCTCCTAGGCGACATTATTCCAGTGGCCTCACTGCAGGTGGTCAAAGCCTGAGATATTTTAATGTAAGTCCCTGAGATTATCCACTTTCTCGGCCTGAACTGCCAGCAACGCACCTGCAGCAGATGCGTAGGTCTTGATGCAGTTTTAGAGTATAAAACTGGAGGTGCTGCTTCTTCATAAAATCTCATAGGAGTTACTGTGATGCCTAAAAAAACCATTTTGTTTGCTGTTCTTGATTGTATAATCTTTCTGGAATATAACGTTTTCCTGTCATAAATATTCCGACTTCTAAACTGGCGCCAAAAAGAGAATTTCACAGATTATGGTCTTGTTTGGGGATTGACTCCAGTGGGCTTCAGACAGAATTCTTTTTTTAAATTTTTTTTTATTGCTCAGTGTCTGAATTTTCCTACGGCAGCAGTGAATGGAATATCACCCAGAGCAGAGCATGCATGTGCCGCGTCCCCCGCTGCTGAAGCTCGATGCAGCAGAAAGCTGGATGAATCGAGCACCAAGCCCTTGGCTTCTGCACTCAACTCAAGTCCATTGATCTTGGTTTTTTGCAGTTTTCAGCTATTCCATTATTAACTGTGGGTTCCCAGAGGCAGGCAGGAGCTGTACAGGGCTGGGGGTCCTGTCTGCGCCCCGATGTCGCTGCGTGCACATCCGCAGGACGGAGCTGAAACCCGTGAGGGCAGAGACACGGCACCCAAACGCAGCCCAGTCCCAACGAAACCAGGGACGACGCTCCAGCCAATTCACATGTGAAATTTAGAATCATGAATAAAGCTTTAGAAACCATTTTTCTCCATCCTTATTTTGCACAGCAAAGCGTAACAGACAGAATGATTGTTCTGAACCTGGGAAGAAAATTAATGATTTTTTTCCCTTTACGCCATCGGAAAGGAAAATTCCTGCACCCTGCGTGGGACTGCTCTTGGGCTGACTCAGTGTGAATGTAGTCTCCAAGAGCCTATATATAATTCATTCCTTTGCTAACTGCTCGCTCTAAAGAATGGGAATATCTAAAATGGAGCAATAACAACGGCATTAACCCATCTCTGCCACCCTCCTCAGCCTGGCGTGGGGCTCCGACAGCCGCCGTGCCCGGGGGTCCCGCAGCATCACCTCCACCCTCCCTGCGAGGCTGGGGCTTTGCTCTTCCTAAAGGATTCCTTTGGTTGTTTCCCTAAGGCCAGTTGTAATGCAAAATCTCCCAGAAAGGGGGTTTTTCTTAAATATAATTGTGCATGTGTGGAATATATGTTTTTTAAAGTAGCAGCATTAATGGGGTTTTGCTCTCTTTCCATGCGCATATCCATAAATACGGATTGATATGCGCACTTAGTATGTGCAGATAAAACATAAACACCTGTAGATATATTTCAAAACTTCTCTGGTTCTTCCTAAGCAAACGTAACCCACCTTGAAGACGTAGGGTTTCGTGGTCTTTAAATCTGTGTAGTTGCTTTTTGTTATTTTAATTGATAGAGCAGAAAGGAAGGTACTTAATAACGCCGAAGTAAAATACTCTTAGATGAACACAGGGTATTTGCGTGTGCTATTTTTAAATCCTTAAAAAATGCATCTTACAAAGCGATTAACATTGTTTTCATGTTTCATTACAATTATGCAAGCTTTCCCTAATTGTCTAATGCATGTTTCTTCATAGGGCTCACAGCCAGGGTCTGTAAGAGCAGAGTTCCCTAAAACGTCCAGCGTGTCATTTATGAATGTACAGGAACATCCTCGCTCCCGGGGTGAGTCTGCACGATGGCAAACTCCGTTACCCTCTGTTAAACCAACTTTTGTTGGGTTTTTTGTTTGTTTTTTTTTTTTCCCTTCAACTCACCGAAGTTTTGTCCTCTAAGTTTCTGGTCTGACATGCAATAAGGCGCAGCCGAGGCTGGGTTTTAGATGACAACACGCGTGGTGGGACCTGCAGAGCCACTGGTGGGTCTCCCCCGGGTGCTGGCCCAGCCCTGGGCCATTCAGGGTGCCACAGGGGGGCCCTCGCCTCTTCCTGCTCTTTGTGGTCTGCTGGGACCAGGCTTGGTCCTGCTGGAAGTCCCCCGGGATGCTGGGGGACCGGAGAGCTGCGGGAGCCCGGGCTGATGCCGGTGCTCTCGCTGCCTCGGGGGAAAAGCAGAGCTCTTGGGGCAGCTTTATCTCTCACGGTTAGGAGTAGGGAAAATCCTTGGCCGCAAAGACAGCCTCAGAACCAGCTCCCTTACACAGCCTGAGAGTAAAGACTTCACTTTAGCCAGCTCTGGTTTATGCAACTAATTATAGAGCTAATCTACGAAATAACTTGCACGCTGTTCCCCCATGGAAAGTCAAAGTCTTCTTGGGTCAAGTGTCTGTCCGCTGCCGTCAGGATATTTTCCCTCTGCTCCGCTTCCCCACGGGGTTTTCCCGCCCACTCCAGCTCTGCATGGATCGCCGGGTCCTTTCCAAGAGCTGCCCACGGGGCCGGGGTCTAAAAAGAGAAAATCCCAGTGGTAATCCAGTCGTCTGGTGGTAAAAGAACTGAGGTGTGACTGTTTTCTCATGGAACACGCCACAGGCTCAACAGAAGCGTTACTTCTGGGGGGGCTGGGGGTAGCGAGGGCTGGGCAGGATGGCATCCCCGAGGGGCTGCCTCAGGCGTGTCCCCCCGCCAGCAACCTCAGCGTACTCTGAGGGTCATTTTACATTCAAAAATGTCTGCTAACACAGCCATCCATTAAAAAAAGGATATATTTAGTCCAAAAAGGCGGCTTTTAACTAAAACATTTCTCAGGAATATTTTCAAACGCTTGTGAAATCAGTTCTGAGCATATTGGTGGGCTGAAAAAAAAATGTTAAGATTTTGGTAAAAGAAGTACACAGGTTAAAAGATGGTTCATGGTTCCGGTACTAGTCAGTAGAAACGTCAGTAGAAACCCAAAATGAATACTGAAAAAAATTGGTCAAGTTCCAAAGTTATAAAATAGGGACCTGGCTGAAGTCTTCCAGTCATTTTAAAAAATAAAATTAAAACATCAGTGGCAGAGGTGAGCTGCTGGACCAGCGGCCACAATTCCCCCGCTCAGGGACCGCGTGTCCCCTAAGGATGCCCCTGGGGACAGGAGCACTCGGGGGCTGCTGCCACCTCTCCAATCTCTGCCCCCCCGGGGGCACCAGGCCCAACCCCGGCAGCATTTTGGCACCATTTTGGCACCATTTTGGCACCACCAGCTGAACCTGCTGCGCGGAGCCTCGGTTGGCTGCCAAATTCAGTGAGCCGCAGGGGGGGGGTTATTATGATTTCTGCTTCTTTCAGTCTTCCACAGTAAGGGCTGTGTAAGGGCTGCGTACGCGTTTTATAAAGCCCATGTTTTATACAATTTCATCTTTTGATACGTCTCAAAAGGTGAGAACTATATAGTATAGTATATACCTTATGAAATCAGTTCTGAGCATATTGGTGGACTGAAAAAATGTTAAGATTTTGGTAAGTATATATAAGA
>VWZL01005756.1:190266-216710 GCA_013396915.1 Stercorarius parasiticus
ATATATACTATATACTCAAAAGATATAGCATAGAAGTGTGTATATATATATGCATATGTAAGTATTGATACAGTATATACACCATATACACCATATAGAGTGTATACTGTACAGCCCAAATTGTTTCAGTAAATAAATTTGAAGTGGCTTTCATGTCGCCACCCCCTAAAAAAAAATTTAAAAATGCTAACCTGCCATTTTCAAGGATGGGTTAAGGAATGGAAACAATGAAAGAACAGCGAAAAATCCATACAAAAAAACCTCCTCGCCCCAAGCCTCCCACCAAACCAGTGCTTAATGCTGTTTGCGCATCCAAAAAGTCCGGGGGGTGCTGTGCCAGGCTCGGCAGCGGGGGGGATTTCCAAGGGCGATGATGTAAAAGGAGAAAATCCCGAGGGCAAGGTGCGAGTCGGAGCGATGCTGCTGGTGCTGCAGTAGGGTTTTTTCGGGCAGCCCTGGGACCCGGGAATCCCACCCCAAAATGAACCTGGCCACGATTCAGAGGTGCGCGGTGTGCCGAGAAAAAAAAAATACAGTTTGATGATCTTTTTTTTTACAGCTCTAGCAAATTCTTAATAAAATGCGCGTCGCTATAAAAGCCTCTCGGTTCAGGGACCTGGGGATGATTATCGTGCTCGGAGTGCAGCCCCAACCACCGCTTCGGCAGAACGGTTACAGATAAACCGTTCCCTGCTCCTGGTCTCCCCTGGAAACCCCGGGAAGCTCTTTCTTCCCGGCTACCTGTGGGACTGGGGCGGGTAATCTCCTTTTTGTCCCTGCTCTAGGCTGAATAATTAATTTCAAAACGCAGAATGGAAAACACGGGGGATGCAAAGGGGAGCTGTTGCCATGGCACCACCGGCCGGGCTGGCTCCATCCTTTCCCACCCACGCCGTGGCTCCCTTCAGCGGCGGATCAAGGCCAGGAGGCGGCTCAGAGGTCCCGGGGATGAAGGACCATCTCTGGAGCCCGGCGTGCTCCGTGGTGTCCCCAAACCCAGCGTGGTACCCAGGGGCAGCTGGGTCGATGCTGGGGGATGCAGCTCTGGCTGGTGCCTGGCATCCAGCACCGGCTGCAATGCAGTCGGCAGCTCCCTCCTGGCGACACAGCTCAAAAAAAAACATCTGAAATTAAGACTAAAAAGCCGCCGCCAGGTCTGACATCTGAATCTCTCCCCTCTCCCTCCGGCTCTGCACCAGGCGAAGGCTCCTGCCTCCTCGCTGCGCCTCGAGCGATGTGTCAAGGGCAGGGGGCCAGCGCGGCGCGAGGATAAATTCCCCTCCATAAATAAGGGATGTGTGCTAAAATCCACTACTATTAATAAAGTACATCGCACCACTCTCTTAAATGCTGCGGTGCGTGGGTCGCGCGCACATCGCTAACAAATCGTACTCCCCCTTTTCCATAAGCACATGTACCCTGCTTATTGCTCCGCCACCACGCCTTTTGAAAAAAAAATCCATCTGGTATATTAGCATTTCTTCTAATTAATGTCAACCCTAATCACAACCACCTCCAGAAAAACACAGTTCTGCACAATATACTGGGAAAAGCTCTTTTACAAATAGCGACAACATTTCAAATTGGCCTGGCAGCGCACAGCAATGCTCCCCGCAGAAGTTTTTATTGAGAGGAGGAAAAAAAAATGGCAAGTACACGTAATGTTTCATCAAATGTGAAATCCTTGTACTGCTTTCCCCTGCATACGGACAAGGATGAAAGTCAGAAAGCGGGGAAAGGTTTTTAGGAAGTCTAGTAACGGTTCATTAGTGTTTATTACATATTGATCTCTTGTACCAGACACGTCCTACGTTCCTGCCCTGAATACTTAATTTATACATGATATTGGTGACTTAAAAGGTCTTAGCGCAGTATTTGCGAGCAATATCTACGCCGGACTGAAAGACGGGCACCTCATAGACTGAAAGCCTGGGCAGGCTCTCGGTGATCAGCTCCCTCCTGCTGAGCACGTGCCAAACGTGCTGCCAGCAGCCGCACCGAGCCTTGACCTGCGGCTCTTACGAAGCCTTAATTTAAACATCTTTGGCCAAGTTCTCGGGAAGGTTGTTCCAATGGCCAGTTGCTTCCTCTAAGCACCACTGGGAAGGGTTTGCGTTTTTCTAGCCTTCTAGCAATGCCTGCCGCCTCTTGCCCCTTTGTCCTGGGTTGAGTGACACAGGACGGATTTCTCTTCTAACGCCTGGGAAAACGTCACTTTTAGAAGACTCTAGTGTCTGAATTGGGGAAAATACTTCCTTTGCAGCCAGCTCTGGGGCGCGGGTTTCAAGGTCTCGGTGTTTCCGAGCTCCCCAGGTGCGGGGACGAGGAGGAGCGAGACCCGGACACTTGCCCCAAGCTGCCAACAGGGTTATTTCACACCGTGAACGGCACGTTCAGTATAAACGAGAAAGTTTGCTGAGGAGTTCTCTCGCTCGCTCGCTCTCCCCCGTGCTGGCTGCCATCCCGAGCACCCCTCGCCCCGGTGCCGGAGCCCTGAGCCCTTCCCTTCCTCCCGCAGCCGCAGCGCTCGCAGGGTCCCGCATCGGCTGTCCCTGCGGGGAGCACACGGCTTCCGCTGGGGAATGGGCTTTTATAGTGGGATTGGGCTTTTATAGTGGGATTGGGATCAATATTTGTTCTTCAGTATTATTAATGTTAATTATTTAGCCTTATTCTATTAAATCTATTTATATTCCAGCCCTCAGGTTTCCTTGTTTTTTTTCCCCAATTCCCCTTCCTGGATGGGGAAGGGTCATGGAGTGAGAGAATAATTGTCTGAACGACAATAAATTGTTGTGGTTTCTCACACCCCAGCACCCCATCGGCGTGTTATGTTCCCAGCGGGGAAGGGTTACTCGTGCTGGGCCACCAAAGCATGAAGGCACAAGCCAGACACAGACAGGCCATAAAAAATGGTAAGGCAGAGAAAGGTCTGATCTAAACAAATAAGGTTGTTGGTCAGAAAAAAGATCTTTTTCCATCCCCAAGTTAGCTTCCATAGGCGTGTGCACACCTTTGCCTGTGTGTCTGTGTTCTCCCTCCATAAATGACGTTCCTGTACAAATCTGAGCTCATTACAGCAGCTCATTGCAGCAGCTTGTTGCTTATTTACGACTGTTATTAACAGCAAAGCTTTCCAAAGGAAAGCGCGTCATTGAAACAGCTAAACATTAAATTTTACCTTTTAAAGACCGGCTAGATGTTACACTTCCCAAGAAACCTGCACCTCAGCTCGGCTCCGTGCGGGATCTTCAGCAAGTGTAACTTTGCCAAGAAATCCCCTATTTGAGTTTGTTGCTTTGTTTTGGCTTTTGGCTTTAATTGATAGGGTTCATCTTAGTTCCTAACTCCATGTAAGCACGGACACTTGTCACCAAAATAGTGAATTCTCCTCTGTACAAGCATAATTTTCCAGTCACTCCATGACTTTAGTACTTCGGGGACTGAGGAATCACGCAATTCACTTTTCTATTATTCATTTCTTATTTCTCCGAGCGAGGCGAGCAGTAAGCCAGCATTGGGAAGTGTAGCGCCTTTAAATATTTCAATTCTACCTCACTCCAAAGGGCAATCCTCCCGGGTGCTACGCTGAGGCTTCTCCTATCAGGGAAGAGGCATCTGAACACGCATTTGAAATATTAAAGGTTTAGCAGAGGCAGGATGATATCCGCCGTGGCTGCCAGTCCGGATGTGACTCGTAAGAGGATAGCAGGGTGATCATTTGGTTTTTACTCCGGCAAAACTCGCATGCCAGGATTTTAGGTAACGCTAAGAACAACTTCAGTTCCCCGTGGTGTTTAGGGGTGTATGAGGATTTGAGACTATATTTCCATTGAAAAACCTACTGACTCCACACACCGTGTAGAAAACTGGCGGCCGCACGGCTCCCCTTCGCACATGGATGTGGGAGCCGGACTTGGAAACGGCAGATTTCACACCTAAGGACAAAAGGGGAGTATTTTAGAAAATACATGCCTTTTTTTATTAACTCCTCACCCAAATAATGTTATAGCTTAGAAACTCATGTCTGCATCGGCCTCCTTTTTTTATTACTATGTAGGGCATCTGTGGATTTTCCAGTTTCTGATCGGCCCGTGACAACACGATATTTCTGGCTCTACAAGACGAAAACTGAAAAACATCTTTTTCCTTTTTATTTTTTTTCCCCTCCCTTATAGTAATTCCTATGTCCCCGGCACCAGGATGGTGGTGGTGATTAACTGCGCTGCCGCAGCCTGTAACTTCCACATGCAGCTTTGCCACAGAGATTTTTCATGGGCTAAAGCCCGTGATCTTGCCCACGAGTCTCAGCTGACGGTCTCCGGGGAATTAGATGCTGTATTTTCACTGTTGATAACGGAGACCTTGCAGAAAACAGGCAGCTGAAGGCAGCCAGGACCACACCACGTTTATTCCGATCTATCGCCATAGAAACAGCTAATCCACAAATGGTCCATTTCTCCAGCCCTGGTTTACCAGAGGGAGCAGGGAGCGGGCCGCCCCATCAAACAGCGCTTCCCACTCTCTATTGAGTGCGCCTGGAGGGGGGGAAAAATCTGGAAAAAGGTGTTTACACATATAACTCACGCCGACACCCAGTCACGGGTGCTGCTGGGTGCCCCCCCGGCCTGGCCAGGCGTGAGAGACCAAGGGGGCTTTACTTACACTGATCACCCACTGGTGACAAGAGGGACAGAGCAAACCCCCATGATGACCATCTCCATGAGTTTCTTTGTCCCAGACCCGAGGAACCCATGGAGGAGAGCGGCCGTGGCAGCCTAGAGCCAGCTCGAACCCCAGTCCGGGTGTGCTCTGCTCGTCTCCGCCTCAGAGCCCACGGCTCTCAATGACACCTTTACTCACGTTTTACCCATGTGTTGCAAAACTGCAGAGCCTGAGACAAGGCATCCTTCAGGAGGAATGTTCTCCGGGTAGGGAAGAAGGGACCTCTGCAGCCGCCACTGCCTTCTTTAAGCCACTTGCAACCTTATTAAATGGGGAAAAAAATAAAAAGGCAAGCCTAGAGCAGGAAGAAGGGTCATAAATTAAGCTACAAAATCTTTTCCACTGCTTTAGAGGAGTATTTTTCAGAGAATAAACAAGAGGAAGCAAAGGATGCTCTGCAGGAGCAGCAGGGGTCTGCACGGCCGCGGCTGCAGGGTGACGTGGGCTAATGCGATTTCAGAGTAACTGCTTGTAACGGGCTTATTCCACGCCAACCCGGCTGGGAAAACCTCCCGTGGTGAAGGGAAAGCTGCCAGCGTCGCAGTCACGGGGTGTCGGAGTGGCCGGGTGGGCAGCCTGGGGGAAACCCCAGCTCTCTCCCTCCCCAGCCTGAAGAACACTGGTGTTTCCAATTAGTTTTAATATGCTCACGCCGAAAAATTCGGAAAGGAAGTTCAGCTTTCATTAAAAATATCCCATCTATGCTGCTTCTATTTCTCGACTCCTCAGAAGCAGCCTCTATGCTCCAAACTACTTAAAAGGCACCGAAGCAGCGCGCTAGAAATGTAATTCAGGTTTTCGTCGCTTAAATCCCTTTCATTTTAATACGAAGATTAGGTATTTAAGGCAGCAGCAGCAGCAATCCGACTCCCACAGCACTTGGCCTAACCAGACTAACTGAACTTTTTACCATAGCAACAATCACATCAATATTTGCTTATTTATCTAAAAGTAAGGAGCTTCACCGGAGACGCCCATGCCGGCATCTCCTGCCAGAGGGGAAGACCCAAATATTTTTTCTTTCATTGTAAAAAAAAAAGTCTTAATGAAATAGAACCTATTTTGTGCTCTGTGCCCTGCCAGGGATTGCTCACCTGCAACACGATGACAAACAGGGCACGTTGCACCATTAGGACACGCTGACTCGCTGCTCCCCATCTATCAAAGGAGGGAACAAGAAAAATATAAAATTCACTTTTTTTCACATCCTAAGAAATACGAGAAATTTTAATTCTCAGAGCAAGGAGTTTTATGTAAAAAAAAAAAAAAAACCACCACCAAAAAAAAAAACAAACCCAAAAAAGCTCCAAAAGGATATGAACGAGCTGATTGCACAGGATTTAAAATGGGCCTTTGTGACCCAGGGACGTATTTTCAGCGGAAGCTGCAGGAGACGCTGCCACCGCTCCCTTCTCCCTGCGGCCGTTCCCTGCCATTCACCCCGGACCCTCCTCTCTCTCTCTCTTTTTTTTTTTTTTTTTTTTTAAGAAAAAAATCTCAAACATTGTCTATTTGGCTACAAGTTCACTTACAGACTCATTAACAGTTTTCTATTTAACCACTCCATACCCAACTCTCCCGGAGCCGCGAGTGGCTGGGTTCCCGAAGCGCCGCCGCAGAAGGAAGCCGATGGCTCAGCATCTTCTTGCCTCTTCCCGCCGGGTGCTGTGCCCGAGGCGGAGCGATGCGCCATCTCGGAGAGCAAGGGCAGCCTGAGTGAAAAAGACCGGGACTGACAGCTAAATCAGCATATTTTATTTTTTTTTTTTGCACACCCAGTTGTTCATAGGTTAAGACTTTGATGTCGAGATTTAAGAAGACAATAAATCGTCTTCACCACACCCAGACCTACAAGCACTTAAAAACATTCTTCCACTAGCGTCTTTCTGCTCCATTAACTCTGGTTCTGAAGTATCCGAGCAATATCTGACATTTCTTACAGCGTGCCATTTCCCTAGCATGGATTTCCTGAGGGCTAAGCAAACTAAGTATGTATGCACGAGGAAAAAATATAATATAAAATACATAAATTATGCAATAGCATTAAGGTTTCTGTATGTGGCCTCGTGGTCTAGTAGAATATTGTGTGTGTGCAGAATTGTAAATGACGGCTAATAAAACATCTGCAGCGTGCAGGCCCTGCACTGGAGCTGAGACACGACACCCTAATTTCATAACAGATACTTTCGGAATATAATATAAAATTTAAGAATAGGTCTTGTCCAAGAAACTGCTTTTTCTTGCTTTTTTAATATTGAATTCTAAATTATGCATTAGGAAGGGGCCATTGAGTTTTTTGAATGTTTATCAATAACGCCTAGCACACATTTTAAATTGCATTTCGTGTCCCCTGCGAAGCGCTCGTCCTTCCATGAAGCCAGCGGAGCAGAGCTGGGCTCCTCAGACCCCTGTTCCCCTGCGGGATGGGGACGGGTCCCCCCCCTGAGGAGGAGGAGAAGGGACCTGGGGAACGCAGCTGGTGTCTCTGGCCCTGCCGCAGCTGGCTAAGGAAATACAACTGCTGGTATCATAGAATCATAGAATCGTCAGGGTTGGAAGGGACCTTAAAGCTCATCTAGTTCCACCCCCCCGCCATGGGCAGGGACACCTCCCATTAGATCGGGTTGCTCAGAGCCCCATCCAGCCTGGCCTTCAAAACTTCCAGGGATGGGGCTTCCACCACCTCTCCGGGCAACCTGTTCCGGTGTCTCACCACCCTCATGGTGAAGAACTTCTTCCTAACGTCCAGTCTGAATCGACCCATCTCTAGTTTTAATCCATTCCCTCTAGTCCTACGAAATTCAGTATGCCTAAGAAGTCCCTCAGCAGCTAACAGGGCACTTCTGCTGCAGTGCTTGAGCTGTGTGTTGAGCAGGGTGAGGAAATTCAGTATATGGAGATAAAGGTGGCAGCGCTGCCTAGGGGGGATTTGTGATGGTTGTATCTGCGACACCGCACCGCTGGATATACCGAATGCTGCTTCAGAAATGAGAAAAACTGCACTCGTACTAATCACGACGGATGTTTTAGTGCACTGCGGTTTTGCACGTGGGTGTGCTTGTGTGTACGCATAGAGTACGCATGATCTGAGCACACACACGCTCCGTGGGTCGTTCCCGAAGAGTTTCAGCAGCCCTCGGTGGAGCCCCGGATTCCCCTGAGCTCGTGGCAAGACCTGGAATGCCCAGACACCAAGCCGTGCAGCTGATGGGACAAAGCCACCCGCGCAGAAACCCTGCCCGGGGAAACATCTGCATCCGCATCTGCATCCGCATCCTGCTGCAGGGAAGATGCTCCCACAGGGCTGAGTGCCCAGCGCTCGGGGACCGAATCCCGGGATGCGGCCGGCCGCAGCCTGCCCAGCTCAGGGCGCTCAGGTTTCGGCCAACAGGTGGATTCCCGGTGCTAAGCCTGCAGCCGGGGCAGCATTTTTTTCACTTCCATCTTCAAACCTTCCCAAGTCGAAAGTACATTCCTGTTTTTAGCTCCCCACACAAATCAGTTCATGCATTGTCCAGTAGCAGCTCGGTATAAAAAAAAATAAATTACTGTCTGGAGCTTTTGTGAGAGTGAGCCGAAGTCTGCTGCTTTTTGATTTTCAGAAGGGGGAAAACCAGGTAAATTTGACGTTCCAGCGTAAGGTCGCCGCCTTGCCCCGCAGTGGTTAACGCGCAGCCTGCCCAGCTCCTCCCCGCCGCCCGCGCACCATCAAAAGCCAGTTAAAGAGAAATCAATCACCTGCACTTAGAGCTTTTTCATTCAATCAGGCCACAGGGAATGGCTGGAGCAGAATAAAGGACCATCTTCCTATAAACATCAATGGGAAATTATATCTGTGCGCTCTTTGGATGCACACTGGTATTTTAGGATTTTATAATGTCATTACTGAGATTGTAAGACTGAACAACTTTGGTGGAAAGATGGCAGAGACAGATGTGTTTATGAGATTTTTTTTTTTTTAAATTTTTTTTTTTGTTCCTGAACTCGTCTCTCGCGATGCTTTTGGCACCCGGTCCCGCCGCTGCGATGCTTTCCGTCACGCTGCTGCCAGTTTTCCCCGCCGTGCCCCACGGAGGCGGCGGAAGCTTTGCGCGGCGTTGCCTTCCCCCCGCAGACACCCCCATCGTCAGACCGGGGCATCTCTGCGGCCAGCTCGGAGCTCGCCTGCGGCAAACACTGCACCGGGCACTGCTCTGTCAAAGCGATGTGGTTCAGGCATCTACGGGCACGGTTAAAGCGTCATGATAGTCGGAAAAAACATTCCCACATCGACTCTCTAGCGTTCCACATTTACTTTCAAATCGCCTCCATGTACAGGCGTTGCCATTTTTTTCTTATCAGCAAGGAAAACTTTGTGACTAGAGGAACAATGTGTCATCCAATAATATACTTCAGGAAAATAGGTTGGGAGTTTTCCCCAATTTGCATGAAATGAAAAAAAATCTAAATTTGTAACGTACTGATTAAAAGAAGAACAAAATACTTTGGTTTATCGTCTCAAAGCTTTGCTAATTTATCTAAAAAATTAAATGAATTTTGCTATAATTTTGTGTGTGGATTTATCAATACTGTCAATTAGTATAAAATATTTTGTATAGTCCCTTCTTGGTGTGGAGCGTAAGGTCATGTTTATATTCAGCCTGAGCGTCACGCCGGCATAGGCCTTCATTTGTCCCTGTGTTGGGACATGCATTAACTTGGCTTTTCTTTTCTTTCTTACTGACGAAGGCTCCAAGAACGCTTAAGGAAACACCGCCTGGAGCCGTCCCAGGGAAAGTCTGGAGGCTGCCAAGAGAAACGTCTCCCCAGGTTACGCCGACAGCGAGCGATGCCGCCGAGCCCGCGCTCGCCCTTCGCTTCTCCACACGCTCGTCCATCTGTCACGAGCTCTCCATCGCGCCCAGGTGGCGTGGAAAGAGTCCAAAGACCCGACTCCCAAGGCAGTGCCCAAAAAGCTTATCTAAACCTACAAACATTTTAGACAGAAACAAATGGAAAAGTTTGGACAGTGGAAATGGGGAATAAATCCGAATGAGCAAAGAGCTATCTTGACTGCTGTATTATGGACACACAGACATCACAGATTACATACTTTCTTAGGGACGTACGTGTAATTATTATCTGCACACTGTATACTTTCTTACCTGTATATTGCCTTACCTCCCCTACCCGGACACAGGGAGGAAGCCGTGCTGAGCCCACGGCGTTTGCAGTCACCAGCACCTCTCATCCTCACGTCAGGCTCCTGCTGGTCCTCAACTCGCCACCAGCTTGGCAAAGCCCGTTCCTGGGGCGAGCAGAGCTGGCCACCGACACACGCGCTGCTGCCTGGGGCTGCGCTGGCGGGGGCGAGTGCCGGTGGGCTGTCAAGCAGGCTCAAAGACTAATTGCATAGCTGGTTGCCACGTGGGATGTTCTGCTCGCTTCCCGTTAGCATCCCCCATCCGACGGGAGGAAAGTGACGGCAGCCACTGAGCTGCCCAATGGTCATGGTCATGGCCATGAGCTGGGCTCCAGAGTGAGAAAATGCTCGTGGTATTGGGCTTACCTCCATTCATCACTCGGCGATGCCCACAGTCCATGAGTGCTACGAACAGACCTATCGGCTCGGGGGAGGACTCTACGTGGTGACAATACCTGGGTCAAGAGCACCGTTCCCTCCAGGGAGACGCACGTGTCTGTTCCTGACGTGGGTCTCTGGTGGATGAACCAGTCAGGGATGTCTCAGCCAGAGGATGTACAGCTGGTTACTGGCTACAGTCAAAACACAGACAGCCGTGAACTGGGAGAACCCTATTTCCCTGCCTTGCTCCTGAAGAAGGGAGTGACGAGACGCCTGCCCGTCCCCGAGGGATGGTGCCAAAGCCCACGGCTCTCCCCCAGCCACGGGTGGGCTGCAGATGGGTGCGATGCTCACCAGGTTCATCTCCTCTCGGGGCTCCGACCACATCCCCGGCGGCAGAACTTGCGGGTGGAGGGACACCAGGAGCTGCTGGGATAGGCCACCCCGGCTCTCGCTGCCATTTTGGGGCCAGCTCTGCCCACAAACCTGCTTGGTGGGGTGGGCTGGGGGGGTGAGACACAGCCCAGCACAGCAGCGAGGGCCTCCCAGCCTCTGAGGGATGAGGCACAGATGTTTGGCTGGGGAATAATAATTCAAGTGCGTTTTTGCAGCAATCAGAGAGTGCTTGGAAGCGGTGTAAACAGACTAACAAAACCAGTACTGCGCTCAGGCTAAATAGTACTTACAACTGTACCAAAATTAGGCTGCCATGAAAGGACGAGTTCACTCGCTCTCTGCCCCTCTCTTCCTCACTCTCGCTCTTCCCCCTTTTTTTTTTTTCCCCCCTTTCACAAAGCAGAAATACAAGCAGTGTGACTATAAATCACCTCGAATCCATGGAACTGGTAATTGTATTACCGCACGAGAACACTGAACTGCCCTCCCGGCCCCCCTCGACCCCACACTGCTGTGAGTGGCAGCACCACTAATATTCACCCACAGCTAATATTTTTTAACAAATCCATGGACGCAGCTGCCTCCAGCGGTGCCCTGATCCGTAAATCCTGGCCGTGCTGGGCTCCACGGCTCCGCTCGCCGGAGAGCGATGCGCTTGGGCCCCATTGCCCCAGCAATGCCCCCTCCTCGCCCCGGCCAGAATAAAGCCCTCGCGCCTCAGGTGGTTCAATTCTTCTCCTCATTTGCCCCAGCACAGGACAAGAATATATTTCCTTTTGAGCTCTTATCCCAGGGATGCTTCTCTTTCCTTCCGTGTATGGTCCTTACGTTGGGACTCAGAGCAAGGCCAGCAGTTCACTGGGAAAAACAAGATATAGTTACGCTCTAGCGACCTTCCCTCAGCAGCCTCTTGAGGGGAAGGAGTTAAAAAGTCAGCTATCGTCACACATCTTTCCTCATTCTTCTATTATTTTTATTTTCTTAGCAGAAAACATATTTCGCCCACCCTGAGCGGGGACACCCAGCCACTAACGGGGCAATCCACAGTAAAAACCAAGGCAGAAGGTCTGCTCTAATGGGGAGGCATCCGACAGCCTCAATGATTGATTCCTTTCATTCCTGGGGCTGGATGGGGGAGATGACGACAAAAATTCCTCCTTCTCTGCGCGGAGAGAAAGAGAGCTCCCCCGGCTCGCGGCTACACAGCAAACGGCACTTCCTAAATGAATATAAAGTTCAAAAATTCAGCAGGACGTGGGCACATCGGGGCCGCGCGCGCTCGGTGGGAGATCAGAAGCCCTTGAACAGCTTGAATACGTAGCCACGTATGAAAGTAACAAAAAGTGGACTGGATAAAAGACAAACACGTTTAAACCGAACAATTTTTGAAAGTTTAATATAGCTTTAGATAAAACTGAGCTTGCAGTGTTAATGAATACAAGAGTTTGTTATTTTTTGTATAATTCAAATAAACTTGTACATTTATACAGTTATAGACTGCATGCCAGAAAACGCATTTAGTTTAATCTGATTTGAATATGTACAATTTACAATAGAATTCAAGCATAAATTCAGCAGTAGAGAACACAGACCGGCTGTGCAATCAAACACTTAACTTCTTCTTAGCACAAGCGTTAGGGCTGGGCTAAAATGTTAATTAGGGTAAAAAAAATAGTGGCCACACCAATAAAAATGAAAAAGTAACCCAGAAATAACTTCCTAACATCAATAACTAAAGGAAGTTGCCATCCGTGTTTGTACTTTCACTCAGACTAATGAAAGGCGCGTACATCGTCCCCTTAGCACACGTAGCGCTTTGCAATACAAGCCACAAGCCTCAGAAATCTGGCGTCCAGCGAGGACAGGTGCATATTCTGATTTTAAAAAAAAATCAAACTTTTCAGTTAATCATAACTTAATATTTCCTTTGGCATAAATTTAATAAAAGTGAGGACACTTTCCCGGCGTTTCACATACTTGCAGATGTTTTTATGCAGGGTAGGCTGCAGCCACTCAGTGTGTTTTACAGCTACGGCACTTCTCCCCGTCACCTATTTTAAGTTCAATTTGCAGAAGACATCCGCACTGCTCCTTAATTCAATCTCGTACACGGATTCCACCCAAAGTCTCCCAAAGGAAACCGCCCCTCGGCTCTCCCAAAGGCTGGACCCGCAGCATCGGCCCCACGGGTGGGAGGATGCTGGTGGCCCCGGCACACGGCTGGTGAAACACCATTGCTCCTACTCTGGGGACACCCACAACTCCTTTTCCATAAAGAAATGCCAACCGGACCATGAGCCATCCCCCAGGCTGAGCACTCCAGCTGGTGGGAGACCTGAGGGGCGATGGGCAGCCCCCAGGTGGGACCCCCACGTCCCAGGGAGGGGACCCCACCTTGGCGGCTGCGCTTTGGTACCCAAGCCACAGCACTGGGGGCACCAGCACCACAGCAGTGCCACCGAGCGGGACATTGGGTCACGCTCCGGCAGCATCTCAGCGGTCCTCCACCCCCCCAAATGAGCCAAAGAGGGTTTTGAGGAGAGGTCATGCTGCTGGAGACCCTGCTTTCTAAACCAGCCGGACCTGCTGGGTGCTCACCATGACGATGAATGCTCTTGGTTGGGCTCGGTGGTTTGTTTTACTCTCGACACCTGTCAATTGCACATGGCTATTTTTGCTGTCAGTCAAGGACTGGTAAGAAGAGTTAGGCGTGGTACAAAAATCAGCGGTATTTTACAAGGCAACCTGAGGAAGTGTTAGCAAACGGGGGAGAAGAAGTCCGGGTTTTACCTTGCCGCACCAGCAATCTGCTCACCGCGCGCGTGCGTCGAGGACAGCATCGGCACGCGGGGAGCCACGCACGCCCTGCCCCTCAACAGCAACGAGCAGAGACTGGAAGTACAGCCACAGGTGTAAAAAGCATGCAGTGCCACTCAAAAGTCATGATAAACGATGAAGAGAAACCTTGGAAGTCAGTATAAAAGTCCTCGGGTGTACCACCGACGGGTGTACACTGCAATTCCAGGGAAAGCCCTGAGCCACAGCGGTGTCCGAGCCAACCCTCCAGCCCTGCGGAGTTCCTGAGCTCTTATTCCATGCCAACACTTGGAACAAAACCAGGGGTTTTTTCCTCAAAGATCATGAGATCTGTTGTTGTTAGTTATTTAGCAAGCATCGGCATTGGTGCAGGATGGTCCAGAGCCCATGCGTCAGAAGCGCCCATGCACCCCTGGAGCTATGGGGCAGCTGCTGCCCCACGCCTGGCTGTGCCTGGGACCCCCTGGCTGTGGTCTCGAGGGTCGGACCTACAGACTGCAGGTTTTCGTGGTGGTTTTCGTAGCTGACAGTGCTACCCATCGCTCCACCTTGCCCAGACCTCCTCCTCCTCCAAGAAGGAGACCACGGAGGCCATCGCCACCTGCATCCCCCCAACCCAGACCACAGACCACAAGTGTCCCTGCCGACCTCCCGCATTTTGGGGTGCTCCAGCACCGCGAGCCACGGTGACACCCAACACCCCAACCCTCCCGGCTCGACCCTGCCGGAGCGAAACAAGGTGGAAAAGGAAACCCAAACAAGGACGGAAGGATATCCAACCAAACATTTATACAAAGTATTACTCATTTTGAAACCCACAGGGTCAACTTCAGTTCAGAACATGTTTAAACATCATTTTCACCATAGAGAAAGCAGTAAGGCGGGACGCCGCTGCCAGACCCACCATCCCCGGCATCGCCGCCGGCCCCCAAAGGCAAGGGAGCCAAATCCGGGCACTGCGGGATTTGGGGGAATTGGCTCTGCCTTTGGGGCGCAGCTCGTCCGGAGTAAACGCCTGCTTGGCTTCATGGAGACAGTCAGCTCTTTTCACGCTCAGCTATTCTATCAACAGGAGTAATCAAGCACGTCCTGCTTATTTAAAATGGGTTTCTTGCACGTATATTATAAATCACAAAGATTTTTTAAAAATCTTTACTAACCGTATCTAAAGTGTGAATTTGACTCAGGTATTTATTGTTTTGCCTAGGCTTATTAATACAAGTTTCTTCTCTAAACAATACCTTATGAAATACATTTTTAACTTTTTTCCCGGTAGCCTAGACGCAGGAAAAGAAACCCCAAGAAAACGCTAAAGCAAAATAGAAACCAGCAGTTAATTTAAGGCTAGCGGATTTGGTGTGAGGAATTAAGTAATACACCTTCTTTTAAGAAAAACGACATGCACCATAGCTACTTTGTTGAACAAAACATCACGATCCACATCAGGAAAAAAAACCCCAAAACAAACCCAAAACATTTTCAAATCAAATTATAACTTACCCTGAAAGTTACCCACTCGCATGTTTTACTTACCACTTACTCTTAAGAAATACAGGGGAAAGGAACGCCCCTTTCCGTATTTTTTTCAGGATATACAGTATAAATATAGTAGGAGTCATGCCGTAAAACTATATGCAAAAATTGCACACTATTATTGCATGCGTGTTGTGATACTACATGCCAACGAGGGTCCGCTCGCCCCCGTCGTCCCCTGGGTCCTACTTACAGCGCGGCTGCCGCTGCCCGGGGATGCTCCTGCCTCCCGGCGCCCCGGGGACCACAGAGCCCGGCACGCCAAGGGCTGGGGGGGGAGGCGCTCTCCGGCCCCCCCTGCCCTTGCCAGCAGCGGTTCCAGCTCTGCTCGGCAGCTCCAAGTCCCGCCGGGTTATGTAAACCGATCCGAATTCATTTTTCGCAGTTTGGGCGGCAGGTTGCCTTCCATCCTGCCGCCGCCGCCCGACAGCTTCTGCAGCTTGGGCGGGAGGTCGGCCACCGACTGGCTCATGGGATCCGACATCATCTTGGTGGTTTTAGACACCAGTTTCTCCTCCGAGTTCCCGGGGACCGAGCTGATCCGCTGGAGTTTCATGGGTAAATCCCCCATGCTGTAGGCCTTCTCAGAGGTGGTGGAACTCATCCTGAGGAGTTTTTTGGGGAAGTCGTCCCTCCCGGTTATTTTCTGCAGTTTTGAAGGCAGTTTTGTGCCAACTTCGTCAAGACCATCCAGGCACTCCACCGAGTTGTTCCTTTCCTTGCTGTTGCTGACAGCGGGCGCTATCAACGGGGAGGACATGAGCAGCATCTCCTCCTGCTCCTTCACGCTGTACGGTGGGGTGGGCACCTCAAACGTCGCGTGGAACTGGGAGTAATCAACTTTAAAGAACCCCTCTTCCAAGGAGATAACGGGGAAGAAGCGATGACCCCAGAGCACCTCGTCCTCGGTATAGGATGTCCTGGCTTGGCACGTCATCCCTGCAACGAGCAAGGGAGAAAAACTCCCACCAGTTATGGACAATTGTGGATGCACGTAAATCTGGGGGTGGGGNGGGGTGTTGAACATTTAAGTGAGACTTATTTTCTGGTTTTAAATGCATGAAAGAAAAGGCATTGGCATGCCTGCCATTTACACACAGTAGCTATTTAACTGCCATCCTGGAGGTGAAAGGCGCCAGCAATAGAGGAAGGAGGGGAACAATAATTCACACCTACCACCGCGGCCGCTTCTGCAGGTGCTGCTGACAAAGGGAAACACAGGGCTAACTGCTAACCCCGGTATTACATTAGTAATGTAAAGTCGGACTTGCCAGGATCTTAAAGTATTACTAAGTTATTCCATGTTTTCATCATACTGAGGAACGCACGCAGAACCACGCGACCTTTCTGCATCCTACGCACAAACCAAGCCCGTGCCGGTGCATTGCGACCCACCAGCGAGCAGCAGGGATGTCCTACGAAATACACTAATTCCTCTTTAAGGGCTTCACCAGCAGCCTGCTCACAGAGCCATCGCTGCCAGGCTGAGATCCAAGCTTCAAATAATTAGAAGGGAAGAAAAAAATATGACAAAGCGGCACAACACTGCCCTTGCCCTTCCTCCGCTGCCGCCCTCCTCCCGAGCGCCCGGATTTGTGCATCCCAGTGACCCATCCAGCCGCGGGAATCAGAGGGAAACGATGACTGTGGATCGCTGGAGGCTTCTAGAAGAAATCCTGCTGCTCCTTGGTTTTTTGTTATTTTTTTTAAATGGCACCTGTAGCCATCTGTAAATAGAATTACCCTGCCGTTTTATCCTAGCATAGCAAACTGGAAATGTGACATTTTGTTTTCAGGAAGCTAAATCTACCTCTGCAAACACCCCCTCTGCTTAGCTGGCAAGAATGCCTCTAAGTCAGGAGAAAATGGAAGGAAACTTTGGAAGGCACGAGAAAAATGAGAGCGGGGCTGTAGCGAGGGGGAGCGGGGGATGGATACGTGCCTGGTGGCATACAGCCAGAAAAATAACGTATTACACTTTATGTTACTGCTAATGGAACCAAAGTTTGAGTGGCGCGTAGTGATTTCCACTCCTAATACGTCTGAGTACATCACAACACGTAAAACTCTGTCTTCTGTTTTATCTCTTCGGAGAAAAACGTGAACCCAGGGTTTTTTTTTGCACTGAACATCGCTCCCATGGCCCGGGCAGGCGCCGCGCCTGCGCTCCCACACCCGCGGGAGCATCCCCCGGCACCCAGCCCCACACGGGACAGCATTTTATACTTATGGGGTACTTCCACCCAGTCACCGTGCGTTTCAGTTCTGTTTACTAAGTGACGTAGAAGCAATCACGCACCTAATGGGTTTAGGGAAAAAAAAAAACCCAACAAACGAACTGCAATTTTTAGAAAAATGGTAATTAGAGTGAGCACTTCTTCCATCTGTGTCCTTTACCCCACGGCTGCTCGTTAGCCGCACTTTCCCCGCCACAGCCCAGACCTTTCCCCCTCTGCTTCTCCACACCTGACTCCGGAGGGAGACCTCATGAGCCAGCGCCCGCGTCTCCTACCGCATGCGAATGGCGGGAGCCAGGGATGGAAGCGGCTCTGCCGCGCCTGGGAAGCAGATGGCTGGTTAACTCCGCTGACCTACACTTTAGATAACAAATCGCTTGAAATGCAAGCCTCCCTGTACAGGGAAGTCGATAATCGTGGCCATCGCTGTGGCTCAGGCTCTGCTGAGGGCGGGGGGGCTGCCCCTCTGGCATGATTCCGTGGGGACACCGCCGGGGCGGCACACCGGCCACAGCAACGCTGCTCTGCAGAGGTGCCTGCTGGGCAGAAACCCCCTGCACGGCTGTTTCTTTGAGTTGGCAACACACGCGAAAATAATTAAGCTTTATTGTAAAAGGTGTGCTATCAAAATGCCACGGGGGGTGTAAAACAGGGAGTGGGGGGAACCCACGGATCAGAAACACTGCCAGGGCTCAGGGAAGGGGACCAGCACACAGGCCAGGCCAGCACCTGCATCCCCATCTGCATCCACATCTGCATCCGCATCCCCATCCTCATCCGTATCCACATCTCCATCCGCATCCCCATCTGCATCCGCATCCCCATCTTCATCTGTATCCCCATCCTCATCCGTATCCACATCTCCATCCGCATCCCCATCTGCATCCGCATCCCCATCTTCATCTGTATCCCCATCCTCATCCGTATCCACATCTCCATCCGCATCCCCATCTGCATCCGCATCCCCATCTTCATCTGTATCCCCATCCTCATCCGTATCCACATCTCCATCCGCATCCCCATCTGCATCCGCATCCCCATCTTCATCTGTATCCCCATCCTCATCCGTATCCACATCTCCATCCGCATCCCCATCTGCATCCGCATCCCCATCTTCATCTGTATCCCCATCCTCATCCGTATCCACATCTCCATCCGCATCCCCATCTGCATCCGCATCCCCATCTTCATCTGTATCCCCATCCTCATCCGTATCCACATCTCCATCCGCATCCCCATCTGCATCCGCATCCCCATCTTCATCTGTATCCCCATCCTCATCCGTATCCACATCTCCATCCGCATCCCCATCTGCATCCGCATCCCCATCTTCATCTGTATCCCCATCCTCATCCGTATCCACATCTCCATCCGCATCCCCATCTGCATCCGCATCCCCATCTTCATCTGTATCCCCATCCTCATCCGTATCCACATCTCCATCCGCATCCCCATCTGCATCCGCATCCCCATCTTCATCTGTATCCCCATCCTCATCCGTATCCACATCTCCATCCGCATCCCCATCTGCATCCGCATCCCCATCCTCATCTGTATCCCCATCCTCATCCGTATCCACATCTCCATCCGCATCCCCATCTGCATTTGCATCCCCATCCTCATCTGTATCCCCATCCTCATCCGTATCCACATCTCCATCTGCATCCCCATCCTCATCCCTATCTCATCCCCATCTCTCCATCCCATCCCCATCTGCATCCCCCACCCCATCCCCGTCCCCAAGAGATGACCCAGCCGATGCTGCTGGCCCCAGTCAATGCCATGCTGGGCTCTCCCATCCCCGCCAGCCGCTGTGCTGCAGGGTTATTTCTGCCTCCTGATCCATCATCCTGCCTCTCCCAAATCTGCTGCTGCCAGTAGGCTTTCAAAGGGGGGATTTTATACCTGCTTCCTATTGAAAAAATGTATTACCTGAATCTGGGGAAAATCAGCTTCACATTTTGTTGCATTGATGTAACCCCTTGAAAGCTCAATGGAGAGATAAATATTTGCAGGTATATAATTTTTCTTCAAAATCAATTTATCTTATTCACTAACAAACGCGAGGGTGCAAATTATTTAATAGCCTCTCAAGATAACGGCAGCAACTAACACGCTCGTCGTTACAGGGAATACCTGTCACGCTAAGCAGACGATGCAAAGAGGTGCTAACGTGCTCTGAGAAGCCCTTGCACAAGAAATCAATTCTCCCGTTTTCCTCCAGCTCCGCTGTGTTTCCCGGCCCTTCCTTCCCCTTCCGTTTCCTCAAAGAAGCCTCAGACTCCAGCTATAAGCTCTGCAGGGCCTTGCTGCCATGAGACACTGGGGCAGGCAGCTCGCAGCAGCCCCGGCTGTAACCATCGCCCACCGCCTTTGTCTTCTTATAGCAGTAACAATGGCGTTGCAGAAGGCACTCGGTGACCAGAGCCATTATCCACATCCTTGCGCAGAACAAGCAGCAGGTGTCTGCATCCCGCACGGTGTCCCTGTCTGCATCCCGCACGGTGTCTCTGTCTGCATCCCGCACGGTGTCTCTGTCTGCATCCCGCACGGTGTCTCTGTCTGCATCCCGCACGGTGTCTCTGTCTGCATCCCGCACGGTGTCTCTGTCTGCATCCCGCACGGTGTCTCTGTCTGCATCCCGCACGGTGTCCCCATCTGCATCCTGCACCGTGTCCACATCTGCATCCTGCACGGTGTCCACATCTGCATCCCACACCATGTCCCTGTCTGCATCCTGCACAGTGTCCACATCTGCATCCCGCACGGTGTCCCCGTCTGCATCCTGCACCGTGTCCACATCTGCATCCTGCACGGTGTCCCTGTCTGCATCCCACACCATGTCCCTGTCTGCATCCTGCACTGTGTCCCCGTCTGCATCCCACACCGTGTCCCTGTCTGCATCCCACACCGTGTCCCCATCTGCATCCCACACCGTGTCCCTGTCTGCATCCCACACCATGTCCCTGTCTGCATCCTGCACTGTGTCCCCGTCTGCATCCCACACCGTGTCCCTGTCTGCATCCCACACCATGTCCCCATCTGCATCCCGCACCGGGAGCACCTCATCCCCCTCGGAGCACCCAAAGCCGTTCTGTGCTTCCCCCAGGAAGGGCAGGACAAAGCCCAGCCCCGGCAGGTGCACACACCGTCCGCAGCGTCACCGCGGTGGGGACAGACATGGCTCTGCCCCCACCCGCAGCTGCCGGGGCAGCAACGCACCCACCGACAATCGGCCAGCATCGCCACGCTTTCCTATAGAACAAGCAGCAGCAGCTGGGCGCGACCCGCCACCAACAGCCCCTCTCGGCAACTCTCTCGGGATTATTTTCCGGTAATTAATGCTCGGATAAATACAGGCCTTTTATTTTAAGGCAGAAGTAGTTTCTTTCTGACTTTTCAAACCTCAGAGGCGTAAAGCGGGAGGCGGCGGGCAGCGGGGCGGACGGCTGATGGACACCCAGCAGGGGACCGTGGGCTGTGGTGGCCATGGGCTCGCGCCCAACAGCCTCTAACAGCCCAGGCTAATAAGTTTTCCTCTCCTTCTGCTGGTATTAAAGGCTTTTTGGGGGGAGTTTTTTGTGCTTTTTCTCTTTTCCCGAAGAAGTTCTTCATCAGCAGGGTAGGCAGCCAGCAGATCCTTCGATGCCTCCATCATGTTAATGGGCCTGTTAAAATTTTACCGAGTTGTCTATATTATTAATATTAATTTGCCGTATAAATTTTAAACTCCCGTTTGGAAGCAAACACGCTGTATGCAGCGCATATAATTAAAAAGCCATCCATTTGTCAAAAAGTAACAGGTTTCGATAGGTTTTGTTCATCACTCCTTCCAGCGGGAAATACTCCCCAGGGCCGCGAACGGCCGGCGATTGTAAGGCATGTCAGCAAAGCTCTGCCCGCAGGAAAATCACAACGAGCCACCTGAAAAGGAGGTACGCTTAGGCATACATCCCGGCATCAAACCCAAACCAAGGGTCCAATACAACACCTCTCTATTATTTCAAAAAGAGAAGCTGTAAAAGCATTGTTCGTTATGTCCGAGGCAGAGATCCTCACCCGGCAGCAGGGCTCCCGAGGGGACAAGCAACGCCATTTTGCCTGAATTCCCCGAATTTTCACCGACCTCGCTGCTGGGTATTTGAGGCCACCCCTACCCAGCTCACCTCCCGCTGTTTCCGGGAATTGTATTCCTTCTGCACAAACCAGGAGCTGACTCTGTTCTCAAAGCATTACGAATAATGAGCTTAAAGGAAGGCGAGGGCAGAGTTTGGGGACTCATCTCCCCTCGGGCAGAGGCTGAGATGGCATTAAAGACAGCTCCAGTATTAGATATTATTAGAAATGTTGCTACTGATTAAATTCAGCCATTTACACCCACCCGTAGTGCTCTGGCATCCCTCTGTAGACTCCAGCATGTAACGCCACAGTCCGTAACACAGGAAAATCCCAGCCATGCCTATTGAGGAAAAATTTCCAGCAGCTGCCTTAAAGAACGCACAGCGGAGCAGCTCTGGGGGACAAGCATGGGTTAAACCGATGGACTGCTCTCCCCAGGTTTGATATGAAACTATCTTTTTTTTTTTTTTTTTTAATAATCATGCCTTCTCCTTTCAGCGTTCCTTCCATCTGAAGCAAGTGCCATATCACTGCAGAAAAATGCATCTATCTGTCGTATCGGAAGTTATTAATTACAAATTGTTACTTCTAATGAGGTGGAACTCTTGGTTTTAGAGCCCTGGCCGAGCTGAAAAAGTGGATGCAATTATCCCACGCCCAGCCCAGCCGCACACTAAATCTTGATTTTTCTCTGTCTCTGGCTACGGCAGGTTTAGGCTGAATATTCCACTCCCAGGGAACACCAGCCAGAAACGGGCTGTGCAAATGCTCGGACACAGCTGACAGCTCAACAACCACGCAACGCAGAGGAGGTCTGGTGGCACGGGGGTGACGCTGGGGTCAGAATTCCCCGGCACCTGAAATCCTAATTATTCAGTTAATGAGCCTGATAGCTCCTGGATTCCCTACAGGGTAAGGCCAGCTCCCCAAAAAGGTGAAGGCATCCCAAAGGACAACGGCCGTGGCCACCAAACCCACCACCAAAAATCCAGCGTCGCCTTGCACCGCCCAAAGTCCCGTCCCGTGTACATTGGCCACGACGTCCCCATCGCTGGCTTTGGGTGGCGATGGGCACCGCGCTCCCCGCTGAAGCTGGGTGTGGAAAACCCTTCCGTCATCCCCACGCCGGGCTCAGTTACAGCCATTACCGTGATTAGCGCTGGCTTTAGTCACTCAGCGTGTCCTGAGGTACCCCGGGCACACGGTGCCTCCTCAAGTGGCCAGAGAATGGCCAAAATCCAAAGCATCCCATGGCTGCCACCCGCTGCCAGCACCGCTGGGAGCTGCCTCCCCCAGTTCATAAAGGGGGCAGACGGAGGACAAAAAAAAAATAAATCTGTAAATAAGCGCTTTGACTAATTCCATCCTTTAATAACCCTCGAATTATGTCTAAATTTCTAAAGCACCCAGATGGAGCTGGCTGTATTCAGGCAATTTCTAGAACTGGGAATATACTGCCTTGAAAAAAAAAATCACAGGCGTGCTGTTATCGATACGGGCCTCTTACATTTCATTGAGAAGTGGGCTGAGAGTTGACAAATCATAGACCACTAATAAGCTTTTAACAGCCCCCCCCTTAAAGTTTTCAGAAGCCATTTAGGGATACAAAGGTTATATGGGCCTCTTCTCTCTCCCCAAGGCAATGCCAGGGATTTCCCCTTAAATCTTTTTGAGCTTCTGGGCTGCAATTTTCTGGGCGCGGGGACAGCAGGAGGTGTCCTTCTTAACGTGGAAACACGGGAAAGTGAATCTTAACCAGCCGGGGAAAAAGAGAAGCAATTTGGTATTAACGACGACTCAGCAGCGCATCGTCCCAACGGCACCACAAAGGGGGATCCTGGCACCCCGCCCGCCAGGACGGCAGCGAAGAGAAACCCGCCAGCAAAAGCTACCCGCAGAAATGCACAAACACGAGAAACGTGCGCTGATGTTTTGTCAGGTGTTTTTTCTTTTTCCTTATTACGCGCCAGAGCCCCGCACGCTAAACCGCCTGGAGCCCACGCCAGCTCCAGGGTCCTGCCCGTGCCGCCGGGTGGCTCTCCCCTTCGCACGCTTTACTGGGCATTTCGGGGGGAGGCGGGGGGGGTTGCCTCCCTTAAACCTGCCGTTTATCTCTAAAGCCTCAAAAATGATGTGTTAAAAATTTATCAGCCAGCAGTGTTAAATTAATTACTAAGAATTAAGGTAATTCACAACTGCAATCTAAGGCCCGTGAAGGCAAGAGCCGAACTTGATGGGAGACCTGATACGAAAATACACCGGACTCACCCTGCCCTCTCGCAGGACTAAGGGAAGATTTACAGCTGTAGGGAAAAAAGGAATTGCGTGATTTCCCCAGCAATCTCTCCTCTTCCAGGACCGTGGAGGAAATAGGGGAAAGAAGAGCTGGTTTTATCGCGTTTAGCTAAGTAAGAGCGTGATACCCAGATGTTAACATCTGGCCCCCGCGCCACCCTGGATCCGAAACGCCGACAGCTGTCCCAGTTCTGCAACCACCCGAAAATGGGAGGTCAGAACCAGAACTGGGAGCAAAGGATGCTCTCAAGCTTTTCCTCTCCGTGTTCGTTGCCGCGCTATTCTTTAATGTGACTTGAAATGACACGCCGCGCTCTGCACGGCTGGGAACGCACAGCCTGACGGAAGGGGTTGTGAGCAGACAGCAAGCGCCGTCTCTAAACTCCACCACTCCCCAGCTATTTGGAAAGAACAGCTGTTTTTAGCTTCACCATTTGCCCACCGTAATTTCAGGGGGTATTTTTTTTTATTAAACTTGATGATAGTTTGAAGCTCAATGAAACTTTCTGTCCGTTTGTGGTCACCAGCCTCCGCCGCTGGCTGCTGTCAGCCTCTGCCTCAGCACCCCGGTACTTTCACAGCCTGGTTTTCTTTACGAGAAGGGAGATGGGCAGCCCCCTTGCCGTCTCTGCATTTAATGCTCCTGATTACTTTTGAGGTAATATTTCAATTAAAAAACCCCTTTTTGTTAAAGAGAAAAAAACCACGGCATCTCCTGAAGTGCAAGAGACAAAGAGCCTTAAAGGGAACAACTGCAAAAAGGTGCTCCATGAATGCATGAAAACGCACGGAGCCAGAGGGGAGAAGGAGGGGGGGATGAGGGCACTGCTAAGAAGAAGAAAATAGGTCAAATTTTGATAATTGTGGATAAACTGTGGTTTTTCTTTCTGTAACAAATGAACAGATACACTGCCCTTTTTGTTCCTGTGCCCTTGTGGCCAAGGAGGCCAGTGGTCTCCTGGGGGGCATTACCAAGAGCGTGGCCAGCAGGTGGAGGGAGGTCATCCTCCCCCTCTGCTCTGCCCTGGCGAGGCCGCAGCTGCAGCACTGCGTCCAGTTCTGGGCTCCCCAGTTCCAGAAGGACAGGGAACTGCTGGAGAGAGCCCAGCGCAGGCTGCGGAGATGCTGAGGGACCGCAGCGTCTCTGCGCTGAGGAAAGGCCGAGAGCCCTGGGGCTGTTCCGCTGGAGAGGAGCCGGCCGAGAGGGCATCTCATCAATGCTCAGCAAGAGCTAAAGGGCGCGGGGCAAGAGGATGGGGCCAGACTCTTCTCAGGGGTGCCCGGCCACAGGACAGGGGGCAACGGGCACCAACTGCAACAGGGGAAACTCCGTCTCCCCAGGAGGGAAAACTCCTTCCCTGTGAGGGTGCCCGAGCCCTGGCCCAGGCTGCCCAGAGAGGTGTGGAGTCTCCTGCTCTGCAGAGATCCCAACCCCGCCGGGACGCGTTCCTGTCCAACTGCTCCGGGGGACCCTGCTCTGGCAGGGGCTGGGACCGGGTGACCTCCAGGGGTCCCTGCCGACCCTGACCATTCTGGGATTCTGTAAGCTCACCTCTGGTTTTGTAGGTCGTTACACCAGTAGGTCCTGGGATGAGATAGAAAGCAAAGCAGCACCCCTATGGATCAGCTCCACAAGAGCCGCGTCCCTTTTCCATAGCAGAAAGAAAAAGGAGGGAAAAAAACACGGAGAGCCTGCCGTTGCCCAGAGCCTGTGGTACCAGCAGAGAAGACACCAGAGCAGAGGTCCAGGCACATCCTTGGGCACCCACTCAATACACAAACCGCTGGGACAGACGGATGGACGGTGGGTGACGGGTCCTTCGGGTGTCTGAGACACAACGGGTCAGGGAGAGCATCCAGCTCCTCAGGCGAGAGCATCATTTCTCTTGAAATTTAAGTCTGCAGCAGGCCCTTCTAGAACGCTTAATGCTTAATCACCACTTATCACTGAAATATAGAAATTGCCCCAAGAAAAGGAGGCCAGAGATTAAACAAACTCAGCCTGTCGGCAGGAAGGGAACCAAGGGAGCGGAGCAAGGCGAGGAACGCAACGCGCACGGTCGTGCAAGAGTCAGACATCAGTCTTATGCTAAACATTTTATTTTCTCATCGCAGAGAATAGCAAACCCAGGGTTCTGCTCTGCGGCTCAATTTAGACACGTTGTTTATGCTCCGGCACTATAAATACCTCCCTGGTTTATTCAGACTGTGCTGTTCTCCCAGGAGCTATCTTGACGCTTAAAAAATAGCGGTGACAGCCAAGGTGTTTTTCTTATCAGCCGGTCCTCTTCTCAGGGTAATTTTTAATCACTCACACACACATAGTTTTCTGACATCTTGCAGACAGCTCATCTTGATGCTTTCCAGGACCGCAGCTGCCCATCATTAGCACAAATTACAGCAGGTTTCGACGATGTCACCAAACCTGCGCCTCAGAGCAAGGCAGCGCCGCGCACGGTACTGCTGCTCCCAGGTAAAGGGACGCAACAGGCTGCTGCCAGGTGAGCTCGCCTCCCTCCTTTCTATTAGCCACTTACCCCAAAAAAAGGGGAAAAAATAAAAGCACAGCAGCCTTCAGCGCTCAGCCGGCAGACGGCTGCAGCAGAATTTGCCATTCTTTCGGAAAAACCGAGCCAGAAGCAAAGCTATCGGAACAAAAGTGCCTAACGCACGTTCAGTGCAGTGACAGAAATTTATGCTATCTGAGAATCTGGGAATCTGGCCTGGTATTTTTACTATCTCTTTTTCTTTTTTTTTTT
>VWZL01005756.1:216737-231663 GCA_013396915.1 Stercorarius parasiticus
TTTTTTGAACCAAAACCCCCACGCTATTCCGAGAGACTCCGATCCGTTCCCTTCTCCCTGCGTGCAGGAGTGCGTCAGGGCTGATTTCAGCCCCTTGGAGCAGAAGGGTTTTTTCTGCAGAGCCATCTGCCACATTCCCATTTTTTGCATCATTTCCCTCCTACCGGGATGTTATTGAACAAGCAGCCGCAGCACCAAAATGGATGTATTTAATTCCCTGCTCCGCGCAGCTCTCTGCCGGGATACACGGGGAACAGTGTCGGGCACGGGCAGGAGGAAAGGGACAGAAGGAGGAACGGGGGATGCTCCCGGGGAGATGCAACGCACCCATTCTCCCGGGACGGGGATATTTACAGGATGCTCACACACGGAGCTGGCGACGCTTATGAAGTGGTACTTTGACATAAAATAGTGTTGCCCAGCCATGCCCTGACAAAGTGCAGCGGATGCTCTCCAGACCCCCCTCCAGCCTTGAGTATTCTCTCGTTTTTACTGATAAGACAGTCCTGCGATAACTTTCCTCATGATAAAGTTTTCAAAACAGAGCTTGGAGCGGACAGAGAAGGCACGCTGCTGGCAGCAAAGGGCACCGGAGCCCTCCTGCCTCGGTGGCCCTGCCGGCAAGGTGGGGGTGGCCTCGGCCACCTCCCCAGCCCCAGCCCGGGCACCGCAGCCTGCGTACGCCCTGGAATTCTGCAGGAATTCCCATGGCTGTGGACACGCTGCAGCTGGCAAGGGGACATCTTTGATAACCCAGTAACTCTCTCCAGCTCCCCAAATTACTGCAAAATAAAAAGTGCTTTGTTTAACATGAGTCTGGTGAGGAGCGGCTGAGGGAGCTGGGGGTGCTCAGCCTGGAGAGAAGGAGGCTGAGGGGAGACCTTCTCGCTCTCTGCAGCTCCCTGAAAGGAGGGGGTAGCCAGGGGGGGTCGGGCTCTTCTCCCAAGGAACAGGCCATGGGACAAGAGGAAACGGCCCCAAGTTGCGCCAGGGGAGGTTTAGGATGGATATTGGGAAAACTTTCTACACCAAAAGGGTTGTCAAACATCGGAGCAGGCTGCCCAGGGGAGAGCTGCCTGAATCACCTCCTCGCCCTGACTGCTTAAAGAAAAGCCCGGGGTAGCTGCCTCTGGGCTGGATTTCTCTTCAAATCGCAGGTAAGCACTCAAATCTTGCAGCGCGCATGAAGAAGCTGGGTTCCGCAATTAACGGAGTTCTGGCTCCAAAGCGCAGCCAAAAATGCAGTGTTTTGATTTGTAGCACAACATCACTGCACATGGGGGATGCTGGGGAAGAGGCAGGGGAAGAAGGGATTGTTTTGTTAAACACAGTTTGTCGTCAGAGGAAGCCTCAGGAAGATACAGCCAGAGGGAAAGGTGAGGGAATTCTGCCAATCGGACAGGTAGAAACGGAAAAAAAAGGCATTTAAAATAAATAATTCTCTTCGAATGAGAACATTTTAACTATGAGGCAAGAAACACAAACCCAAGCCCCAGCCCTTCCCTTTGAATACACGGTTTCTTCAGCGGCCCCGTGCTCCTCCAAACACCCACCCAGCCATATGCCGCCGAGCACCAAAATAGAGCTCTTCAATCTTCAGGGGTTTGGCAGACCTAAAGAAAAAAAAAATAATCTGAAGAAGCATTTCCCGCTAGAGACTGCCTTCCCGGGATGGAAAAACTGTTTCTCTTCATAACGAAAAGCACCATTTGCTGGTGCTGTACCAGACGGCTGTATCGTATGTGGATTTTCGGGCTCCCGGTTCCACGAGCATCTCTGCCTGCAGCGAGGAGGGAGCAGGGCAGTGGCGTTGGGGGGGACCTGCTGCAGCACCGGCACCTCCTTCCCAGCATCCCTGCATCCCTGCCTGCATCCGTCCTGCGGGAAAAGGCTCTCAGGGGATGCCTGGGAGACTTATATTTAAATATACCACAAACCTGGCAGCCAGCTTCGAAGCTGAAAATAACGTGCCGTTTGGTATGAACTGTATCAATGGAAGGATGAAATACAACTGGGAAATAAACATCCCTTATTTAGTGTTGTTGGTCTAACACACGTATTAATTTCTTGAGTATCTTCGCAACACTAAACACTTAAAGGCAACCAATTCATCCCCAGAACTGCTTCAAACCAACCTGCTCCCGTACGGGTGTGAGTCCTGCCCCTGACCTGCAGCCCCGGCTGGCCCGTGGCCGCTTCAGACAGAAAGCCCAACGTGGGACACCCCCCTACAGACCCCGAGCCTCTCGCGAGAGAGGGAAAACCTCATTCATTGTCCTCTCCCGGTGTACTAGTATTTAAAAACTGCAGTGAGGACCGACGGCCCTAGCGCTCCTGCGTGCCCCAGAGCTACCTCGGGCTAGAGCCGGGGGTGACGGCGGTACGCAGCTGCTGGAAACCGGGGGACAGCCCCCAAAGAGAGGAGAGAAGGGCACAAATGACCTCTGGGACAGGGGCTGCCCACAGCAAACCCACAGCAAACGCCTGGGGAAGGGGGCTGCCTAACGCCGGCAACCCGAACAACCCCAAACCACCCCGCTCTGTGCTGAGGGACTCTTCGGCTCCTTTCTGCTGCAGAGATAAATCCCCACGTTATCTTTAAACCAGCTTTCCTCGCTACAGCTCGTTCACCTGCATCTATCTGGGCGCGCTAGTCTTGCACTCGAAGCGCTCAGAGTTCCCAGCTCCATCGCCAGCGTCTCCCAGCCTGGTACAGCTTCTGTCATGTATTTAAAATTAATGCACGGTGCTTAACACAAGATCCCTTGAACTAAACATAGCATTTGCCGCACCGTCTTCGGTTTTAGCTGACAAACATTCTCGCAAACATGTCAGGCACGCAGAATTTCCCAGGGAAGGGATGCATCAATTCTGTCAGTGCCGGGGAAAACGAGCGTCAGGCTGGACTTGACAATCTCTGGGCTGTAAAAGTCTCTTCAGGAAACCAGACACACCTTGTTGCACCATATATATATATACACACACCATACATATATATATATATATATATATATTTTTAGGAAACAAGTTATGCCCTTCAGCATAGCACTGCATGCCCCTTGGCAGGAGAATGGCCTCAGAGAGTTGCTCCAGGGACCCGAGCGCCAGCATCAATTATCTCTACTGGGTTTTAATGCTAAGAATTACACTTAAATTACAGCAAAGCCACAAAAGCCATAGTATTTGTACAGCTCTTTCAGAAGCAATCCATGAGGAGAGCATCCGTGAAAAGGCCGGGAGAAACGGGATACTTCTCCAGGAGAAGCCAAGGCCCAGCCAGGTGCCCACCCAAAATATGCAGTTTTAAATAGTGCTCTGAGTCCCGGCAGCTCCCACGGAAAATAAACACAGCTGCAGGAAGACGAGTGGAAAACCAGGCGGTATATCCTTGCAAATACAGTCGTTCATTAGGCTTCATTTCCTGAGAACAGTTTCAGGTTTTCATGAAAATTGTATTTGTAAGTATGGCCAGAAATGCCTCCGAGGTTTCAAAATAATCACGAACTTTAGCAAGGAGAATACCTTAAACCCCAGGATTTTCTCCTCTCTATGCAGTAATCTGCTAACGGTGTCGCAGGTAGCTCCTGGAATACGTATGAGCGTATCCATCTAACCCAAGAGATATTCACATTTTGGGAGGTAACGACCATTCCCTCCAGGTTTCTCCCCGTCCCTGGCGCGTTGTACACCCTTCACCATGGGCTGGGGACCAGCTTCAGCAAATCTGCTCCGCTCCCCTTGATGAGGACACTGCGCTTCTTGGCTGGAGTCAGACGCTGCAGCTCTCAGCCCTGAGCGAGGAGGCAAAACCACGTTCTCACTCGTACTTGCAGTGCAAAAAGCTCTACCCAGGTGTGATCCCACACACCAACGCACACCACGGCTTGCCTTTCATACCAGCTGGGCAGACTCCGCTCAGCCCGACCGGCTGGGAATGCTCTGACGTCTAAGGTTGAAATGGCAATATTTTTTAAGGATGTTTTTTAGCATTAGTTAACAGGAATGCAATTGCTATAATTTTCCTAAGGGCCATGGCTGAGCCCCAGGCAGCCGGTGGGGCACAACTGGGTTTTATTCCTCCCATCTGAGCAGTCCTGGCTACAAAGAGCGGTGAAGTAAGTTGCCCATTACCTTGGGCTGTCAGCCTTCGAAGATGGGGCACGCTCAGCAGAACATCATCACGCCGGTCCCTGGCCAAGGCCAGTCTCTAACCCTGGCCTGGTGACAGACTGTTACCTTTAAGGCAGAGACGATGGAAGACAAAAGATGCTTTTCTTGGAAAAGCCACGGGACTACTTCACTTCCTCCTTATTCCTTAGAAGAGAGCGTGCGTGGCTACTATCGCATGGCTGCTGGCTACATGAAGCCATGCACCGTGCTTTCTTAGTGACAAAGACAATCTTAAAATGGGCCGAGCACAGAAAGATTCACGCTCTCTTGTCCCTGATGCCTGCGGCACAGGTTCGGCAGCCTCAGGTGAAAGCCTGGGAGAAGAGCTCAGGTGGCCAACGGTGGGCTGAGCCCTCCAGCCGGTGAGTTGGGGCACCATTCGCCCTTCTCCCATGCAGAGGTGCTCTGCGACATCAGCCCTGGGCTCCTCCTTACCAACAAGGGACCCCGCGGCCCCTTCTACCTCAGGATGGAGCGGTGGGAGTGTTGATGCAACGAGCGAGCAGCAGGCCACCGCAGGGTACGGTCCTGGCCCAAGTCCCTGCAGGAGCCAGTGAAGAGCATCCCATTTCCATGTGCAACTGGCCCTAGGGGATGAGCGTTATTTCTTGTTAGAAGGATTTTATCCGGGTGGTTTGGAGGCAGGCTTAGACCGGAGCTCTCAACATGTGAGCAGCTTTAAGACAAAAAAGAAGCTAAATGGGACAGCTCACCTTCAGCATTCCTGCCCAGAGGTGCCCTGATGCATCCTTCACCGTCCCCTCCTGTATCGGCCATCACATCCCCTGCGTGGAGGTTCCTGGAGGACCCACCCATAACCCCTTCTCATGGGACCATGGGGGTCTGCAGACCTTGTGCCACCCTCTGTAAAGGTCACCTTTCCCTTGGCAGAGAAGTGTCAACTTCTCCGTCCTCCTGGAGAAGCCGTGGAGGAAGGCGGCTGGTGTTGGGGTGAAGAGGTACAGGGACCACCTGGCAGCTGCCGCCTTCTCTTTGAGTTAACGTACTGGGTCAAGGTCTCAATGGTAAATGTAAAGAAGATTTAAAGAAGCCTTACCACTTGTAACCAATGAAAACCAGGTTTTTCCACAAAATTGAGATGTGACAATCAGCCTACCGAAATCTAAGGTTTCCCCTTCCTCCAGTGAGCAGAGCATCTTCCTGCTACCTCCCCAACCAACTGAGCTCTCACCCCTCTAAACTCAGGCCTCCAGGCAAGCTTTCACAAAAGCCTCTTCGTGCATTCAGTAATTTTGCGTTGGTTTTTTCCCCTTGGCAATCTATTTGACTGATCTCTACAGATTATACAGGTGCACAACATTTCAGAGCTGTGCCTTCATTTGCAGCAGCATCAAACCTCTCCCGTATTAAAATAAAAATAAAAAATCCCAAAAGAAAACAGGACCAACATTTCCTGATGCAAAGGCAGGAACGGCAGATAAGGCTCAGAGTTATCGAATGCTGTTTTCTTCATATGGCCCCATCTTCCATTACGGTTTATATACAAGGCATCAAGAAGATAATATAGCAGAAAATAATTTCCTGCGGCGTGCACAGGAGTGAGACTATTACAGCAGTCAGCGAAGGTTAATTAGTGACTGTATATATTGCAATGTGATGTACTTGTTATTTCTGTGTGCACCCCAGGAGAATAAATAAGCCACAACTCAAAGCTGTACTGTACAAAGAACCATATGCCTGCGAGGAGTTTCTAATTTTATCTACAACCCCTTTTCCTTACATTCGAATTGCACCGATATTAACTCTCACCGGGCTACTTTAAAATCCTGTAAGTCTGGGCCCTTTTTGACCTTTTGGGGAAAATCGTGCCTTTTCTTTCGGAAAATTTCAAAGGCGAGTCAGCATTTTTGACATTTCCTTGTGAATTTTGTATGTTATTCTTTGTGACTTCCAACCCTAAATTGCAGTCTACTGCTTTTCTTCTAGGAAAAGCCCTGTCGGGCTGCAGAGGTGCCTCCACACCTTCCTACAGGATGAGGCAGAAGGAGTTAACGTGAAGTGCTGAGCTGTTCGGATGGCAACTGCCATGAAAGAATTGTTCAAGTTCACCAGTTCCCATCACTTGTTCAGCTTTAGGAAATGTGAACAGTAAATCCAAGAAGGTACTGAGAAAGCCTTTGATGAACACAGAAAATCTAGCAAGCTCTTCTGAGCTAAGCAGTTTTCCTAATTCAAAGATTTGCTAATTAATTCCCAAAACATGCTGGTGGAACTGACCAAACCCTCAGGGCCGGGGACCTGCCGTGTTGCCAAGGGAGGCCGGAGCGTTGGCTTTGCCCATGGCTGCTGGAGAGACCTGTGTGAGCATGGAAGAGATGGAGAGGTGGAGGAGGAGGGCAAGAGCTGGAGATGGATGGGCAAGAGAGGAGACGGAGGAGGAGGGCAAGAGCTGGAGGTGGATGGGCAAGAGAGGAGAAGGAGGAGGGCAAGAGAGGAGGAGGAGGGCAAGAGCTGGAGGTGGATGGGCAAGAGCTGGAGGAGGAGGAAGGCAAGAGAGGAGGAGGAGGAGGGCAAGAGCTGGAGGTGGATGGGCAAGAGCTGGAGGAGGAGGAGGGCAAGAGAGGAGGAGGTGGAGATGGATGGGCAAGAGAGGAGGAGGAGGAGGGCAAGAGCTGGAGATGGATGGGCAAGAGAGGAGGAGGAGGAGGACAAGAGAGGAGGAGGAGGAGGGCAAGAGCTGGAGATGGATGGGCAAGAGAGGAGGAGGAGGAGGGCAAGAGCTGGAGATGGATGGGCAAGAGAGATGGAGGAGTAGGGTAAGAGATGGACGGGCAAGAGAGGTGGGGGAGAAGGAAGAGGAGGAGGAGGAAGAGGAGGAGGAGAAGGAGGATTAGACGCTGCCAGAAAGTACTCAGTTCGCCAACAAGTACTCTGAAAAAACACCAGCACCTTGAAGCACTCTATGGAAAAACACTCCTCCTTTGCCCCCCACCCCAATTCCTGTCTCTTTTGTGATACCGTTGTACTCAGAAATTCTACACGGCAGGCACAAACGCTGCCAGGACTGTGTGAATTCTCATTCCTTGCTATGGAAGAGTCATTTAAAGGTATTGCAGGTTTTTCTTTCAAGAAATACAGCTTTTTAACCAACCGATGGACGCAACTCTCCGTGCCAAATTACAGATGTGCTACGTCCCTGCCCAAGCAGGGCCCCACACCTCGCACCAGCACTGGGGCGCCTGCTCATCTTTTCCCCCTTATAGCACTGTTGTGTATTTGTAGCCGCCGCAATCTCTCACCAGAGCCCGTCCGCTACCGGCAGCTTTGCAGGGCATTGATTATCCCCCCAGCCATTGCTTTTCAATACAGCAGCAGAAACGCGGCGCTGGAATGAATTAGATTTCCAGGAGAGACATTACGATAAAGGATGATGTAAATGTTCTGAATTCTAGGGGGGAAAAAAGGGTGGGTTACAACAAAACCGAAGCCTCTCTTCTCCTACTTTAAACTCCACACACTGGAGCCAGTGAAGACGGGCACCTCAATGATGATGATGATGATTATTATTATTATTATTTTAAAAGCAAGGGCAATTTCATCACCTGAAAGCCAGGCAATGCCAGGAGAGGCCGGAGGCAGAAGCACAGCCCACACCGCTCCTGCCTGCAGCGTGGGGAGGGAAAACCCTGCTCTGCAAGTGCAGCGTCAGAGAAAATGAGGAGCAGAGCCCAGGCAAAGCAGTGCTCTGGAGGCAAAGCAGAGGCCGAGGCTGCTGGGCTGAGGAGTCAGGGTCGTTTCCCAGCCAAGGAGGAGCAGGCTGGGGGGCCAAGGCAGTCCCCGGGGAAAAAAAACCTCCCTTTTTCCACTCAAAGTCAGCAAAGATGACTCCTTGGAAGGGAGTCAAGGATGCCCTTTCCTGGCTGCCAGCGCCCGTCACTGCAGCTCTTTGTCTCTCTCTCTCCCTCTGAAGGACTTTCATCTGCAATGTCACGCTTCCTATGTACATTTAAAAAAAAAAAAAAAAATCAGTAAAATTTGCACAAATGCAAAGCGAAGTCGTGAACTTCGATCACTTTCTAAGAGAAGCCCAGCTACATCTCAAAAATCCTGGCTCTGGCAGCAGCCGTGCACCAGATGCTCTCCAGAGCGTATTGCTCCTCTTCTCCATTCGCAAAAAAATTAATAGTCCTTTCTTTTTCTTTTGTCTATTTCTTTTTCTTTTTGATCTATTACTCACTTGTCTGCGCGCTGAGGTATGAAAACCCATTTTGTGCATTTCCAAGCTATTATCCGTCTCTCTCTGAAAGAGGCAACGCTCCTGAGCCCAAATAGCGAGGCGGGCTCCTCCGCTGCTGGGCTGCTGCTGCCGCTCTGTTGCAGCCCCTCCTGTGAACCTTGATGCATACGTGACTCACGGACAGCAAACAGCACTGAACACAAGCCTGAGCATCACTGCACCTAGACCTGGAAAAGCCCAAAGCTCTGCTTCATCCCACTGTGCTGGGCACCCCATCTCCATCTCCTACCCCTCCTTTCTTTACCACCAGCAAAATATCCCACATCTGTATTTTTTTATAACTTTCTGCATAGCAGCCGCTGCTGCTCATTTTATACATTTTTATTTTCTAAAAACAACATATCTATTGTTTTCATTTACCCGGTCTAGGAGACAGTCTAGGAGTCCAAATGCCCATTATCAAAAGTAAATCCTGGTCCATTGCGCTTAAACTACTTTTGACAATGTGGGCTGGTTTGTTAACGTTACCCGTGGTGAATTCATAAACAAGTAAATTCCATGCTAACAAAATCCGTATTTACGAAAAGGAATAAATTGCCTAGACTTCCTAACAGTCATATAACACACTTACCCATTCCCTTTCAACCCCCATCAGGAAAGCAATGATTTAAAGCAATCTTTTAACACTTTTCACGAAAGTGTCTTATTTATATTAACTTTTCTAAGAGTAGCCCATCTAAGCACCTACCACAGAGCAGGAGGTAAATCCCACAGGATCCGGTCATCAGGGTTAATTATTGTCAAAAGTAAGTTAAATTAAGAAAACTGAGAGTAGTTACTCTACTTTTGTAGAGCAACTGAAAATAAAGTCCAAAAGTAACATACAGGGACTCAGACTACCTCAAAGTCTCCGTTTAAACGTGGGAAGTGCTCCTTGAAATCATACATTTTTGGCAAAAAATTTTATTTCCCTGCAAGTCTACCTAATAGTCATCACTCTTCCTCAAGGGAAAAAAAACCAAAAATACAAAAAACCAAAACCAAACCAGTTTACTTATATGCCGAGGCTCCAATCTGCTTCCCAAGACAGCAAGCCAACACAGCGTTTTCCAATATGGAAAACTGGAAACGGGGCTGCCAGGGAGGACGCTGCCCATGAAGCCCTGTAGGCACCTCAGCGCAAGGCGACGGGCACCCCAGCCCTCGCCGCAGCCCCGGTGTCCGTCAGCACCTTCCACAGACCCCAGGGAAAAGGGGGTTTGGTAGCACACCGAAAACCCCCCAAACCCGGCTGTTCCAACCCACGCCTGGGCCAGACCCACCGCCGCGTTCACCAGGAGCAGCCGGAACAGCGTACTGCACGACCTGAAAGCCATTAATCACTGTGTTTGTGTTTACTCATGTTCTCAGGTTGATCTGTTCGACGCTAATGAGCCATTTACTCTCAATTAGAAGCCTCTCGCAGAACAGGGCTCTAATTCCAGCGAGTTTTGCTGATGAATTAATTACCACGCGAGCTCAGCCTCCGGCAGGAGCCTCTCCTCCCCTCGGAGCCAGGTCCCCCGAGCCACTGCACCCAGAGAACGTTATTTACCTTAACGCTACTGCCAGCGACACATTCCGTGGGTAACGTACACCCACAAACACACTTCAGAGTGGAAAGACGGGATGTTTTCACGGGCATCATGGATCAAGCAACACCTTGAGGCATGTTTGCTGGGCAGGTTTTAAAGTCTTAAGCTCTTCCAGCTTCAAAAAAAAACCCCCAACATCTTTTTTTTTTATTATGTATTATATACGCATTATATGAATTTCCCACAGCTCTAAAATCCCGCCCAGGTCTGGCTGCCGCGCGGTACTGCGAGAAACAGCCACAAGCAGAGAAAGTCTTGCTCTGCGGCGCCTGCTTGAAAAGAAATATTAAATATAAATCTGTGCTATTTCATCACGCAACATTAAGTCAGCAATGTTCCACTGTGGGAAATTTCATCCCCATTACTGCGTACCGCCTGAATTTAAAGCATCTGCAGCATAATGAGGAAGACGAGAGGAGCTCCAGTGGAACGCTGCGAATATGCTTAGCACCACGGTTTGCGTCCCGTTAGATGATTGCAGCTAATATATGTGGAGTGTCACGCTACAAAATAAAAAGGCGAAAAAGAATGAATAATTAATAGGGCTCCGCAGGGTAGTTTGGAAGACAGCTATATTTAGAGAGAGGCTCTGGGGTCTGCTTTCTCCAGTGCTTGGACTCTGGACCTTCTGGACGGAGCGAGCAAACAACGACGTTGCACCGCACTGCCCCACCGCTGCCACGAACACCCGAGGTTCTGTAAGTTAAGTGCAACCAACTTTTCATGAGATAGCGCCAAAGATATTCTCCGGGAACTGAGGCATGAAGCGATACCCCCGTCCTCTGTGCTGAAGCATTGCCATTCTGTGATTCTATGATCCAAAGAACGATTTAAATACCTCCCTGGAGGTAGAATCATAGGATCACAGAATGGTTTGGGTTGGAAGGGACCTTCAAGACCATCTAGTTCCAACCTCCCACTAGACCAGGTTGCTCAAAGTGTAGACATGGTGCTGAGAGACATGGTTTAGTGGTAACCTGGCAGTGCTGGGTTAACGCTTGGACTTGATGATCTTAAAGGTCTCTTCCAACCAGAACAACTCCATGATTGCCCTTCAACACAAAGCGCCAGGTCCCTTCCCTTTCCAGTGAGGTTTCCACACTGTAGACATCAGCATCTCCAAGAGCTGAAATTGCCACTCTGAGATGCAAAACACTTGGGAGCAAATTCTGTGTTACACGGAAGGTGACAAACTGGAGACAAGGAACCGAGAAGAAAAAAAGCCTAATTATTGCGCTGCAGAAGCCGGCTGAGAAGCAAAAAACTGAGAGATACCGGTCATGTCATGACAGCAGGCAGAGTAGGTGTACACGGAAAACACTGGAAAGGATTTAATAATTTAAACAAGACAGAAGGTTCAGCTACTTTGAGACTCAGGGAAAGGCAGATGAAACCTCTTACAGAAAACTGCCGGGCTAGCCGAGGGGTCCCCAGCAGCACAGCACCCGGTCCCACCCCTTGGGGGTCCCATGGACATGGGGCAGCATCACCCCATCGCCCCCTGACGCGCTACAGCTGCTGTACCACTGCCAGCAGGGAAGCTGAGGGCAGGAGAACCAAAACCTCCATGGATGCCCACTCTGGCCATTCTGTTTTTCTGCTGTCGTAGCTCAGTGTGCCCAAGCTGCCTCCGGAAACTCTCAGCAGACTCTTGAGAAGACACGTCCCTGCCTCAGTCCCTGCCTGGCTCTGCCCGTTATGTAAAATAAGGGAGGCAAACCATTCTGCCCGGCTTTCCACAAGGGTTCTTTCACGACTGGAACCCATGTAAATACAAACAGTTCTTTAAAGGCAGAAAGGCATAAACATTTTAAAGAGCAACTTGTTGGTGAGCGTGGACTGCTCAAGAATAATTCCTATGCAATGCGCTACACAATTTGTTGGCAAAGATACGGCAATAACGCATGCCATGGGATGGAGATGCAAGCTTCCAGCTGCAGTTAGACATTAAAAGCTCATTTTAAGTATCTACCCCTGTGGGCAACAGCTATTTAAATGGGAAATCCCGGGGGCAATGACTGCAACTTGCACACCACCGCAAAGTAAAAGCCACCGGAGACTCTCCTTCCTATCCCTGCCCCACGTCTTTTGGGACATCCTAATAAATCTCACATCCCCACACTTGTCAGCTTCCAAAACACTAAAAAATTGAGTCTTCACCTGCGTTGAGCAGTCCAGCTCACACGGACGCAGCAAAGCAACGCCTGCCATCGCTGCACCCCCCGGCCCTGCAGAACCAGCCCACAGGACCACAGAATGGTGAGAGTTGGAAGGGACCTTAAAGCCCACCCAGGGCCACCCCCTGCCCTGGGCAGGGACACCTCCCACCAGCCCAGGTTGCTCCAAGCCCCGTCCAACCTGGCCTTGAACCCCTCCAGGGATGGGGCAGCCACAGCTTCTCTGGGCAACCTGGGCCAGGGGCTCACCACCCTCAGAGTGAAAAATTTCTTCCCCAGATCTCATCTCAGCCTCCCCTCCTTCCCATCCTCCCACCCACGAGCTGGAAACATCAGCAGCCATGAACATCCTCCTGGAATATTTCGGCTTCAAATTTTAAGACACAGATAATCACTCCTAGAAAGCGTCACTGCCTCGGGTGCCAAAAGGCTGTTTCTGCATCGCCCCGAGAAGGTGCTCGGAGGAAGCAGCAGAGCGGCTTCAGCTTTGCTTGAGCGAAGTCTTTCCACGTTGTTCTCCTGAAAAGACAGGAGGTGAGGGAAAAAGTTGTTTTCACAGATGAACTAGAGAGAACAGAAAATGCACGTCCAAATGCCAACATCAACAGTACCACTCTGAGACATAACTTCCCACCAGGAGTAATGGCAATAATACCATTTGAACAATAAATCTTAACGCCAGAGCGAGCCACTTCAGAAACACAGCAATCCGCGTGCTCTTCACGCACCAAAACTGGGCTCGTTTATGTTGAGAAAAATATTTTTGCAATTTAGTTTGTGGTGTCTTATTCCCCACGCTCCAGTTGGTTTTAAATATTCTCCTAATTCTTTTCTCTCTTTTTCTTATGCCATTTCCTTCCTTCACCAGCAAAATACTTCTTGGCACCTTCAAGCTCCAATCTGGCAGCAAAACTCCAAGAGAGGGATTCAGAGGATGACACCAGCTACCAGGTAACTCACCATTAACTATTCCACGGCCCCAGGGCACCCTCAAACCCACCGCTTTGTGGATATTCTTTGCCTAAAGCCACAGCAGTGACCGGGGAGAATTCAGTGGGACGTCCACTCTGCTGCTTCTGGTCATTCATGGCTAAAAAAATGTGAGTATTCGAAATTAAAGCCTTCTCTGTCATAGCCATAGGGATAACAAAACACACAACAAAAAGTAGTTTACCTTTCACAACCCTTACTGAATCTTGTTATTTTTCAGTAATTACTGAAATGTCTGTTGAATTTTGTCCGCTTTTATATTTCATAGATTCATAGAACGTGTTGGGTTGGAAGGGAGCTTTAAAGGCCATCTAGTCCAACCTCCCATTTCTTTGGTAACTCACCAATACTTACTTGCAAGTCATTTTTTTATAAGGAATTTACTAATTTGCAAGCAATTTGCTCATGAGCACGACGAGGGGCTACAGAGCCAGGGCCCCTCGGGCTGGCTACGGCTCGTGTCCTCAACAGCTGGATCACCTCGGCACCAATTCTGGCCGCTTCTCGAGGGAAATATTCCTAAATTAGAGATCTCGCACTCCCATCGCTGCTACAGCACTTATCACCGCAGCTGTGCGCTTGGTGGAAATGTAGTTTTTCATGTGGGAATTAAAATTAGAGCTCCGGGCGGGATGGTGACAGGGGGCTGGCCTGCAGAGAGAGCCCCGGTGGGCGATGGGCTGGGAGCACTGGTCTCCCCATGGAAAGGAGACCAAATTCAGCGCCGAAAGCAGCACGTTATTGATTCACCGCCGCATCCAGGATCTGTCTTTATTATCCCTGCACCCACCTATGCTCTGAGGTCATAATTTTAACTTTAAAGTTGTTCCAACTCCTAGTTCCTCCGGTCCCAAAAGCAAAAAGGCAAAACCCAGCAGAAGCCCACCTCCACCGCAGGTTAAAAGGCGGCCGGAGGGAGGGAGAGCACCGAGGCTTTGCTGGAGAAGGCACTTGGCAACGCGACTGTGGAACGGCTCGCAGCAATCGACAGAGGGAAGATTGAAAGACCTTAACGCAACACCGCCTCGTTGGACACAGCGGCGTACACATGTCCTTAATCACAAACAATTAGTCACGCCATGTCCTCGGTTATTTATGCAGGAGATGGGCGCGCTCAGCTTTGTCCCGAATTATCCGGCTGCAGACACAGATCAATATCTTAACGAGGAGCAGAGGAAATCTCGTTAGAAAAAGGGTTGCGCCAACAGGCCGCCTCATCCTTACGACATTTATCTCTGCATTTCTGGGTTATCTTTCCTTCCACCTGCTCAAACCGAACACCCGCCGATGCCTGATGGGACCGGGGTGCCCGACTCGCACCGCAGCAGCTGTGGGACCCCACAGCATCTCAAAGCCACCGCTCCCACGAATATTCCGTAAAAACCCATTCTCCGCCTGCGGAAGGGACGCCGACACCGCCTCCCCCAGCAGGGAGGACCATTGCGGCCGCAGCATCCCTCCCCCCCGAGGTTCACCCCAACAGCGAGTCCCCGACAGGGCAGGGCAGGGCAGCACTCACCCTCCCCGGACATTCTCACCCTTTTCCAGGTCTCCCTGCTCCCTGCATCGCCTCCTCGCCAAAACCAGCTGCTTCAGTGCCCCTGCTGGGAACCCATTAGGGTGAAATGACTTAAGGAGGTGATTACTTTTTTAAACCTTTGCCTTTTTAATAGGTAAGTAGGCTTTTTACATCGTTTGCTTAGCTCAAGCACGGGTCATTAATTTTTTAATTTTTTTTTTTTTTTTTTTTTTAAAGC
>VWZL01005756.1:231691-251670 GCA_013396915.1 Stercorarius parasiticus
GAGGTTGTACATTAATTAAAAAAAAAAAAAAAAAAAAGAAAAGCGTTGCTAACCAGCATCCCCTGTTACCCCCAGTACAGCCAGGTGTATTTCCCATCCCTTACTGAGCAGGACCGATGTCACCGTGTCCCCTGGAGCGCTGCCGGGGGGGCGGTGGTGGCCGGCGGTTCTGCACCCCTGGGGATGCTCCCCGTGCTCACACTGGGCTGCACAAACCCTAGTACACACATCGCACCTCCGGACTAACGTCCTCTCACCAACACGGGCCTTCTTGCAATTGCTAGTGATACTCAATGCATACCGCGTTCAATTCTCTCTTTTTTTGTGTCTCAGCTCTGCCGGGGAGTTGACTTTCCGTCAATACACAAATTTTGCAAGCACATTGGTGCTGGCAGAACAAAAAAAAAAACAACAGAAACAAGCGATTCCGCCACAGTAAAATGGTCCGTGAAGTCGATTCACCCGGAGACGTATCGACTGCGGGATTAGTGCTGGTTGAGCATGTTATCCGCGCCAGACTGGGGCAGACGCGACGCAGTCCCGGGCTGGAAATCACCCACTGCTTATTCAGCTTCTGGATCGCTTTAGGCATGTCCCCTGCCCGTTGTGTTAAAGCTCTTTCTGCGGTTAGGGATTTATTTCAGGCTTTTTTTTTTTTTTCCTAGAAGTGTTCTTAATGCTCAGGTTTCGTCACAAATGATACGCGATCCAAGGAATCGCCGTATGGGGAAGATGGTAAGACCTTGGCAATGAGCTGCGTGTGCCTTGGTGCCTCCCCGACCCAGCAGACACCAGCACCGTGTCTGGTCACCCTGCCTCCAGGCACGGCCCGCCGTCATTTCAGCATTAAGCCCAGGCACTCGTGGCCAAGAGAAGCTCAGCGGCGTCAATCCCAAGGCTTCACAGTACAGACCCACCCAGGAGGTCTGGGCAACGACTTTTGTGAGGGCTGATAAAAAGAAATAAAGGCAAATAGTAGGCCCTCGAAAGGATTGGTTGGGGGAAACCCAATCACAGCCTGCCCAGGGAGGGGGTTGAGTCGCCACCCCTAGAGGGATTTAAGAAACATGTAGATTTGGCACTTCAGGGCATGCCCTAGTGACGGAGATTGTAGGGGGTTTTTTTGTGTGTGTGTATGGTTGGACTCGATGATCTCAAAGGTCCCTTCCAACCATGAAGACTCTATGATTCTATGAGTCAGTGTGATCGCTTTTTCTCTGGTCTGCAGTACTTTAGTGCCAAATCACCGTGTCCGTTCCAGCGGGGAGCCGGGGTGTGTAACCAGACTGCTTCCCCACCGCTACGGGATAGAAACTAACCCCCATGGCCCTTCCCACTGGTCACCTTTTGGGGCTCAAGGAAGACCATGGCCTCAAGGGGACCATGCCACTGGCTCCCACGGCACAAGGGGAGCATCGCTGGAGAAGTGTGCAGGAGCCGCCGATTAAATAAGCCATAGGTGCAAGGGAAGTATTTTAGCCATTATGACCATAGAATCATAGAATTATCTAGGTTGGAAGGGACCTTGAAGCTCATGAAGTCCAACCACCAACCCAGCACTGCCCAAACCCCCACTCCCCCATGTCCCTCAGCACCACGTCTGCCCGGCTTTTAAACACCTCCAGGGATGGCGACTCCACCACTGCCCTGGGCAGCCTCTTCCAATGCTTGACAACCCTTTCCGTGAAGAATTTTTTCCTAATATCCATCTTAAACCTCCCCTGGCGCAACTTGAGGCCATTTCCTCTTGTCCCATCACCTGTTCCTTGGGAGAAGAGCCCGACCCCCCCTGGCTACCCCCTCCTTTCAGGGAGCTGGAGAGAGCGAGAAGGTCTCCCCTCAGCCTCCTTTTCTCCAGGCTGAACACCCCCAGCTCCCTCAGCCGCTCCTCATTAGACTTTTTCCGAATTCCCAAAGTCCCTGATACAGCATGAATGTTGACTTTTGCTAATAAACTACAAGAGCAATTTAATATCTTTGTGATAAAGCGTCCCTGTGCTGCATCGCGGGCAGGAGGGATGCTCCCTCCTGCGACACCGCAGCACCGCTGCGCCGGCCATGCCACCAGGGACCACAAACCTCGCTCCTCCCAGAACTGCCCAGTGATCTCCGCCGGGCAACAGAAAATGGGGCTGAGCTCTGTACATTTGTTACGAAGTATATCCCCAGGGCACCTCCGGTGACCCATGCCATGGCCACCAATGCCTCACTGGGTGCTGCGGATGCTGAGGGGGCTGAGGTCCAGCTGGGCATGGGGGAGGCTGGGACGGGGACATTTGGGTGTGCAGAAGGTGGCTCTCTACACTCAGGGGACATCTCCGATACTTCACTTCCACACCCTAAGCAGACAGGAAATAGTAAAGGGTAGTCATAACCCTTTCAAAGCCCGTATTTAGCTGGAAAAATCAGACCAGGCACCTAACAGCCCATCAGTTACCCAACTGCTGCATTTATCGATGGTTTTGAACGCAGCGGCAGTTAGGGAATGACGATCAGAGACCCCTCTGAAGCCCCTGCAATCACACATCACCTTGGCAATGGCTTGGCACGTTGCATAGTTCTCTCTCAAAAATCAATATATTGAATAAAGCCCCTTAATAACTAACTGGCCAGCAGCAATGGGCGCCGTCACCCGAGCAGAGCACACAAAGGTGCCACATCATATTTTCTTTACATAAGTAATCCGAAACAACGATTTCCACCAAAAGGCATCTACACTGTGGACACTGAAGATCAACCAACAAGCAAGGCTCTTCCTAACTTCCACTAAGAAATGAATTCTTAGATATCAAACAAATTTTTTTAAGAAATTGAAACTTTCTGGAACTTCTTCCGTGATCTCCTAACCATCTTTCCACAGAAATACATCAGAAATTGTGCTTCATGCTGTGAAACGCCACTCAGTATTTAGGGATCCTCAGGCAATTAAGAAACTCTTTAGGAAGTGATATGCGACAGGAGATTGAAATCAGGTCAGATTAAGAAAAAAAATTCTTTTAGCACCATTAATTCTACCTCTTTTGCTGCATTGCTGCTCCCTGCCTACCAAGAGAGCTGGCTGCACCGGCCGGGGAGGTGCAGCTGCGTACCATGAATGCGTAATCCACAAAATGCAAATATTATTTTTTTTTTTTGCCTACCAGCTTGTCAAAATATATTTTTCTCCAAGCATGAAAAATTCCAGCCTTAGAAGTTAATTGGCTGGAAAGTTATAAATAACTGGAAGCAGAGAACCACAGCTAAAGCAGACTTTTGACCCCGCCAGGGAGGAAGGCCGCCAGCGAGCACCCAGATCTCCCAACAACAACAAATGTCCCTAACCCCGAAAATGAGAATTTAGTGAAAATAGGAGGCGGGACACGGACTTTTTGGTGTTGGACTTAACGGTCCTCTGGAAGCCGGGGCTGGCAGCCCGGTGTGCAGCACATCCCGCACCTGGGCACCCGTGGGTCCCCGGTGGGTGGGTGGGATGGTCCAACACCTCCTCCCGGGGTGCCTGCAGTCCCACCAGCAGCCCCCCCGCACACCCTGGCCCTGCCTTGCTACTGGTGACCGCAATATAATATGTTGAAGACCTACAGAGAGTTTATAAGTAAGAAAAAAAAGACAATGAACCTACACTAAATGCTGGAATTGGAGGAGGAAGCTGCTCCCGGGATGCCCAGCATCTTCTACCAATGCTGCGATGACACACACAGATAAAATAACTCTCTGCACCTCCACGAACCCATCTCCCCCGAGCTCTTTTCCCCTCTGCAAGTGATATATGCCAGAGCAGGTCAGAGCAGACGTGCTGGGTTCTGCAGCCAGCGCAGATCACCATACAGGCAAGTTTTCCCAGTTCCTCCTGTATTTCTACTGTAGCTGGACATTGTGTACAGGCAGAACAGAAAAGGATGGAGAATCACGGATGCAATATCACATGCCTGCTTTTTCACCCTCCTTTCTCTTCAACTTTTTTTTAATAAACTTTTTCTGCAGACATAGTTTGCCATTTATCAGTAACGCATTAATGTTTGAACCCCGCCACATTTGCTAATGGGTTTATTTTTGACTTCAAGAATAATTCAGTATAACAAGCCAAGACAATAATCTTGTTTACTGGATGCCTCCAACACCAGATCAGTGTTAAATAACTCAGTCAAACCGTGTCTCTGTCAGGCAGGATGGCGCCTGCGTGCGGATGCAAGGATGTGGGGATGCAGCAATGCAAGGATGCGGGGCTACCGGGATGTGGGGCTGCAGGGATGCAGTGACGCGGGGATGAAAGGATGCAGGGATGTGGGGCTGCAGGGATGCGGTGACGCGGGGATGTGGGGCTGCAAGGATGCAGTGATGCGGGGATGAAGGGCTGCAAGGATGCAGTGATGCGGGGATGAAAGGATGCAGGGATGCGGTGATGCAGGGATGCGGGGCTGCAAGGATGCGGTGATGCTGTGATGTAAGGGTGCAGGGATGCGGGGATGCAGTGATGAAAGGATGCAGGGATGCGGGGATGCAGGGATGCGGTGATGCAGGGATGCGGTGATGCAGGGATGCGGTGATGCAGCCTCCCCCGGCAAGGACAGAGTCTTCAGGCTGCTCCTCTCCCCGCAAAGCCCAGCTCTGCACAGTAAGAGCCTCCGGGCTCTTCCCAGCCCAAGCACATTTTTCCCCTCCATAAAATTCAGGAGCTCCTAATTACATTTCGAATGACTCTCCCCAGCACTGTCCTGAAACATCACGGCATTTTACCCACAACAGGCTTTTTCCCCTTCTTCCTGCCGAAGAATTCTACTATAATTCAGTTAGTTAAAAGTAGCACGTACTGAAGGTTTGATTTTGTTAACGCACACAGCTAAAACAGCTGTCCTCTTTAGCTTAAATCTCACCTTGGCTTGACAAAAAACAGAACAAAACAAAGCAAAACCAGACACATAACGAGGCTTTAAACAAAACCTACAACTATTTTATGTCACCCATAAAACTGCACGAGCCCTGCAGCCAGTACAGAGCGGCTGCAAATTATCCCTCCGTCCCTGGGTGAAAGAATGAACCTTTGCGGAGGTTCTTCCTTCGCAGACGAGCCCCAAGGCGTTGTAACCCAGCTAGGGATGGCTGAGAGGGGTCGGAGGCTGGCGGGTTTTGCTGGGGCAGGGTTACTTTGCTTTGGGATGTAACCGATGCAATGGAAATGCGTGTTTGGAAACGCAATACTGGAGTTTTACCAGTCTTCCACCTCGGGGAAGGGCTGTGGTCCCTGCAGAGAGGGTCTGGGGGAAGAAGCTGTAAACCAGGGTCACACGAAATAACCACGTTTGGTGGGCCAGCGGAGGATGCTGAGGGCACCGCATCCCTCCACGGCCACGCGCTCGCGTTCCCGGCACAACCGCGGCTCCGCTGCTTCTTTAGCGCGACCGTAGGATTTCACTCAACACGCCGTTTGCTCGACGGTTACCAGTCTGCCATAAACAGCCTTTGCAGCTGCGAGCAGAAAAGCCCCTCGCACACCCCTGTGCCAGCCCGGCCGTCCCCGGGCAGCTCGCCCCCCAGCCCCACCTCAGCCCATCCAAACAGCCCGGGACATCCCGTTATTCCAGAGCAAGCAAACCCCACATAAGCTCTTCAGAGCAAAATAAGTGTCCTCCAGCACTCTAAACATATAAATGATATTAGAAGGAGCCTCTTCTCGGGCTTGCAGAACACTAATGGCAGAGGTTCCAGCGATATTTAATTTGTTTTTTTCTTGGATCGCAATTCATGATCCCTTAGGTGAGCGAGCGCACGAGGAACCACCCCGCAGGGAGCGGCCAGGAGCTGGAATGTTTACTAAACCCCCCCCATTGTGTAGTGCTCCACATAAAGAACAGTGAGCACAAAGGTATCCAGGACAAGGAAGAGGTATCCATGGAGAAGACAGCTGGGCATTGCTTCCAGGTTTTAAACAGACAGAACATCTGCCGGAGGCAGGTACCCTGATGAATGTTATCTTTAAAAAATTAAATAATACTCTAAGAGGTATCAATTGGCTGCTAACAAAAAAAAAACCCTGGCAATATCATTAACAACTTATTGAGGATAACCATCCAGGGAAAGTCTGCCTTGCCGGTTGATCTGATATGTTAATTAAGGAGAGGAAATAAGTCGCTACATAAAAATAACGGCTAAGACTTCAACACAATACACGAAATACTCCCTCTAAAGCAGAGCATCCCTGCCCTTCCCGCGGCTCCGCAGCACCCTGGGGACCAGAGGCCGTCTCAGCCTGGGAGACATCGCTCCCTGCCACCAAGGCGTTTCCCCAGCAGAGCTCCCTGCTCCTCACAGAAGTGCGATGGATTCCAGAAAAAGAACATTTCTGCCCCCCACCCAGCTATTCCGATATCACAAACAACACATATTAAACGGTCAAGGGAAAGGCCACGTCCATATTTATAAATGTAAAAAGCATTTGTAAGCTTTCAGTACGACCCGGGGGCTGTGCTTTCAGCCAAGCCCCATTCCCCGCGTAGGGAGGACGGCAAATGCGTTCGCCACAGCTTGCATCGCCTCCTCCCATCCATCACTCCTTCCCAGTCCGGAGGTGAAGACGTATTTAACGATACTTCGAGCTCTGGCCCCAGCCCTGAGCATCCCTGAGGCCCAGACAACCCCTGGCCGCCACGAGCCACCTCACAGCTCGAGGATTTCCCTTTCAAAATACCCAGGCAGCTGCATGCCCCAAAACCAGAGAGATTTACTTTTTTTCCCCACCGAGGCTTGGCGAGAAACAGAGAAAAACGTGCATCACTTGCTGCAATGAGGACACTGACAGCTCCTGTCCGGCTGCCAAAGCCGATGGATTTTTAAAAAAAAAAAAAAAGAAAGTGGATACGGCATCTTCTGCGTGCTCAGACTGAGATGCCAAAGCCAAGAGGACAGGGAATATTCAAGGCTCGTTTCCACAAGACGTTGCTTTAGGAAAGAAATCTTTTAGGAAAGAAATCTTGGTGCAGAGCCATGGGCTGGACGTGGTGACCAGCACCCAACACCCTCTGCCCACCACCAGCAGCTCCACAGGGTCCAGTAGCCCCATGCCCACCTGCTCCAGCCACACCACACCATGGCCACCCACGGGCACGGGAGACCGAGCCCCATCCTCCTGCTGCAGCAGTATTGCCAACGGCCGTAACCGAGCCGGCCTCATAGGAGAGGTGGGAAAAACCTCGAAAAACCTCCAAAACCAGGCTTGGGCTTTCGGAGAGTTGTCCTCCAAACAGAAAACACACCAGGAGATCTAGTTCCGGGGTCGTCTTTCCCACCAAGCAAGCAAACAAATAAAAAAATGTTACAATAGACCATAACTCGAGGTGAAGTGCATCAAATGAGAGCCGCAGCCTCCCCGCCGGGACCGTCCCAGGCAGGGCAGCGGGATTCGGGGTGACCCAAACTCTCCCATCCCAGGGAAAGGCCAGGCTGCACGGGCTGAGCTCTCCGGGGCGATGGAGACAAGCAAGTCCATGATTAACAAAACGCAGCCCAACAAGAAACAGAGTCAGCAGGCAGTTCTTTACCTTAACTAAGTTTATCGGGCTTAATTTCATTGTTTCTGCCTTCTCAAACGGTCCTGCCTGCCCTTCCTCCCCTCCGCCCTCATCCCAGAGGACTCCTCCCTCCATCCTTCCCACTGGGAAGGCCGCAGCCTTATTTATACACTTATACATCATTTCATATTTGAAAATATGAAAAACACTCATTACGGGGAGAAAAGAAAAAAAGGGAACACAGCAAAGTACAAACTGCCCCAACCCCTTGTTTCGCATCAACGCGCTACTAATTAACCCTGGATTAAAAACCGAAGTCAAGCTTAGAAGGGCTTCACAGAGCCAGCTACCAGGTGCCTTTCCCAGGAAATAGCAGTATTTCCAGCTTTTGTTTTCCACCCCTTGATATCACAAAATCTTTCTTGCTGCTTTGCTGCCCCATTGCTGCTCCGCTGCCTCAGAAGCCCCACCACAGCCCCATCCCACGAATTTCAAACCACGGAGAGCCACCACCGCACCAAGTAATCAAACAATTTTCATCAGCTGGAAGAGAGCAAGGTTGCAAGGAAGGGCAAAAATGGATTTGTCAGAGCAAATCAGGTCAAATCGACTTAATTTCCCTCCAAAGCAGAGGAACGGGGCTGCTGAGTAGAAGAGAACGCGACTGCCTGCAAGAATGCAGTTTTTTAAATTTACTTTGCAACAATATTAACAAAGTAGAGGAAAGAAATGAGACAGGTGCACTACATGAGGAAATGGATAAAAAGTGCAGCTCTTGGAAGCAGGAATATATTCCCGCACCAATACAAAAATGGAAGGTTTCCCATTTAATCCCATTTAATTCCCATCAAATTCCATGGGATTTAATGGGAATTTGAGGTGACAGCCTCGCTGGAAGCCCAGCCTAGTCTGCGGGGTGGTCCCCGCTGGAGCGCTGGGGAATGAACGTCTCCGTCCTTTATATTGACCCTGCCTGGGATATTTTTTGGGGCGGGAGATGTTGGGGACCAAAGGAGCCAGGTGTCCCCGGCATCACGGAGCCCCGGGCACTGGGACCTCCCGCTGCTCAGATGCGCTTGTTCTGCGCAAATACAGCGCCAGGAGCAGGCACCGCGGCCCCAGTGATTTACATAAAATGTCCCTCAGATCCATGGTGGCCCAAACCCTGGTCCCAGCCCCAACCCAAACGCGCCCAGGAGCTGAACAGGTCTTTATGCTGCTCTTCCCGCAGGTCCCCAGCAGCATCCTTGTGACTCCAGTACCGCGGCTGTCGTAGCCAAAGCTTTTTTCTCTCCAGAAATACAAAAAAAAAAAAAAANGTATGTTTAGCACAAGCAGCATCTCCGCGTCCCTGCCCGCCGGGAGCTTCACGGGAGCGAAGAATTCCCTGCCCGGCACTGCAGAGGAGAAGGCAGCACCCTGTCGCATTCCGTCAGGGAGAAACACAAGCCCTTCGCCTTCCACACCTTTCCAACCACCTGCCAGGGCTCTGAGGGTCCTGTCACTGTCCCCCAGCCCCACTGGGGACATCCTGCCCCCCCCCGGCACCCCCAGACCCGAACCCGAACGCCTCCATCCGCAGAAGAGACGCGGCTCGCGCGCTGGCGGGGAGGCAGGCATTCCTATTTCTCTTGTTAGAGACCTTCGATTTCCCGGAGGCAGGGTGCAGATTTATATCAGAGATCAAGTTTTAGTGCTCCTGAGTTTTCTGGCTGATTGCACATGTCATTCCCCCAGAGATTACCAGCTCGCGCTGAGCCCTCCCGTATTTATCCACGGCAGAAATTGCACTCGATGTGGATATGCCGATGGTACCAGGTCCGCCCGTGCCAGCGCACGCAGCAGCGGATCAGCACAAGAAAGCTCGTTCAAGGAGAATGTATGCTGTTTGATTAAGCGTGAACAAGTATTTTTTGCAAAGACATGACTTCTGATGAATCACCAGTTGTTCAGATTATATATGGTGGAAGGAAAGCTCCTGCAGAGCTCCAGATTAAAACCACCAGCGTTTCTCTCGCCTGTATCTCCAAAGAGATCTGAGGGGGGGGGACAAAAAAAGAGGAGGAAGAGCCAAGAAGGCTTTCTGCAGTGAAAGGCCGTGCTTTGGGGAGTCGCTGCCTTATGCAGGAGGCGGCATGTGTTATCCCAAATACGTTATCCAAAATACAATGTTATCCAAAATACAAGGGATTTTGCAAGCTACGTAAGGGATGCGGTTACCAAAACCGTCCTCTCCCAGTCGTGCCTCCTCAGAACTCGCAGGCAAACCCATACAGTTCTGCTACATTTGCCCAGCACCTTACATTTTTTCATCAGCATTAAAAAAAAAAAAATTCCTTTTTTTCCCCCCCTTTTTTTTTTTTGAGCAGCTGAGCCCTTTGGCTGTGCTGCACCGGAGCACATCCTGGCTTTGGCAGTGACAAACCTTGTCTGCCTGCGCGACCAACAGATACTGGTTTTAAAAAGCTAACAGGTTTTATATAAGGGTAGCACTGGAAAAAGATTTGCCAAACTGCTAAGACCACAACACTTTAAACGGCTATTTTATCATGTTTAGGCTATGCTTAGGGAAAAAAAAAAAAAAAGGGAAAAAAGCCCCTTTCATTTTGTAGAACTGCTGTCACCTTCCCATCTAACACACCTTACCGCTCTCTCAGGACCAAAGCAGTGGTGGAGTCTCCTTGGAGATACTGAAAAGCCATCTGGACACGGTCCTGGGCAAGCGGGTCTGGGGGGCCCTGCTTGCGCAGTGGGGTTGGACCAGATGACATGCAGAGGCCCCTTCCAACCGCAACCACTTGTGATTCTGTGATATTTTGCAGAGAAGCGGTTCAGAGAGATGATTTCTAAGCGAGTCTAGCCATCGAGTTATCCCTGGTGAAAGCTGGCTTGAGCTCCCCAAGAGCCTGGTCCCCCCCCACCGATGCAGAAGGTGAGGCCTCCCTTCATCCCTTGCCAAAGACCATGACAAACAGCTCCACGACACACGTGCCAGGTCCACAATCCACCAAACCCGAGCTACCGACAGCTTGACGGGCAACCCCAGAGCAAGCAGGGAGCCATCGACAGTGGAGCAAGGCCAGCAGGCGCGGTGCCTGCTCTGGACCTTGAGCTCCTCACTCTACTGCTCGACCCCAATCTCTGTCCTGCCAACACAATGAGGCTGACGATACCTTTCGAACACCAAGATCTGGTCACAAAAACTACTGTAAGACAGTGGAGAAGGAGAGCGCGAGGATGAACGAGGTACCATTTATGAAGCCTACCAACTATCAAGAGCCTCAATGTTATGACTCTGCTCAGCTCCTCTGTTACCTCCAGAGTATTTTCCCCTCTCTTCTGCCCTCTGCCCACAACACTTTGCCCACATCTGCACAAAACCCCCAAAATCCAAATGGTAAGATAAAAACAGAATACATTTTATGTTCCACCTCTAAGGCTGCTAAATTTGTATTGGGGGTTCTTTGAAGCTAAGCAACCTTCAAAATAATGCGCAGGAAAACCATTTTCAAATAGCCCTAGAAACTACCTAAATCACATTAGCTTTCAGATCTGTATTACAGTTCTTCGTTCACTCACGTTGTTTCAGTTTTGAAATCATTCCCGTGTACCTGTTTCTGAGAGAAACCTGCCTATGGAGACCCAACAGTTTCATAATTCAAGCTATTCATGTTTTTAAAAGTAAAACCAGTGGAATATGCCTTTGATTCCATCTCTATTTATTTAATTAAAAAGCCTGGCAGGCTGTTTGATTTCTTTAATCAGAAAATGATGTGAAAAGGTTTCCAAAATAAGATTTAATGAGTTTTGAAGATGGATGCCCATACCATTTCTGCCAGCTTTCTGTACGTTTCAGGTTCTTACTAACTGCTCATATTTTTTTTAGCAATTTCAGCAGCTTATCGGTAAGTCGCAGGATAACACAGCAATTGTAAACAGCTACGTACTGCCAAATGCACGTGGAGGCAAAGCCCCAGAAGGGGAATCCAGCGTAAGAGTCAAAACTTGTTCTCCCCATGAACATCACCAGGAAGGTTTGCTGACAACAGAGCTTAAAATTCTCCATCACAATAATGTGAAATCGGGACAATAGATTTTGAAAATAAACGCTTTGAGTGTTCTTCAAAATTATATGTTATCATAATAATGGAGGGGTTGAATATATATCAAAAATAATCCTAAATGATTAGCAATTACCCTTATGAATCATAACCATCTTTGGATTCTGCAAAGCCATTCGAACATCTCAGCTGTGAAGCTCTCCCATCTCTGACTGACACCACAGAAAACGGCAATAACCCAAACCCCCGAGCCAGCGCTGAGCATCCTTCCCGGGGCAAGGTGCTGGGCTCTTGGGGGTAACCCCAGAGCACCCCTCGCCCAGGAGTGTGTCTGCGGGTGATGGAGGAGGTAGAAGAGAAGCAGGAGCCACCCATGGTTACCTAAAGCATCCATGCTCGTGACCCCTCCCATGATCTCCTAAAAAATATCTGTCTGCTGAGGTATTTTTTCATAGAATCATAGAATCATAGAACGGTTTGGGCTGGAAGGGACCTTAAAGCCCACCCAGTGGCACCCCCTGCCCTGGGCAGGGACACCTCCCACCAGCCCAGGTTGCTCCAAGCCCCGTCCAACCTGGCCTTGAACCCCTCCAGGGATGGGGCAGCCACAGCTTCTCTGGGCAACCTGGGCCAGGGGCTCACCACCCTCACAGCAAACAATTTCTGCCTCACATCTCATCTAAATCTCCCCCATTTCAGTGTAAAACCCTTCCCCCTCGTCCCACGGCTCCCCTCCCTGATCCAGAGTCCCTCCCCAGCTTTCCTGGAGCCCCTTTAGGGACTGGAAGGGGCTGGAAGGTCTCCCCGCAGCCTTCTCTTCTCCAGGCTGAACCCCCCCAGCTCTCTCAGCCTGTCCTCCCAGCAGAGGGGCTCCAGCCCTTGGAGCATCTCCGTCCCCTCCTCTGGCCCCGCTCCAACAGCTCCGTGTCCTTCTGCTGTTGGTGCCCCAGAGCTGGAGGCAGCACTGCAGGGGGGTCTCCCCCGAGCGGAGCAGAGGGGCAGAATCCCCCCCTGGCCCTGCTGCCCACGCTGCTGGGGATGCAGCCCAGGCTGCGGGGGGGTTCTGGGCTGCCAGCGCACGTTGCCGGTGAATGTTGATCTTCTCATTCCTTCTGTTCCCCAAAAGAAAGGGCTGGCTGGAAAGGGGAAGGGCAGGGGAGACGGGCTCTGTGGAGCTCAGCCCCGCTGCTCCCCCGGGAGCTCCAGGAGGGGTCCAAAGACCCTGGGCTCCTTCCCCCCGGCGATGTGCTGCGTCCGCTTCCCAATTCCCACCTCTTATCATCCACACAGCCCAAAAGCTGTAATTAAGGAGGGTAAGGAAAGCATAAAGAAACATTGGTATTACCCAAAATTAAAATTTCAGTGACGAGGCAGTAAATTAACTTAATCAAGTTGGGAGGCATCTATGAGAAATCACTTTTATATGATTTAATGAGAGAAGCCATCGGAAATGGTGATTTTAATCAGCCAAGTGGGATTTATAAGCAAGAAGATCCTGCTTAAACAACTCATTAGACTTCTCCAAAAAATCTTTACTGCCTCTGCAGACAGTCAAAACAAAATTTATTGTATATATTTACTAATTCTCTAAACCCCTCGGCAACATCGCATATCAAAAGTCAACTGATTAAAGCAGAAAACAAAGTTAAAGAAAAAAAAAAATATCTTGATAAGCACCTGCTAGAGAAAAGCAAGAGGCTCTAAGTCCCTATCACAAGGCAGAGCTGACTCAAACCAAATGCTATTAGGACTCCTAAATCTCTATTTATCATAAATACAAGGGCTATATTAGAATGAGAAATACTCAACACCTTCTAATGCTTTTTGTAATTTGTAAGGCGCTTGCACCTGGCCCGCAGCACACGGCGACGGCGGAGGGCTGGGATGGGAACGACACGGGAAATGGCAAAAAAACCAGGATCCTTCAAACGTCTCACCCCCAGGTTGCGCCGTCCCGGCATCACCCCCGGCGCAATGTGCCTCCCAAACGCCACGCAGAAACGCGGCAGTATTGCTAAATATATTTCGAAATCACGATTTATTGCATAGTGAAAGGTTGGAGCATTTCAAAACACGCCCAAAGCCCTGCATCCACCCCACGGATCCTTCCCTCTTTGTTTTCCTTTATTGAACCAGAAGCCTGCAATGATTTTTTTACAGGTATTTCTGCCTCCTTCAGAGCCAGAGTAACAGCCGCTTCTGTCACGTCGGGACAAGAAGAAGAAGAGAAGTGCCAAGAGTAGACTATGAAATAAATATTTTTGTTATTTATTATTATTATTCGCTTGCTGTGTATGTAATTCTCGACGCTGGGGCCAGCAGATGTCTACAGGACACGGGAGACGCGCGTGAGCGACTCGGTTCTTTACAGGGGACGTTGCGGATCTGAGCGCAACGTCGCAGCGCTTTTCAGGCAGACGCAGGAAACGAGTTACTTGAAAAAACAAACCAGGAGTGCGGGCTGGAAGCACTCAGCGACCCCCTGGAACTTGGCAAGCCGAAGACCTTTGATAAATACCAAAGCCTTTTCCATTAAATACGCTACAAATGAGGGCGGGCGGAGGCGCGGGGCGGGAGCCCCCTGCCCCGCTGCGAGGACGCGGCGGTGGGAAGCAAACGGTGGCTCCTCCACGCTGCCTTTCTGGGGCGGGTAAGAAAACAGTTTATCTCCATGGTATCGACGCTCTGCAGGTCAATTTTCACAACAAAAGAAAATAAGACGGCAGCTTTAGAAAACCGTCTGTGCCACAAGGCTGCTTAATGACTACGTGCAGAAGCCGTGCCATTTTATCGCATCCTCTGTCAAGCCCGAAGCCCAGCAGCACGTCTAGCGCCGGGGGAAAGAGCTCCTAAAACCGCTGCTCTGCTCACCGCGCAGTTCCCCACTCGGGAATGGAGCCATCCGAGCCAAATTAACTGTTTTCAGAGGGAAACACAAGAGATGGAGTTAAAACTAACTCAGGGAAGAGTTCCTGGGCAGGGTTCCCCCGTGGCACCGCGGGGACAAACGCCATCAGCACGGGAAAGGGCTCACGTCGACACCCGGCTTCACGTCGGCTTTTGGACCTCTCGCCTTTGGCAAGAAGCCGGACGCCAGGGCTGCATCGCAGTACAAATTCTCCCATTTTCACAGCGTTCAAGCATGGAATTACAGTCTTTGGTGTTTCAAAATGCAATTCCATTTCAATTCAATTTAATGATACAAAATGAGGGCTTTTTTTTTTTTTTTTCACGCAGTAATTGATAGGAGGGTAATGGACAACCACTACAAAGGCAGCTTTATAGGCAGAAAGGTAGAAAGTTCTTCACCCTGCAGTAAACATCTATTTCACTCCTGGGATGCAAGAGAAACCCGTCGTAAGGACAGGGCTGTAGAAGAGACCTGCTCTCTGGAGGCTGCTGTCCTGTCTGCACAGGTTTCACTCATAATTAAGTTAATTACTGCTCCCGGTAGGATTAACAGAACATTGTGATTATACTTCCAACTCAAAACACGAGGCACCGCAGGCGAGGTCGAAGAGAGGAGCCATCAGCGAGGTCCCACGTACCACCGGGAGGCTGAGCGGCCGGCGGAGCATCGCTGGGCCGGCGCTGGCAGCGCAAGTTGCCCATCCATAACTCAACCTCCCGCCCCGCTCAGCCTTGGCTCTGGCCTGGCTGGTCCTGCTGGGCTCCACCGCACCAGGCACAAAAAGAAACCCTGAACTCCTCTCCTCCTCCATTCAGATCCGTCCCCGCTTCACGGAATCCCAGAATTGAAGGGGTCAGAAGGTACCTTCAGAAATCATCTGGTCCCAGCCCCTGCCAGAGCAGGGTCCCCCAGAGCAGTTGGACAGGAACGCATCCAGGCGGGTTTGGAACATCTCCAGAGCAGGAGACTCCACAGCTTTCAAACGCTCGCAGCTCTAATTTCCGCTCGTTTGCTAATCAACCAGAGTTTATTTCATCTTCCTCCAACCTACTTCCCACAGGCTCTGTGTTCACCACCCGCAGGGCTCTCCCCAACTCCACGTGGGTCAGTCCAGCTCGCTCTGCCCCTCTGAGACCTCCCGGTACCACCACCACCCCCCCTCTCCAGCCACACGCAATCGAAATTAATTGGGAAAGCCTTTCCAAATGTGTGACCGACTCACTGACTTGCCGAGGAAAAAAAAAACAACAAAAAAAAAACCAACCAAAAAAAACCCCAAAAAAACAAGCATCATTTTTACACCTAGCCAAAAATAGCACCCTGGTTTCCAACCAACTGCGAGTTATTTCTGTTCTTCCCATGCCAGCAGACACCTAGGGCCTGTCTGACACCGCGTACGCGCTGCGGCGAGGGCGGGGAGCGGTCTCACAGCGGGGAGGAAGAGCGCGCAGACCCAGTCTCCTCCCGGCTTTATCCACAAAGCACCCGGCGCAGCCAACTGAAAATTATTTTCTAATATTTCTAATAATCCCCTTCAAATCATCACTTCTGTTCTGGGGTGGCCGCGGGCTGTTAAGATGCAAAATAGATGTTAAGGTAGCTTAGATGGAAAATTTTTGCAACATACTATTTCCACACAGAGAAGAAGGTGCGTATCCCATACGAAACCTTTCCCATTTTTTTTGGATATAGAATGTACATTGGTAAAGACAACGCACCGGCGTTTTTGTGCACAGATTGCTGTACGTTCCCAGAGCAAGACCTCCCTCTTGCCAAACACGTTTTGCCTTGAAGGTGAACGACAGGAGAGGTGGAAACCGCAATAAAGAATCTGCTGGAAGAGCACCAAGATAGAGAGCTGGGTCCTGACTTGCTGCAGGTTTTAAACCTGCTAAGTGCCCACTTCTCCTCTCTTTAAATAAAAGGACATCCTTCAGATGGGGTCGCCCCGTCCCTCGCGTCTGTTCTCGTCTTCCTCACCTGAGCCAGGCTCAGCAGAAGGTACCTGCTGGAAACCACCCGCGGCACCTCCTTCTTCGTATTTACGTGCTCTTGCCATCGCCAGCAATAGTTCCCCTCCAGTCCAGCTGCCCTCCAGCTCTGTACTCTCCTCCTTTCTCATTTATTCATGTTTTTAAAGATTTTTTTTTTAACTTTAAAACCCTTTCATCCTTCCATGCGTTATCAAGATAGAGCACGTTTTGTTCTATTTTACCCAATATTCATCTCATCTTATAAAACTAGGTCACAAAATTTGCAGGCTTACGAGTTAGGCTTTGCAGATCCAGAAAATACCACCTTTTTTTTTTTGTTCCGTGTATAATGCCTAACTCTGAAATATTTACAAAAAAAACAAGCTCAAAAGCACACAAACACACCGCTTCGTTTTAAAATTCCAGTGTGTTATTTACAAAATTCCATTTCTTCAATCATTTGTGTTTTAAAACAGTTCTGCTTGGAAAAAGGAAAAAAAAAAAACAAAGACAAAACCCAACCTGGAGTGCTCTGGTCGGCATGTCAGCCCTGAAATCCTTACACGAGCCAGCTATGCTAATGTCGGGAGGGGGGGTTCTTGAAATATTAGGGAGTTTTTCTTGAAATATCAGGGAGTATTTATTGAACGGCATGGATGGTTCACCTCTGCTGCCCCCAGCCCCCCCCGGCACTCCAATACTGCAGCCTCGGAGCTTGTAACGCTGGCACACCAGCATATGGACCGCAAAATGATCAAAGATATTCTGAACTTCCCCCGCGAAGCGACACGAGGCACTGGCTGGCTGCGGGAGCATCGGCCCAAGGCCGCAGCATCGCTGCCGGGCGATGGATGCTGTGGGGAACGCAGCCCACCCCGCACCGCATCCCCGCATCCCCGCATCCCCAGCCACCGTGGCAACCGCGACCGAGGTTTCTCAGCCTCGCCGGGAGCACCGAAGCGCATCGCCTTGGTAACAGACACATTGCCAAACATCCCTCCAACACGTTCACTTTGTAGGAAAATACGACTTTGGCCGCCTCGAAGCATTCGCAAAATTTGACCGTGTCATTGGGTGAAAGGGCAACCCGAAGCACCCAATTCTTCGACCGCAGATGCTAAGACCTGCGGGGCGACATCTGTTCCGCGCAGCATTTGCTGTCTCTACTCACCCGTGGTTTCCACGATGCCCTCCAGGATGACGACAATCTCAAACTGCTCCGTTTGCATGCTGCGCTGGGAGAGGTCGTAGAAGGGGCTCTTGGCGTCTATCACGTGGCAGATGGTGAGCGGGGACACCAGGAAGAGCTGGTCGGCCCCCGTGCTGAAGCCCACATCCAGCTCCAGCTGATCCAGCGGCAGGAACTCACCCTCCGGCGTCTGGCGGGACTGGATGGGCAGCGAGGGGAGAGACAGAGAGAGAGATCACGGCTGGAGCAGCCATCCCCGAGGCATCCCGACGGCATCCCGCATCCCTGCCAGCACGCTGTGCCACCCCTCACACGAGGCAAACCCCAGGCCAGCCACACGGCCATGAAACGGGTGGAAACCCAGCGCTGGCCATGCAGAGCAGGGATGACTTATTTCTAAGACACATCTTACTGCGGTTGCAGCTCACCAACACAGCAGCCCTGGCAGGACACCCGCCACCGACACAAATCACAGAATGGTTTGCGTTGGAAGGGACCTTAGAGACTCCCACCAGCCCAGGTTGCTCCAAGCCCCGTCCAACCTGGTCTTGAACCCCTCCAGGGATGGGGCAGCCACAGCTTCTCTGGGCACCCTGGGCCAGGGGCTCACCACCCTCACAGCCAAGAACGTCTTCCTGAGATCTGATCTAAATTGCTCTGCCACCGACCCACAGCATCGCCCACCAGGAGGAGGAGGTGAAGCCGGCGTAGATCCATCCTGCCCTTCACCCAGCTTTTCACGCCATCCCTTCCACGGCCAGCGTGCCCGGAGTGGGGCACCCAGACAGTGTCCCTGCCCGGGGGGCTCAGACAAGGGGACATCTCCCCTCAAGACACCCAAAACCTCACAAAACCCATGCTGCGACACAGCGACCGCAGGTGAGGGCTCGCAGCCACCTCCAGGGTCCCTCCCACGAGGGATTGTCCATCAACGCCTTGCAGAAAGTGGCAGCAGTTGATTAATTGCCAGCTTTTCCCGTAAGAGAGAGTTCCCCAGCGCCCACTAATCAGCCGAGCACAGGCTTTGAGATCGCTGCCCTTTTGGCAAGAGGAGCCCGGAGAAGGGGACGCTGCTACGGCTTTGGCTGGAGCTGCCCGCTGAGACGCTACAAACGGCAATTTAACAGCTACGCGAGCCCATAAAATCACGCCTAGAGCTGAAAGCTCCAGTGCAGCGCTCGGGCTCGCGACACCCCACATCCCGGTGCTCAGCACAGCCCTGCCCAAACGCTCCCTCCCGGCTTTCACCCCGGCTCTTTTATGTCTTCTCCCCCGGTTATGAATAGGCAGGAACAGAACATTACAGCCCTTTGCAGTCATTATTTTTATTATAGAATTTTCCATTCCTGTTACGGAACTCTCCGTTATTTGCTGTTTAGATTTTAAAAAGAAGTTTTGCAAACTGTTGTATTCATCACACGCGGCCAAACCCCAGTGTTAAACCGCTGCTTGAGATGCGTTTCCATCACGCCCCACATTCCGAACCCACACGGAACTCCCCGTATCGAGCAATACCACTGACTTGAAATGGGATTTTTTTATTTTTTATTTTTAATGGGAGGACGATTACGCCCGCAAGAAGCAGCGTGATCTTTCCTCCAACTTTTCCTCTAACTCTGCTTCCATTCTCCTCGTTATTCAGACCTATAATTGGGGGTGGGGGGATGATGCACAGGGGCCAGCGCAGCCATCACCTCCGGACTATCAGCGTTCCCACGGGTGACACCAGCAGCTCCCAGAGAAACCCAGTCCCATGCTCCCAGTAAAAGGTACTGGGAGCTGGGGGGGAGTGGGAGGATGCCGGGTGCACCCCCCAGTGCGGGGACTCCAGCCGAGCCCCCTGACACGGGGGTCAGGAGCGGGTGGGCGCCCGACAGCAAACGGCAGCAGACAGAGCGAAACCGGATTACGCGCCTCGCTTGGGATTTGGTTTCTATTTTTAAAATTTTCCCCGAGCGGCGTCCGGATTTGAAGGGGATCTAATCCCAAACAAAACAACCGCGCGTCTCGCCGCCCCAAAGTCCCGGCTGAGAAACGCGCGTAAGTTTTGGTGTGTGGAAACGCAGATTTCCCACACCTGCCTCCGCTGCCCCGTCCCAGCACCGCGCCGCGCCACGTCAGACGGAGGCGGCAGAGCCCAGAAACATCTAGAGCACATCTGCATAAATGCCCTGCCTGCGAGGTTTCGTTTGTTGTTCCTTCAGAGAGAAGTCTACTTTTCAGTAAAAAAGACAGAAACACGAGCAAAGCAGCGAATAACGCCCGTAAGCAGGGCACGGCGCGGCGCTGGGAGGGAACCGCTGCCGTCACACATCCCGCACCCCTACAGCATCGCTAGAGCCA
>VWZL01005756.1:255568-341626 GCA_013396915.1 Stercorarius parasiticus
TTTATATATTTTCTTATATACCTTTCTTTATATTTTTTATATATATTATTTTTTTTATATCTATTTTTTTGGTCAGGAGGCCTGGCCAAGCACGGCTCCCCCCCCAGCAGCGGTAGGACGCGCCGTGCAGAGACACGTGGCAGGGGATGCGCAGAGCCAGCTCTAACTGTATCCATTGGAAAACCACATTTTAGCCCTCTCTCACTCTCCCCCCACGTTCCCAGCTGTCCGCGTCCGCGCTCCGGCAGGCCGGGCGGCTTTGGGCCGGGCAAAGCCCCTCAGGCTGGCAGGCAGGGGACACCGCGGGATGCCCGGAGCACAGCGTGCCAGCCACAGCCACGATGGACCCGCGGGGGTGGCATCCCTCACGAGTGGCCTTTTCCCCTTCCTACCCCAAATGGAGCCACAGGGACAGCTGGCTGTTGGAGCTGCTGACGGCAGGGCTCCCCGCGCTCCTCTCCGAGTCTTGCTGGATTTTCCACAGCTGCAAAACCCTCGCCCCGCTGACTCCAGCGTCACCGCCACGAAACCAGAAGAAACGACAGCCACGAAGCCGCCCTTCCACCGGTCTAAAGTTCAGGAGATTTTGTGGTGCCACACTAGGTTTTATGCTCCAACTTTTACAGTTCCCCTTGCGGCACCTCTGGATACAAAAAGGGCTAATTTCAAAATTTGTAATGGATCATTTTGATCCTTTAAAGCTATTAAAGATGATTAAATGTGGCAGTCCGACCTCTCCCTAGTCAGGACAGCCTCGTCGCAGGAGGCAGCTGGAGGGGTCACCGTGGTGCCCTCTAAAGAGCGGACGATCACTTACCAGGCTAATTGCACGTCATTCAATTTACCCATCTAAACTTTGACACGAGCAAACCATCGGGGCCAGCTCATGCCAGGGAAAAGCGTAACTGAGATTCCAGCTGATTATTCAAAAAGAAAAGAAGAGGAATAGACGCCTCCAGGTCAGCTGCAGCGATGGCATCTTCACCCGCGTCGGTCCCCAGCTACAGCCATCATCCGGGCACGGCAGCGAGAAAACACACGAAATTATGGAGATTCTTTAAATTCCTATCCACCCCCCCGGGCTTGTTGAGAGCGGGCGCTACCCCTCCTTTTGGCCACAGGCTCCCCCCACGGTTTAGAGTCCTGCAGCCCTCACCGAACGCTGCAACGATCCTCCCTGCAAACCCCCCATCGGAAAGCACGTATTTGGGCCAAAACACGACAACTTCAGAAGCCTCCGAGCAAAATGCATCTTGTGCTTCGCCGGATCCGGGTGCAGAAGACGGGGGATGAGCATCCCTCCGTCGGCGGGGGGAGGCAGCCAGAGGGGCAGGGAAGACAGCAGGACACCTCCAAGTGGGGTGTCCCCCGGGCAAGGGGACCCAGCCTGTCTTTGCAGAGCACCCCCCCGGGGGCAGGGCACCCGCATACCCTGCAGAGCACCCATATCACCCATAACCCCTGCAGAGCACCCACCCTGAGGGCAGGGCACCCACCTCCCCTGCCAGCCTCGGAAACACGCGGGATGCTCTGCATGCGTCAAACGTCAGCCGAGCCGGCCCCTTCCACCCACTCCACATTTATTTCATCTCCCCTATGAATATGCAGCCGTTGTAGCGAGCCTCAAATAAACACTCGGTTTTCCCTAGACGCGCAGGGCCATTAGCACGATATTTAAATGTCTAACCTTGGTGTCCTGCTTTCCGTGAAGTTCACACACCGCATAAATAAAGTTCTGCCTGACTGGACTGACCGTTGCCCCAAAGCACAGAAATATGCCAGAAAGGGAAACAGTTTTCTTTTAAAATGCACACCGAGGAATTCAAGCTGTAAGTATTTACTTGTCAGAGAAATCTAGCATTTTAGAGAAATATGTAAATATGCATGTAAACCCAGTGCTGAATATAGCCGTTATCCTACAAGACTGCTGGTAAATCAGACGGTTGCGAATAAATCTGGCGCCTGATGGCTGAGCCGAAAGAGCATCACAGGGACACGGGGGCAGCCCTGGGCAGGAGCGAGGGACGGCAAAGCTCTCCTGCCCAAAAGGGCACGCGGAGGGGCCGGCACAGAGGTGGGGACGCGGAGGGGGACAGGGAGATGTCCCCAGAGGACCGGCGGTGGCAGTGGGGCAAGCGTGGCAGGCACTGCACTTACTTTGAGCAGCTTGCAGCGGATCTGCGCCGAGACCATGTGGCTGTTGCGGAGGTTGCCCACCCTGAACATGAGGGTGAGCTTGCCGTCCCGCATGGAGATGGCGGCGTGCTCGCTGAACATCAGGGTCTCGGCCCTCTTCTTGGGCTGAGACATCTTGATGAACATGCAGCCGATGAGGAAGGCATCCACAATGGAGCCCAGGATGGACTGGAAGAGGAAGAGGATGATGCCCTCGGGGCATTTGTCCGTGATGTAGCGGTAGCCATAGCCGATGGTGGCCTCGGTCTCTATGAAGAAGAGGAAGGCGGAGGGGAAGTTGTAGACGTTGGCCACGCAGGGGGTGTAGCTGTCGTCGTGCGCCTTGTTCAGGTCCCCCCGCATGTAGGCGATCACCCACCACATGGAGGCCATGAAGAGCCAGGCCACGGTGTAGGTGAGGATGAAGATGAAGAGGTTCCAGCGCCACTTGAGGTCCACCAGGGTGGTGAAGAGGTCGGAGAGGTACCGGCTGGTCTCGCCGCCCAGGTTGCCGTGCTGCACGTTGCACCGCCCGTTCTTATCCACGAAGCGCTGCCGCTTGCCCCGCGGGGCGGCGCGGGGTGGGGGGAGCCCCCCGCCGCTGGCCGAGGTGCTCACCACCTGGTACTCGTCCCCCAGCTTCCTCCGCAGCGCCGACATGCTCCGCTCCGCGCTGCTCCGCGCCTCTCCGCGCTGCTCCGCGCAGCGCCGCNCCCACTGCGCTCCGCAGCTTCCTCGCCGTCATCATCATCCTCCTCGCACCGGGCTCCATCCGCGCATCCTCCGCCTCCCCCCGCCGCGGAGCCCCGGCCCCCGCGGAGCGCCGGGGAACCTGCCCGGGGGGGGCGGGCTGAGGGGAGGCGGGGCACCCCCGCTCCTTCACGTTCCGCTTTATTTTTATTTTGTCTCACTGCAGAAGATGAAGAGCGCCAACAGCACGCGGCGGGACTGGCCTCTTTCACCCTTCAGCCCCCGCACTTCACTCAGCCACCGGAGGAGAACTGCTAGGGGTAGCAAAAAGGACAAGGAATCACAGAATCATGGAATGCTTTCGGTTGGAAGGGACACTAAAGCCCATCTACTTCCACACCCCTGCCCTGGGCAGGGACACCTCCCACCAGCCCAAGTTGCTCCAAGCCCCGTCCAACCTGGCCTTGAACCCCTCCAGGGATGGGGCAGCCACAGCTTCTCTGGGCAACCTGGGCCAGGGGCTCACCACCCTCACAGCAAACAATTTCTTCCTCACATCTCATCTCAGTCTCCCCTTTTCCAGTGGAAAACCCTTCCCCCTCATCCCATGGCTCCCCTCCCTGCTCCAGAGTCCCTCCCCAGCTTTCCTGGAGCCCCTTTAGGGCCTGGAAGGGGCTGGAAGGTCTCCCCGGAGCCTTCTCTTCTCCAGGCTGAACCCCCCCAACTCTCTCAGCCTGTCCTCCCAGCAGAGGGGCTCCAGCCCTCCCAGCATCCCCCCATCTCTGGGGCTGGGGTGAAGCGTAAAAGTCGGTCCAAAAATTCGGGTAAGTACATATCTCCAAACTGAGAGCATAAAAAAATAACCCAAACCTGGAAATTTTACCTTGCCTGTGGTGGATGCTTGGCCACTGGGGATTTTTAAATTACATTTAACAAAAAGAAAAAGAAGGGGATGATCCAGTCGAGCTGAAGCAGCTGCGGTCAGCTCAGGGCTGAGGACAGCCGTGGGGACAGCAGCAGGTCACGGCCACCCCGTGGCACTGGCTGGGCTCCGAGCCCTCGCCAGCGCTGTGCAGGATGTTACCTTCATCCAGCGACGTGTGCCTTGTGTGTTTGGGAAGGCTACACTGAGGAAGCTTAGAATAATGCAGTTTGAACATTTGATTTCAAGGGGGTTTTGTAAAATTATCTTGCAGGAACACTGCGAGAGCACTTCCATGGTATAAGCAATAACCAGCGCCCGGGCGCCCATCGCGTCCTCGGTCCCTACTGCGTGTTTTCCACCCCTAATTATAAACCTTATTCCAGCAGCCCAAACAGCTGGGGTTTACCGGGGGGGAGACCGGGGATGCCCATCCTTCTCCTTACTGCCAGGCTGTTTGTAATACGCTTTTTATTCTGGCTCTTGCTCACCTTTCCTTTCTGCAATAACTTTAATGAAGTTTTATAACAGCTTATGCAAACCTAACAGTGTTTTCCCACCTGATACTCTTCCTCAGCAATCCGTGCTGCCCTTGTCTTTCCCTGACGACCCTTCCGCTCCCCTGCCCAGAGGCTCGGTGCGTTTTCTCCTTTCGGCGGGTCCTGGTGATCCTCTGCAGCTACAGCGCAAACTCGCATTACCAGCTGTTAGTCATGCTATAAAGCAAAATCCCACCTCATTTTCCAACCATTACCATTTCCCCTTCTTCGGGGTCAGTTTCCTTGAATTTTCCCTGCCGCTGCATTTGTTTATTTTTTTATCAAAAATGAATTTTCTTTTGCCAAAATGAGTCTTACTTCGCTGTTTTCTGCTAACATTTAACCCCTCAGGTCCCCTACCTTACTTTTTCTTCCTGCAATGTGCCGGGTCTGTTAATTTTCCCCGGCAGTTAATACAAATGCTGGGTGAAGTTCATCCCAAGCTATGGCTACGCAGCGTTATGCTACCGGAACCCTCCCGGCATCTCCAGCTTCCCCTCTCCTTACCCAGAGATTTCTTTTTTCTCCCTACATCCCTCCCTCTTTCCCAGGCTGGCCTCCTTCGCTTCCTCCCTCCCGTCAGCAGGCTGGAAGTAGGCAAGGATTTTATGTCGCTAATCACAATGTTATGGTTACAGAACTACAATAGTCTAAGGGGAGCTATTTCCTTCCAATTACTGAAATCAAAATCAAAATTAGTCTTGCTTTTGGGGAGACAAGCAGATTGACAACGTACTCGTTCTGTCAGCCGTGGCGGGGTGAGGAAATAATGCGAGTGGAAAGGAAAATGATAGACGTTAAAAAAATGCCCTCCGTCGTAGGGAGGATGCTGGTGACAGGAAGACCCTGGAGAAAGCCCCGCCAAGAGTCGTCTCCTCCCAGCCAGGAGCCCGGGGGCTGATGGAAGCCACCGCTGATTTCGTCAGGCTGTAGCTGCGGGATAAAGTGAAAACACCCAGGAACTAATTGTGCCTTAACCTCTAATTCCTCCTGATGTCCCTGATGCTTCCCACTTCGTGCCCACTTCTGGATTCAACCCAGACCCCAGCAGCTACCGAGTGAGGAAGGACAAGCCCGGATCACTCATTCCCCAGCCAGACCGCAAGCTGATGGATTGGTTTTCCTCGGCAATTCGGTGTGCCGTGGACACAAACGGCCCTGCCCCGGGCCGGGAGGAGGCAGCGGTGCCTGTCAGTGGGTTGCAACACTCATTTGGATGCAAAGCCACTCAGGAAGCCCGTGCAGGGATTTCCAATTCAAATTCAAATTGAGATTCTGAATGGTTTTGGGTTGCAGAACAGCAAATTCCACCGTGAATCATCAAATTAGTTCATAAGCAAACGCACACCAAAATCCGAAACACAGCAAGTGAACCGCACAGTTGGCTGAATTTCTGGGCCCCGAGTGGCCACCGGGCCACCTCAGGGTGACCACGGAGGACTGGACCAGGTGCAAGACCGACTTCAGGGTCCTATGGCACTGGTTATGGCAGAGGTTGACGCAAGTTCTGGCAGAGACTTCACGTTTCTGTGAATCCCCGCAACCACAGCGAGTGTCCTCTGCCTCGGGCGCCCGCTCTGCCGCTGAAACAGCCTTTAATTCTGCCCCTCACCTGAACGCCCAACTCCCGGACGCGAAAGCCTGCTGCCCTCCATGGGATGCCACCCAGATACACGGGACAGCGTCCCAGACACCCTGCTGCAGGGGCAGGGCTTTGCGTGAGTTTTCACATTTTTAACTCAAAATAATTAAAGTGGTGCCAGAGCAACGCTCCCCGGGGAGTAAGACGGGATTGCTCTGGGAAGACGCAGCACTGGATGTACGTGCGCTCATTACCAGAAAGCATCACCGGATCCGTACTTCGTCCAGTGCACTGTGTCTAACCTCCCTCGGAAACCAAAACCGCGATATCACCGATTGAATTTCTGACAGGCACCGTGGTTTCTGAAATATCTTCTCTCCTGCAAAAAGGGCCGTGTCTTTTGCGCAAGTTCTTGAAAAGCCGGTGTCTCCGCCAGGATTTAGAGGCTCAGGGCTGGACTGGAGAGATTAATATCCGAGTGTCCGCAGCAGTTTCTCTCGGTTCCAGGTCAAGCCACGGGTGAAGAAGGTGTAAGGAGGATTACTAAATTTACAGACAACGCCAAAAGTAGAGGCAGTGCAAGAAGAGTGAGGACAAAACTAGAATTTAAAATGTTTTGAAAACCTGAGATGATAATTCGGATTTTTTTTAAAAAAAATGTACAATTCAATAAGAAGAAATTCAAAGTACTCGACCTGGGGAGGAATAATCACCTTCAACATGACGCTGAGAAAGGAAAGAGTGACTACAATAGTCCCACAAAAGAAAGACAGCACAGCTTGGACTTACAGCTCACTCAAGTTTAGAGCAATAGCTCACCAAAACGCCCAGGTAAAGCCAGCAAGTTATAGAAAAATATGGCTGTGTGGGTCAGAAAATGAAATCAATCTTCATCGCAGATGAACAGTTAGAGCAGAAATGCAGCAAACATCTTTTTCTGGAGAGAATAAATGGCTATTAGCTGAAGACAAGCACTCATGTAGTCTCTAAATTTCCCATCTGTGCTATTAGCAAAGTAGCATTTTCCCCATTTTTCCTATACAGCAACTTAAATCATGACAATAAAATGCTGTTGCTCTGAGAAGTTGTTACTGAGGCTGGAAAACATCTTCCCTCCCGGGGTGGGATGGGCAAGCAGCAGCTCAGTGAAGGGCACCCACCAGCCCCTGCCAAGGGCTCGAGCGTACGGCACCGCTGGGGAGTGAACGAGAGGGCCCCGAAACACTATCTGCTTTTCTGCCATGTAATGTAAAAATAAAGTTTCTGTCAGTAGCTGCCTGGGATTATCCCCGGGGCTTGACCCGAGCGCAGGAGTGCCCTGCCGGGATTGCTGAGGGAGGCAGGTGGCCGCCAGCATCGTAATTCGCTATTATACCCCAGCCGCTAAATTAGATCGTACAATGAACAGCCGTCTGCAGGAAAAAAAGAAGGGGTATATAACCTCAATTTGCATGAGATTAAATATTATTGGAATATTTTAAAGCCATACTAAGAAGAGTGTATTACAAGAGCTTGTATCCCATTAAAGAATGGAGGACCACAAGTGACCTCCACACTTATCACCGCTTCTGTTACGATATGCATAATACCCTTCCGTGATTACGGCCCACCGCTGCCTGGGCGTCTCGAGTCCTTTGAGCAAAGAGACTCGCGTCACCCAATGTGTGTTCCACGCTGAACCCCGCTCTCAGGCTGAGGGCGTTCCCCACACCCCCCGTTTCCAAATGCGACTTTTGCGTTTGGCCAAATAAAAATGCATTTAGTTCGCACAGTGAGTTGGGCCGTGCAGTACGAGTAACCTCCTCCTTGTCATTAGCTACTGTCCCACCACTTTGGGGCACCTCTCTGTTGTTCCAGGCATGAGGTTACACATATGAACCCATTCGTGACAACTAAAGACACGTGGGAAGCTGGATTCGTTTCATTCTCCAGCAGGAGTGGGGCCAGAGGAGACCCCAGAGATGCTGGGAGGGCTGGAGCCCCTCTGCTGGGAGGACAGGCTGAGAGAGCTGGGGGGGTTCAGCCTGGAGAAGAGAAGGCTCCGGGGAGACCTTCCAGCCCCTTCCAGGCCCTAAAGAGGCTCCAGGAAAGCTGGGGAGGGACTCTGGAGCAGGGAGGGGAGCCATGGGACAAGGGGGAAGGGTTTTCCACTGCAAGAGGGGAGATTTAGATGAGATGTGAGGAAGAAATTGTTTGCTGTGAGGGTGGTGAGCCCCTGGCCCAGGTTGCCCAGAGAAGCTGTGGCTGCCCCATCCCTGGAGGGGTTCAAGGCCAGGTTGGACGGGGCTTGGGGCAACCTGGGCTGGTGGGAGGTGTCCCTGCCCAGGGCAGGGGGGGGCACTGGGTGGGCTTGAAGGTCCCTTCCAACCCAAACCATTCTGTCAATCTATACGTATGAATCTGTACCTATTCATATGACACATATGAAACTTCATGTGAAATACATACCTGAAGAGGGTTTCTTCCAGCTCCCCAGTGTTGATTCCCGAGTCGCGTCCATCAGTGTGATTTGGGACAGGGGAAGGATGCCCCCCAGGGCAGGGCTTCACGGGGGATGCTGCAGCAGCCATGCACAAGCCTGCGCGGGCCAGACGGAGCTTTTCATGGATGGGCTGAGGCAGAGGGACGGGAATGGGGATTCGAGGTTGGGATCAGCAAGGAAGGGGCTCCTTGTGGAAAAGATACATGTCCTTCTTTCCATTTACCCACCACCACCCCTCCAATGCCAGGGCCCTAAGGACGTGCCTATGTTCTACCCCCTGTTATTCTGAGCCGCCTCGATTCCTGATCCACCCGCTCTTTAAATTAAAGGCTAAAATTTGTGTCCTCCACAGCAACAGAATCTGTCCGATATATAACGGCATCAGGCTGTGAGGACTGTGGTTTTCCATCTATTTGCCGTATCTCCTGCTCCTGCTGTGGCGGTGGGAGCCCTGCGCTCCCTTCCAGCCCTTCCGCCCCTCGTACCGAGTCTGCGAGACACGGCGGTGACATTTGGCAGAACAAAAAGACTCAGGCAGGCTAAAAGAGAGAAAAAAGTGTGTGTGTTTCCAGCTCTTCGGCTTCCCGTATAAATGCCTTTTCAAAGTTACGGTGCCAGAGAGCCGACCCTAGGTCATTTGTGGGCTTGTATGAGCTTCCTATTTGAAGTCTTGAATCGTTAATTCTTCCCCAAATAAACTCACACCTTTTGCAAATGTGCGGTTAGGTCTGTTTCTGCTGGAATGTAGGCAGCTAAAAATATACCCAATTATTTCTGCTTGAAATGTCAGCACAGACAGGTCTGGAAATTATTCCCTTCCCATCACATCTTAAATAAACTCGCCTGGGTCTCCCTCCTGGGGGGAAGTTTTGTTTGCTCCTCAAAGCTGGGCGAGAAGGGGATGCGAATCCGGGCACGGGTCAGGCTTCTCTGGGAAGTCTGCAGGAAGGAGGAGGTGGGGTGGGGGGGAAAGCCTGAGCTTTGTGGAGGAAGTTCGGCTCTGTCCTGAGTCGGATTTCTCAAACTTGGGGACCAAAGGAGCTCCTTGGGCTGCAGCCCTCCCATGGGTACCAGAAGGCCAGGGTGGGCTCCTTCCCAGCCGGGGCAGCACCAGGGCACTCGCACCCTGTTCCTCACGGCCAGAGCAAAAATCACACGCACAGACAAACTCCTCCAAAACATTTAAAAAATACATATCTTCTTCTTAGGGAGAGCACGGGCGCTCTCTCCTGAGACCAAAGCTGCTGTGCGGAGGGAAGAGGAGAGGGAGGAGGGGTCAGCTTTTCTTTTTTTTTTGCAGGAAAACCTTTATTCTGCTTCTCTACATCTTTCCCAGCGCTAATGCACCCTGTAAGGGCCTGCCCTGCCACCGGCCCATCCCTCAGCTCCCACCCTCTGCTCTTAAGTCAGGATCAGGAGCAGAGTCCAAATATCCCAAAAAATCGGTCAGGCTAATGGCGGTTGGAAACCTGGTCTTAGAGCACCTCGAGCAAGAGCAGGGGCCGGCGCTGGTAGCAGATACTTGTGCTAATCTCAGTGACTTAATTGGAGACGGAGAAGCTGCCCATTTGCATTTTATCTGGTTCAAGGCATGGCTCCCCTCCGGATCCTGCTCAGTTTAACGGGATAGCAATGCTTCGACTTAACCCTCCCATGTTTAATTTATATCCAATAGGCGTTTTCCAGCGTTTCTCAGCCCGGCGGGCTCCCCGTGTGACACCCTCGGGATGCAATTTCTGAAGCCTGGAGAAGGCAGTGGCTCTGACACACGCTGCCTCACCTTACCAGCTGCAAAGCAGTGGGTTTCCTCCGCCGGCGAAGTCCAGTGGTTGGGGAAGAAATTGTGTTGAGAGCGCCACTTCCTTAAGCCATTGCCAAGGGGATGCGTCGTTAACCTTAACGAGCCTTTCCTTACGGCTGTGCAAAACTCTCTTGCAATGGCCTTCTAATTTAAGGAAAAATACCCCGGGAAGCAGCTCCTGCTGCGCCGCCCAGGGAAGGCTGCACCCCAGCCCCACCGAGCCCTTCCCGTGGGTGCGGGGCAGGGTGTGCGCCCCGCAGGTCACCGGGGTGCCCGCGGTCCCGTCCCGGTGCCCGTCCCTGCAGGGCTCCGCCGTGCCATCCCGCGACAATTTTAAGCCATACGGTTAAAGATCGGTGGTGCTGTGTCAACTGGAGGTGAGCCATTCAAAAAGAAAGAAAGAAAAAAAAAAGCAGAAGTGGAATATTTTCTGAAAAAAATAATTAGGAATATACACTCTTTTGTACCATACGTTCCTGGGGAGCTTATTTATTTGTTTATTTACTTACTTGCTTAAATCCTTCATGCTGCTCATATCATACAATCAGAATGGTTTGGGTTGGAAGGGACCCTGAAGCCCACCCCGTGCCACCCCCTGCCCTGGGCAGGGACACCTCCCACCAGCCCAGCCACCGAATATCTCCTGGAGAACTCCTTCCAGCTCCTTGTCTGCAATGGGACAGGGGCTATGCCAATAAAAGCCAGTAAACCCCACGGGAATTGGCTTGTCCCGAGTCCTGGGGGGACATGGGGGTGAGGGACACACGCCAGCCCTTGCGGGGGGCTGTGGGAACTGGTGCGTAACCCCAACACCATCACAACATTAAGCACTTAATTAGAGAACACCGGAACTGAAGCTGCTTCCGCAGCCCGGGCTTGCTCCCGCCCCTCAACCCACAGCACTACAGTGTCATTTTTAATTATGAGATCCCGTCACCTTTTTTTTTTTTTTCCCCATTCCTGCCTTTCCGTGCAGCTTTTTGCGCAGAGTTTTCTTCGGTGCCGTTGTCCCTTCCTGTTCGATGTCTTGCCTCCGGCTTTATTTATTGCACATAACTCAAACTTTATTCCAGACAGAAAACTATAAATTTCCCCCCATGTTCCTCTGTCACGCCTGTCGTTATGTTATCAGAGTACTTCATAAAAGCTAATTGGTTTTTACCGAATCCCTGGGAGGCAAACAGATTTTATCTGCCCCTAATTTTACAGGCTGGAGTTTAAGACAGAGGAATTGAGGTCAAAAGTATTTTGAGAGCCCCGTTTAAAATATCCGCCGATGTGATCTTTTGTAGGTCTTTGCACTATATCGCATTTTATGTGTTCAAACAAGGGCTTTATCGCCTCCAGTCGCAGCTCTTCAGCAAACGGCACGGCAGTGCATCACCCCAGCCAACAGACGCCGGCGGGACAGGTCAGTTTGTCTGGGATATTGAAAAGCCTGCAAGAAAGAAAACGGACCTCTAAAACATCAAAGTGGTGATATTGCTGGAAACACCTCGTTGTGTCCCAAAACCAGCCCACGGAGCGGGGCAGAGCACCTGGGCACCCGCAGCCCCGAGCCCTCCCTCGGCACTGGGGCTGGCCTTCGGAAATTTGGGTGATGCTTCCGTAAAGAAGGAAAACAAAATGAACGGGTTTGTTTCTGGCATCAAAGAAAAGACCCAGTCTGCCCGGAGCTGCCGTATTGCCAGCGAATCAAATTCATCCCACGTGCAAAATAGACAGGACTTTCTAATATCAAAATAATTATCTGTCTGTTGGAAGCATTTATCATAGATTTGAAAGCAAATTATACTTCAATCCTATTTGCCTTTATCTCAGTGGATCTGCAATGGCAGTGCCGTTTCCCCTTCGGAAGCCCGTCCCTGTGCGCCGTGCCGGTGCCGTGCTGCCCGATGCACGGCTCCGTTTCTGCGCGGGGTAAAAAAGGCAAGTTTTGGGCAGTGCCTTTTTTGGTGGGTTCAGCAGGATCAGCTCCCGCGGGGCTGCGCCCCGGGAGGGGGCGGCTGAAGTCCCGCGGGCCAGCGGCACACCGAAGCCAGCCGGCAAGCAAGCATCCCGGGGGATGTGCAGCTCACCGGGATGCCGTGGCGTGCTCCCGGGGCGCCGGAGGAACCGCTGGAGGGGAACACGGCCAGGGGGTAGGAAATGAAGGACGGAGCCCAAAACGCCTGGGGGAACCCGAGCGCTGTGATGTGAAAACATAGAGGGACTTCCAGCCCTCCCTGAGGTGTCCACTCAGGTCCTCCAAGACAGTGTCGTTAATTACTATTGCTGCCACCTCTGGCAGAAGGGAGACCCGTCGCTTTCAGTTGTTTGAGCCTTTTTTAAAAGCAGCACGCCTTGCCCTGGCCGGGAGGGGCTGGGAAGCCGCTCGGGACAGTAAAGGGGAATGCCGTGTACCGCGGGCTGCTCCTTGCCGCTCCCCGATCCCGATTTAGCACCAGACGCCGTGACTCATGCTGCTGCATGCATATTTGATGGCCACCTCCATCAACCCCAAAGCCCGGCCCCGTGAAGGCGAGCGGTACCCGCAGAGCATCCCCAGCTCCCCGGGGGTGGGCTCTGGGGGGGATAACCCAGCCTCTGCTCCTCCTCCCCGAGCTCCGCATCCACAACCTCAGCATCTCTTTGACCAAAGGAGGAACTCTCACCTCGCCTGTTATAACGGCATCGCCACGTGAAGATTGTTAAGTTCTCAGAAGGCACTAAACCAAGCAGGACACGGGGACTCAGGAGTTAGGGACTTCAGGACTGTCTCAACATCACTTGCAAACACAATGGGAGGGGAAAAGAAAGCCTCTTTGCACAGGCTTCACGCGGAGTATAATTTAAAATCTACTGAACTGTTGCAAGAAGAGTTTCGCAGTATTATATGCTGAGGAGACAGCACTTCTCGTAAGAAGCATTCAGAAGAGCCCTGCTGCAGTGAACAAGCTGCGGGGCCGAGGGCGATTCCTTACTGAAAGTCTTCCAGCGGAAGCGCCAGCCTTCTCCCAGTCAAGAGCCGATTCCTTTCTAAAATGCCGATTCCTTTGTAAAATGCAAAGGATGCCCCCCCGGCCCACGCTCTGTGAGCTCGCCTGGCCTTTGCTGTGAGGATCCCTTCCTGCCCAAAGAGCTGGGAGTCTCCGCGGGGAGGCAGCACCCCCACTTTGGGGGCTGGAGCCCCCCGGCACCGCGGGGCTCAGGCCGACTGGACCCCACGCCGGGATCGGTCCCCAGAGCCCGGAGCCCACCCGGGCACCGACACGCATCACTCCAACGCCAAGAGCAATGTTTAACGGGAATTTGAGACCCAGTGCCAAAGTGAACACGTCACTTATTTCCCTTCGTTAATGCTGCACTACAGGATTAATTGGGAAGTGAAGAGCTCAATGCTGACGGCTGGGTGCTGCCGCCCTTCACAAAGCCAGCTACCCAAACTTCCTATGAATATTCACAGATTAACAGCCCTTTCCACGGACGGGAAAGGCTGGCGAAGCGTTAAACCATCACCCACTGGCTCTGGCTGGCAAAGCCCCGGTGTGAGCATCTTGTCCCCGGGGAGGGATGCTCTGCCGTCCCCCCTGCGCCCGGGGGCTGCGGGACACCACAGCCGCTGAGCCGGCTTCCTAGGGAGATAACGCCGTTCTTCTGCTAAACTCGGCTGCTTTTCAAAATTAAATCATTTGAAAGCCATTACTAGGGATGCTTCCATGCAATATTCAGAAGACTACTTATCTCTGAGCTCGCTGAAGGCAGAGCAAGTCACCTGCGACGGTTACACGAGCAGATTCCCGCAGCTAAAGGAGTTCTTTCAGTTTGACCTTCAAAATGAATTCCAGTGAACAATGCCAGCGTGTACAAAAAATAAAATAGGAATACAAAGCACAAGGAATGCTCTGACTCCCATCAGGAAGCATTAAAGGACCTCAGGCCAGGAATGGACTTTTCTGTTGGAACCAGGGTTAAGGTGATACAAAAGACAAATTCTGTTCAACCTCACTTTTTTTTCTTTTTTTTTACACTATACTGGGCTAATTTACTTTAATTACCGTGCACATCCCCTTTCTTTTATCAAGATACAAGAAAGCACAATGTGAGTAACAGAGGAAATACCACAAAGCGAGAGAGAGGAGAGGAGAGGAGAGGAGAGGAGAGGAGAGGAAAGTTGAAACTACAAACATGAAAAATCCCCCATCGCGTACCTTTGCTAATTAAATCCTCTAAGCTGACTGGAGCCAGCACTGTTGCAATATATGGTTATTTAGGGAAATGCCTGTCCTTTGGTATTGATCTTTTCCAAGCCATTGCTGCAGAGCCCAGTTTCCCCCGTACCAAGCACGCTGGTGCCACTGCTTCCGCACATCAGATTTAGTGTCACGGGGCTGTTCGGAGCACTGTGGGCCACAATCCACCCTGTAATTCCCCCAGAGGCATAATGACAGCCAATATTTTTAAGTACCCTTTATTTATAGGCCCACTCGATGTTGTACAGCGCGCCGCTTCATATTGGTCCAAGGGGAGAGCTGAACTTAGCCCACGGCAGCATCTCATCCCAACGGACAACACATTTGCTGGCACTTGGAGGCAGCGAACAAGATTAGGGCAATTTAAAGATGGCCAAGAAGGTGGTAAATAGGGTCTTGTCTTATGTGAAGCCATACAAGCACAAACACAATTCCTAATCCCCACTGGTTTTCAGCCAAGTCATTGGAAACTGCTTTCCCACGGAGAAGGAGCCGAGGCAGGGGCTGGTGGAGGGAGGGGAACAGGAGGAGGTGACAAAGCCCAGGCAGCCCGGGTGGGAATGACGGCAACCCAAGGGAGCCTCGCTTTCTCAGGAACACAGGCTGTAAAGAAATTAATAAATACTCATGTTAAACTTGGAAGAACATGTACCTCCCCGTGTCGATGGCTTACCTGCCAGACAGCAAACTAACAGGAAGAAGCGTTTGGTATATCATCACGCCTTCATAGAAATCACCTCCTGCTCAGCTGGACCTATAAACCACCGATCTTACCCATCACAGGCGCGGGGTTGTTATACGGCATCACAAACACAGAGATTTGTCCCGCTACCCCAACTCCTGCACCATTGCTTTCCAAATTGCACCCTTCAAGCCTCCCCCTCCTGCTGCCCTTCCAGCATCCCTCCTGCTCCTTGTGCCGCAGGAGTGCCGCGACCCGGCGGCGCCGGCTGAAGCCACCAACTGCTCTGTCCCAGTCGGACACCCCAGAGCGACAGCAGGGTTTGAATTTAGTCATAGAATCACAGAATGGTTGGGGTTGGAAGGGACCTTCAAGCCCACCCAGTGCCACCCCCTGCCCTGGGCAGGGACACCTCCCACCAGCCCAGGTTGCTCCAAGCCCCGTCCAACCTGGCCTTGAACCCCTCCAGGGATGGGGCAGCCACAGCTTCTCTGGGCAACCTGGGCCAGGGGCTCACCACCCTCACAGCAAACAATTTCTTCCCCACATCTCATCTAAATCTCCCCTCTTGCAGTGGAAAACCCTTCCCCCTCGTCCCATGGCTCCCCTCCCTGCTCCAGAGTCCCTCCCCAGCTTTCCTGGAGCCCCTTAAGGGCCTGGAAGGGGCTGGAAGGTCTCCCCGGCGCCTTCTCTTCTCCAGGCTGAACCCCCCCAGCTCTCTCAGCCTGTCCTCCCAGCAGAGGGGCTCCAGCCCTCCCAGCATCTCCGGGGCCCTCCTCCTCCTCCATTTTCAGCAGATGCACATTGCCCACCCAGCTTCAGTAACAGATTAAAAGGGCAATTTTGTCTCAGCCGCTTCCCAGTGCTGAAACGCAAATCTCATTAAATCCAATGATAAAATGAAAACTCTTCCCGTAACCTGGGCGAGACCAGCACTGGGCTGACAGTCCTCATTAAACAGAAAGCCAAAACCAACACCCACTCTTTTTTTTTTTTTTTTATAACTACAGCTTTACATCCAGAATTATGTGTAAATAGGAAGTAAACATATCAATTTGATCTTTTTCTTGGGAACTGCACGGGGAGAAGCGTCACTTCAGCCTGACGGGCAGAGGAGCAGTGACGGGAACGCTGCTCCGCCTTCTGCAAACGGGGAGTTATGCAACAAAGGAAGTTATTAAGCAGTTTTCTCCCACACCGATGCTTAGCCCGGGGATGCGAATTTCCTTTGGCAGGCCTGGAGGGATCAGCATCGCTGTTGGTGACGGCGGAGGCTGCGTCGGCCGCGGGCAGGGATGGGGACGCTGCTGCCTCGGGGTAGGATGAAACCATCTCCTGCGGGAGCATCCCAGGGGAATTTGTGAGGGCACGCGGCTGCATCTGGGGAAACACGTGGTATTTCACAGCATCACAGAATGGTGAGGGTTGGAAGGGACCCCCGGAGATCACGCGGTCCCAGCCCCTGCCAGAGCAGGGTCCCCCGGAGCAGTTGGACAGGAACGCGTCCCGGCGGGGTTGGGATCTCTGCAGAGCAGGAGACTCCACACCTCTCTGGGCAGCCTGGGCCAGGGCTCGGGCACCCTCACAGGGAAGGAGTTTTCCCTCCTGGGGAGACGGAGTTTCCCCTGTTGCAGTTGGTGCCCGTTGCCCCCTGTCCTGTGGCCGGGCACCCCTGAGAAGAGTCTGGCCCCATCCTCTTGCCCCGCGCCCTTTAGCTCTTGCTGAGCATTGATGAGATGCCCTCTCGGCCGGCTCCTCTCCAGCGGAACAGCCCCAGGGCTCTCGGCCTTTCCTCAGCGCAGAGACGCTGCGGTCCCTCAGCATCTCCGCAGCCTGCGCTGGGCTCTCTCCAGCAGTTCCCTGTCCTTCTGGAACTGGGGAGCCCAGAACTGGACGCAGTGCTGCAGCTGCGGCCTCGCCAGGGCAGAGCAGAGGGGGAGGATGACCTCCCTCCACCTGCTGGCCACGCTCTTGGTAATGCCCCCCAGGAGACCGTTGGCCTCCTTGGCCACAAGGGCACATTGCTGGCTCATTGCATGGCTCATGTAAATCTTGCTCCTGAAGACAGCTGGTCAGTATTTATTAAAACAGACTCTGAGTAATTCAGAAGAGATCCTGGGTTATTTCCTGAAGATGTGCAGAAACATGGATGTGAAATAATTACAGGGACTGAGGCAGATGGGCCAGCCAGGAACCCAACCACGGCGTGAAACGTGCACCGGTCTCCTCGGAGGGAGCTCCGGTGCCCAGAGACAGGAGGGCAACGGGCAGAGATGGCAAAGGCGAAGGGAAGGCAAATCAGCGACAAAGACAGAAAGAGCACTTTACTTCCGCAGCAACGCCAAATTTCTGCAAAACATGCACGAGTCTCTGCTTGGATGCGCTTATTATCCCCATTTTAATTCAAAAAGTTCCCTCTGAGGCAGCACCAAGGGATTAGGATCCACTTCTGTTTTTAGGAGAGACAATAATAATGACATCATTAATACACATATAAGGTCTTAATTTACCTATGGCATGCCTTCTTTGTTTCCTTCCCTTATCGCAATCATGTTAGACTCATGGTCTGCAACGAAGCAGTATCAGGGACCTATCCAGTACGTCATTAGAAAAAAATACAGCGGTTACGAAAAATAATTACTTTTAGGGCTGGAAAGCTGGGGGGGGCGGCGGGGGGAGAAGAAAAAAAACCCAAACCCCAAAATCGAATCCTGTCAACATTACAAACCCACCACCAGAACTCTGAGGGCCGTCATTCCGTGCGGATGACGCAGAACTGGAAATGCCCCACGCGACAGCTCCAGGGAGGCAAACGCAGGCGCGGACGCACGCACGTGTACGGAAATAAAAACGGGGCAGGAGAAGGTAAACGAACGCAATATCCATCAGCGTGCCAGCAGCTCGGAACGAGAGCTGGCTTTGGAGACAGCTTCCCTCGCGTTTCACATATAGAGGATCAGAAGGGGAAAACCGCCTCCCACCTTCTGCTACCGATTTCCTCCCAGTCCCCCGGGGCCAGTCTCCGTCCCTCGCTCTCACACGTTCGGCACTTCTTTTCTGAAACCAATCCTGCCTGGTAGCAGGGCAGCCTCCAGCAACATGCCTCCTTACAAACATATTTCAGTTGTTTCTGCGTCGCTCACTCCTTAGTTTACCAGATTTCGCTGTATTTTCTTGCCGCCCGCGGTTTGCTGGGTGCCCGGCCAGCACATGGAGCCCCTCACCTTGGCCTCGGGCAGCCCGCAGCGCGGTGAGCCAGAAATAATGGCCACGGGGGTAAAAATCCCGATGGTACAGGAGTCTCTCGAGGAACAGATGGGCCGGGAGGAAAGCCTGCAAGGCTGATCTTGCCCATGGGCTAGTCCGCGACTGCCCCAGCACTCCCCTCACACCTAAAATGCTGTATAAAGCCCGTTTCTCCTACGAGAGGGGGTTTGGCTTCCACAACCCTTGCTGCCAGCCTGGTAAGACTGGGGTGGAGCGCCCGGCTTGTCCAAGCCTTGCCGGGGAGACGACCAGGAAACCCCAGGAGCAAGAGACCACAAAACGCAAGAGGATGGAAAAGACCTGAGCCAGACCCACAGCCTCCGGGCAGCTGACACGCGCGACAGAGAGGATGACTACCACCGTCTGCAGCGGTAAATGCGGGGGCATAACGATACCAGTAAACGCTAGTATCACTTTCCGCTATATCTATTACTATCTATATCTATATATCTATACCTATAGATATCTATATCTGTATATCTCCATTTATATCTATCTACACCTATACCTATTTCTATTTCCATTTCTACTTCCATTTCTATCTATATCTATATATCTATACATCTATATCTATTTCTATATCTATTTCTGTATCTTTATTTATATCTATTTCTGTATCTTTATCTATTTCTATATCTATATCTATTTCTGTATTTCTGTTTCTATTTTATATCTATATATCTATCTATATATCTATATATATCTTTATCATGTCCATTTTCTTTAATAATAAATACTACTCCACATCCCCTGACTCAGGACAGAATGAAGAGCACCATCAGTGAAAGAGAATTCATTCAGTTGAAAAAAAAAAAAAATAATAATCTTGATTCAGAGGGAAGGTCAATAGTCATACGGACATCACGAATATATAGCATTAAATACGCTGTAACAGCGGTGTGCGGTGAGAAGAAATACAGTTTGTGCGCTAGGATGTGCGCTAGTGGAAGGCTGCTTTTCTCACCTACACCTAACGCAGGATTTCTGAGACACTGATGGAGTAAGTTCTTACACCCGTGGTAAGAAGAAGAGCTCAAGTAGCAGCAGGATTTTCTCTGTTTCCTTTTAGTTTAAAATCAAGAGTAAGCACTGAAGTGCAAAAGCACAAGGAAGGAAGTACATGCTTTGTTGGCTCCTTTTGGCACTTGTATCTTCAGAGCTTTCAGAAACATTTGTTAGGTTGTTTTAAATGCATAGGATATAAATCCTTCCTTCCAGTCTGCTTTTGCACCGATGAAATGCCAAAAATCTTTACTATAACTCAAATGAAAATGATCTAAAATACATTTTTCTCACATCTCGAAGGTGTTCTAGAAACGCACCGTTCACATTACAGCTCCTGGGATTTCATAATCGCAATAAATTTTCATTCCTGCATGTCCAGGTTTGATTAAAAGCGAGGACCTGGAGACCCGCGACTTCCCGTGCTGGGGAGGCCGGGAGCCAGCTGACGGCTGGAACAGAAAACCTTGCAGGAGAAGCAGCAAACAACTTTCAAGGCCGGCTCTTTGCAACTTAAAGAATGAAAAGGAAAAAACCCAAGGTCATAAACAATATTCTTTCTAGCTGCTCCTCCTAACGGTCCCTGCGAAGGGCTGACACCAAAGAACGGGAACAGTTCACGAGGCTTTTTTTGGTGTGGTTGTTTTTCAAAGCAGCCTCCAGGGACGGGGCTGGGAGGAGATGCCGGAGGAATTTTTGCATCTCCACTTGGAATTTGAGTTCATCCGAAGCAGGAACGACTTTGCTGCCCTTGCAAGCAGGCCCAGCCTCTGCGTCCCACCGCCGCGTCTCGCCCATCCCTCCCTCCCAGAGGCACGCTGACGCAAAGCGGGCAGCAAATGTGGATACCCCTTCCCTGGAAGTGTGGCTGCCCCATCCCTGGAGGGGTTCAAGGCCAGGTTGGACGGGGCTTGGAGCAACCTGGGCTGGTGGGAGGTGTCCCTGCCCAGGGCAGGGGGTGGCCCTGGGTGGGCTTTAAGGTCCCTTCCAACCCAAACCATTCTGTGATTCCATGAAACAGACCTGCTCCCTCCCATGCCAACTGGGTACTGGTCCCCACCACCAGGCCACGAGGTCCTCTCCAGAGCCTTTCCAGCTGGGCTGTGCTTAGCCAGCAGCGCTGGTCCTGCGGCCTGGGTCTTCCCTCTGGAAACCTGGGGTCAAGTGAGGTGGACGATGGCAGCACCAAGGTCCATCGTTGGGTACCTGCTCACATCTGGGGAGCTCACCACCGTCCCAGAGGAACCTGTAGAACCGCTTGCTCTTCTGCTGTGATTCCCAGGCTGGACTCTGGCTCCTTGGACCCGTTTGTGCTACACTGTCAGAAGAAACTACAGCAGATTTTGGAGGTAAAAGAATTAGTGCTGGGTGTTGGTTGTTTTCCCCATGGGTAACCCCACCATCGCGTGGAAAGCACGTACCAGCCGGGTGTCCCCTGTCCCCTGCTCCCCAGGGACCCCACAGAGCCACCACCCACCCCTTCACGCAAACCCCCCGGGTTGGGGCACAAGGCTCTGCCAGGGGAAGGGCTGTTTAATGGATTAAGAAAACCACGCGTTTAAAGCCAGGTGAATAGAAAAGAGGCCATTTGTGCACAAATAGTCTCAAGACATTCAAGAATTTGTTTACTTTCTCACCTGGGAGACTTTCACGCTCACTGGTCCAGGGCTTTTGTGCTTCTCTCCCCGGGAGCCGGCTCTACCGTGGCCGAGGACGCGCTTTAAGGTTAAAGGCACTTCATTATGCAGTCGCATGCTGTGACCGCTGGTGTTCTGGGAGCAACGCTGGGCTGGTGAGGAACAACCGGCATCATCATAAAAGCTGACAAAAACGTATTGCTTTGTCAATATATAAGCTTACCTGTGCAGGGCAGGCTGGGCTTGATCTGTTAGGGTAGAAAGAAACAGAAGGAAGGAAAAAAAGTTTAGATCTGGAAGGGATGGGATGTGAAACACGTGTCACAGGATGACGATACGACTGGACGAACAACGAAGGAGGGAACATAGGAAATAATGAGTTGAGGGCCCACGTTTTTGGTTGGCGGGAACTTACCCTTTATTCTCTTCCTTCCAGCCTCCTGCCCAAACTCTGCAGGACAACATCCTGATTTCAGCACAACTCCTCAAAAGCCTGGAAGCATCACTGGGGAACCAGATCGTTTTATCCACGCACACGGGAACTGGAAACAAAACGTACAGCAGAGAGAGGTGTTTCACATTCATACGGATTTCGTGTCCGGTGAGATTCCTTTTCAATGCAGAGGAGCTCCCTCTAGCCTGGGGGGTGAGGTTACAGCCCACACCGCTGCTTTGAAAAACCACTATTTTGCAGCCAAATCCTGCCAAAGTCCCCCTTTGTACACCAAAGGGCTGTATCAGCTCCTGCACGGGGAGACGGAGAGGTAGAGCAGCAGAGCTTCTCCCGAAGCACGATGTGCCTTCACCTGCAGAGGAGCGGCAAGGGTCCAGCGCCAGGCACCCGCGTCTCACACCCGTTTTAACCCGTGGGTTCAAAATACGCTTCTGACAAACACTGCTATTTGCTCGTCTGAATTCCACCTCCTCTTACATGAAGAAATGCAAAAAAACCCCCAGATTTTGTAAGATTAAGTAGACGATCCCTCTGAGCGCAGGATTTCCCATTGAATGATTCTTTCCAATACATTTCACCTCCTAAGGAACTGCAATTTACTGGGATATAAATCTGATAATAGTCTTCATTAAGCAATATTGTAAGGATTAGAAGAGGTTAATGAACATGTTACTAATCCTCCTAAGTAGCTAGCCATCCTAATCTCTTCTTTATACATGACAGGTATAAAGAAAAGAGATTTCAAAAAAAGCTCAAAACAAACTTGCTAATCTTAACAACGCGGCAACACCTTGCGCTTTCTCCCTTTTGCTAACAAAAATATAAAAGGTTGTAACTCTGTGGGGAGCAGCCCCTTCTTTCCTGGGCTGATAGTATCTTAAATCAAGCTTTGGCCTGGAGCAACCTGCAACGAGTTCATCAGAATCGTCAGTAACAGGCCCGAAAAAAGTGTGTGGCCGACTATGTGTCTGCGTTACCTGGATGGATGGATGGATGGAAGGAAGGAAGGATGGATGGACAGAAGGATGGATGGATGGAAGGAAGGATGGAAGGATGGGTGGACAGATGGATGGAACGAAGGATGGAAGGATGGACTGATGGAAGGATGGATTGATGGACAGACGGAAGGATGGACAGAAGGATGGATGGACAGATGGAAGAAAGGAAGGACAAAAGGATGGATGGATGGAAGGAAGGAATGACAGAAGGACGGATGGATGGAAGGAAGGAAGGAAGGAAGGACAGAAGGACGTAAGGATGGAAGGACGTAAGAATGGAAGGAAGGCTGGAAGGATGGACAGAAGGATGGAAGGATGGATTGACAGAAGAATGGATGGACGGGCAGATGGAAGGATGGACAGAAGGAAGGATGGATGGATGCCAACCCCTCAGTTCCAGGAAGAGCGACCAGACCTGGCTGCCACCGGCCGGGCTGCAGCTCCGCCGGGTCGGTGACGGGCAGAGGTTTGGGTTCGTTTCAATTTAAACTCACCTGGGCAATAGTTACCTCTGGAGCCCCTTTGCACCGTATGATTTATTATCCGCAATTGCTCAGTTTCAGCCCGCGGCAGCATTTTCAGGGTTTGCTGATGCAGAGCACAGCGTGTGGCCCGTCCGCTGCGGGTGCAGAAGGGAGCGCTGCACTTGGGAAGCAGGTGAGCCGATGCCAAATAAAATGATTGAACTACGTATTTATGACCCGAATTTACAGAAAAAGTCCCCAGACTTGTGTCATCCAGTCCCACCGGCTTGCAGGCTGCCTGAATATGGATTTTAGGGCAGATCCCACCATCTTTACCGGGCAAAAATACTCTCCAGTTCAGGTTTGAAAGGTGGTGCCCGGGGATGGGATTTGTCCTCAGCCCCAGTGATGCTTGTGGGGCTTCATCCATGGGGAGGGGGCTCCACAAAACCCTGGGACGGATCTCCAAAGAAGAGATAAAAACAGGTGGTTTTTAAGGGAAATGAGATGTAGGTCGTTTCCCTCGCTGTAATTTTAGCTCTACAATCAGTCCCAATTACTAACATTTCTGAGAAATGCAAAAAAAAGAAAGGGAGTACCTCTATGTCTGCATTCATTACTCACAAATAGATTATTTTATGATTCATTTAAGCGATTCGCATGCTATAATTAACACCAGCTCTACAGTTAATTGCATCTTTGCAAAATAGTTTAATAATGACAGTAGAAACTTGACAGTCATTTTTTTTTAATCGCACACACGCGATGAATGTTTTCTATAAACTGCGGCTCATCAGAAACAAATACACAAATACCTGTTCCTCTGGAGGCAACCCGAAAGCAGGTAAAGCTTGATAAAAAGGCTTTGATTTTTTTCCTCTGTAGTTGCATGGGCAAGGGCGCTGCTCGGGAAGGGCATCATCTTGCTAAATGAGACACCACCTTTTGGAAATTGGTTGATCAAAGTGCACTGCAACAGCATAGAAGGACGAATTAGGAAAAGTAAAATTGCTCTTATAAAAAACTCTTTTTTTTTAAATCACGTTCAGTGTTAACATTTCTTTGTCAGTAACTCTAAAGCAATGCAGATGAAGGCTACATAATCTTCTATCATTTATAACACTCATTTATAACTCTTACCGCTTCGCTTAGCTGTTTGTAAGGCTAGCAACAAAAAGGCTCGATTTTGTCCAGCAATTGAAATTAATGGTAACATTTGAAATAATTCAACGTTGGCATATTATTATTAGTGAGAAAATTTCATAGGAGTCCCTTCCGCTACAGTGATGACGCAAACTGATCTCTCCCTCTCAGTCTCCTGAGGATTAATTTTCATTGATGTCTATAAATCCCTCGTTTTTAAAATATTCTCCCTCCTCCCTTCTTACCAGAACTTACCCAGCCGCTTCAGGATTCAGGATGTGACTTCAAAAACGAAAATCCTCCGCCCACCAAAATAAGACCAGAGCTCCGCTGCTGGCATCGTGTCTTATCGATAAGATATAACTGGATTGTGTATTTTCCTTACAGCCCCGTACCCGGGGAGCGTGTGACAGCGGACTGCCCAGCCCGGCCTTCTGTGCCCGCTGCAGGCAGAGCTGCCACGGCATTTATACGGAAACTGCTTCTTTCCCACTGAATTATTTTTTCCCGTGTTTTTTTCCCAAACACGGACGGTTAATGCAGCATTTGGGCAATTCTGAGCAGAGCAGGGCAAAGCCCAGGGGTTCAAGAGTGAGATGCGGATCCTGCCGTGTTTTCCCACGCTCTGACGCGCGGCCAGGGTTACTTTGCTCGTGTGATGATGTTTTCCAGGGGATGTCTGGAAAATTGAGCTTTAAACGGGGTCTGAGGGGCAGCACACGCGCCGGTGCCCAGCCGCACCGGCCCACGGGCACCTCTCCATCACTCACAGCCCAGCAGGAAAAGCCCCTCCGCCCGCTGCTGAAGTTGTGCGCATAAATAAAGGATCTAAACATACAGGGGTCGTAGGGGAACGTCTGTTGTTTTTTTTTACCGTATGAAAAATAAGCACATACTACAGAAAAAGACAAAGGCACCAGAAGAAAACTAAACCGGTGTATTTTAGTTCTACAAAAACGTATAAATATTTCAATGTACAGCAAAGAGTACCAGTATGCCATTCAATAACTGTTACAACATTTAAGATGTGCAATTCTTTATCCACAATCTGCTTTTATAAATTTAATTTCCATTTGTGTTCCCAGCACTTATTCAGGAGCCTTTGTAAGCGCATCCTCCAAACCGGCCGCACCTCCGTCTTTTTTTTTTCCTTTTTTTTTTTTAAATTTTTTTTTCCCCTGCTTGGGAAAATCCCAAGCAGAATTCCGACCTTTGGCAAATAAACTTTGCCTTATTCTCAGAGCACCGTGGCCTTTTTCGCGAGGCGCCGCTTAACCGAGCTGTCCTGAATAGGTGCTTGCAGGGAAGAAATTCTATAGGACGGGGGTGGCCACGTACCGGAGCAACGGTTGTGGCCGGACCTTCTGGCTGGTTGGGGAGGAAGGATGGACACGGGAAGCCGCAGAAGCATCCCGACACGCTGCTGGTGGTCATCCGACACCGCCGGTCACAGCTGGTGGTTAGCAGCAGGTTAGCCGTGGTGCGGTCCCACCAGCCGTGGGGACGCGGCAGGGTTCGGGCATTCATCGGCACCGCCAATTCCTCTCTATCTCCCCAAATTGTCCCAATCTGCTCAACAGCCCTGACCTTCCAAGAAGTGCCCGGTGTCAGGCTCGGCCCAGCACCCCCAGAGAGTAGACCAAGGGCACAGGATCAGACAGCACCTCTACTTTCAAATAAAATAAAAAAAAGAAATCAGAATACGGAGTTTTGCAGCTTTTCTCCAAAGCTATTGTTCTCTATTCGCTATAATATTATTCACATTAGAGTGCAATAACTAAATAAATCCTCCTGGTGACTGGGAAACAGGCACCTGCAGAGAGACCCATCTCGCTCAACTGATCCGAACGTCTATTTCAGTTCTGGCTTCCCCTGCCCCAGGGATCACCCGGAGGTGCCGGGGGATTAAAAAGGACGCGGCGTTTTACAGTGTTTGATGGTTCAGCTCACTCTTCAAAACGCTGGCTTTGCTGCTGCCGGCCAGCGCGACAGCTCGCTCGCGCGTCACCCGAGCGAGTCTGAACAAACGGCAGAAGCAGCAGCACTTTTCCAGTGAAAAGAATAAATATTCAGCATTTGTAGAGTTCTTTGTGTTTTAAACGCATCGTGCAAATGGAAGCCAACCCTCCCGACGCCTTTCTGAGAGATGTTATAAATGGGGAAACAAAGACCAACCACTGGTTTTCGGCTGCGGTCTGTTTGTGAGCACTGAACTTCTCACCAACAGAGGCAACCAAAGGAGCCGTTTTCAATTATTTTAGCCCAAATCACTTGCCAAGCCAACACCCGACTTCAGTGGTGGGAGGAGGGGCTGGGACCCAAGCGCAGTAACTCACGTCCATTCCCTAAACCCCGCCAACTACCACCTCTGATGCCGTATCAGCATTCAAGGTGCCCTCACCGTCACCACCTCGCTCTCCTTCAGCGAGGCTTTGGGTGAGACTCCTCTGCAATGAGGTCCTGGGGCTCCTCCATCCTTCCCCAGGAGGGAAATCCAGCATCCGGCCCCTCAAAGCCCATGGGAATACTCGCCGTCGCTGAAGTTAAACAGGTATTTCAGTGCTTTTTTTCTAGCTCTGAGCGTAATTTCTAGAGGGCAGGCCCTTCTGCCAGCGAGCAGACGACCTCCAGCAATACTTCTGCTCCGGCCATGGGGGATGCGCGTACGTGCTTCTAAATAAGTACAATCAAACACAGAGGCATTTCAATTATTTTTCCCCCCCAGCAGGGACACAGCAGTGCAGGTACCGACCATACCTAAACACAGCAAGCTCGCTGTTGTACTCAAGGGATTATACACTTTATAAGAATATTAACCTTTATAGTAAATTCTAAGGAGAAAAATATTCTTTTCTTCATCTGTTTTTGAGATTGTACCTCCCGCCTGGACCACTGTATGACGACTGCGCCCTGCCGTCACCTTCCAGCACCAAGAAAACCTCGGGATGCGAGGAGGGCAGTGTAGGAGCTCGGCAGCCTTCCCCCGCTCCGCAGCCAGGTCACAGGTAACACCGGGGGCACCCAGAAGAGGCGGCACCACCAACCACCCTCTCCTGATGCTCCTGGATGCCGCGGGACCTTCCACAACACCTGCTTCTGCATTGACGTGCAGAAGCCCAGTGCCTGGACGCGCAGCCTGCCAGCACGAGTGGCCCCGCACGTGGCAAAAGCCCTTGGAAGGGAGACGAAGAAACAATTTATTCACTTTTTTTCTGCGCGGAGACCGGTGTTTCGATTTGTTCGCGAAGTTTGCACGCTCTTTCTCTGGAGCAGAATTACAGTCTTCTATTTTGCCAGCTTTTTGAGCCGTGTTGTGTACTCTTGTGGCGATCTGAAGCTGAGAACTGGAAGTGTTTGACCCTACTTTGAGCAGGGAGGCTGGACTAGATGAGCTTCCAAGTTAATCTGTGACCCTGCAGCTCCCACGCACACACAGCAATCGCTTTTCCAGTTTAATATCCTATTTTTCATTTAATGACGTGTATCAAGAAAATACGGATGATCTATAAATTTATAATACATACATAATATATGACACTATTAATCCATAACGACCAGAGCATTATACAGAAAATACTGTCATTTTTAATGACCTAGTGCATAAACAGTCCTTTTTATGGAATTCTGAGTGGAATAAAGGGAAACCATTTCACCGCCTACCCGTGCCGTATCACGCTGCGGCCGCTGCCCTGTGATTTAGGCCTCTGGAAGCCTGTAGACAACAGGAAAACCCATCCCAGCCCATCGCACAGCGGATGCCTTTTGGGGAGGGCGTGCTGCTGGGGTGACCAGAGGAAACGTCACCAGGACATATAGGAAATGTCACCTGTACGTACAGGGCCCGTCCCCACCCCCTGCCGGGGGCCGGCACAGCACCGGCTCCTGTGATGCCCCCCACGCGACCGCGCGCCATCGGCATGTGTTTAATCACCACGCTAACAAAAGGATTAAGCCACAAAATTATTAAAAATATAAATAAGCATCTGTCGCCGCTGTCGAAGCAAGGACATCCAGAGGCAGAACTCAGAGTCGATCCAGTTCCACCCCCGGTGCGCAGGGGATCCACGGATGAAGCTCTCGCCTGTCTCTTACACGGGATGCAGGTATACATGAACACTTAAGGGCGGCAGCTGGGGATCGAGTTCAGACCAGTTCTCAGTCGCCAGAGGTCTCGGGTTTTGGTACCTCCATCTGCAACCCCCTTGCGGGTCCCCAGGGGCCACCCCCAGCCGTTTCTCTGCCCACTGCAGAGGACACTTCAATCTGGTCTGAGTCACCCACGCGTGACGCTCCTCCTTCTGACCATTGTTCCTGCGTCTTCTGCTGTTACCTCATTTAATTGCAATTCCTGAGTGCAGTCTTTGCTCAGTTTTGCTGCTTTTCCAAACACCGGATCCTGTTTTTTTCTCCCCAGCAGAAACCACGAGGCTTTTGTTCTGTCTGGCCACTTTGCTCCCCCAGCATGGTCCTTCACCGAGTCACACACGATGTGAGAGAACAGCAAATATCCCCACCGCGCTGCCAAGAAAGACCAGCACCCACACATCCAGCTCAGCAGACGCCTACCAGGATGGTTCCCAGTGCCAGTTAGTGTCATAAGGCATTTCATACTGGGTCACTTCTCCGTAGTGGCGTGTGACACACAGAAAACACCCTCCATCCCAACCTCTTTGATGTAGGGTTCATAGAGGTTTCTCTGGAACCATTTTGGAGCACATTTGTGTTGATAACAGCATGTGTTTTGACATTTATAGGCTCAGACGAGCTTCCTCTGAACACTCACAGGTTCCGAAGGGGCACGTGGAGACCCATCGCATGAAGGAAACTCTCCCGAGACCTTGCTCTGACAGCTGGGATTTGGAGAGGGCTTCAGCACCGCTGGCCTCAGCAAGGAGGAGGAGAGGGGGAGGAGGAGGAGGACAAGGAGGAGGAAGAGGAGGACATCCCGGCCGAGGCAGCGGGTCTGCGCCGGCTTCAGGCACCCAGGGTCATGTTGCGCAGCAGCCACTGCTGGGAACGGCTGTCACCGCACTCCCTCATGGTGGGAACCATCTTGTCCTCCTCCGACGGCTCATCCAGGCACTGGTTGCTGTTGACGTGCCTCAGGGTGAGCTTCTGCAATAGAGAAGGGTAAGAGCTGCAGCAACATAATTACTGCTGAAAACCAGTAGCGGCATTTTTGGTCTTGTTTCAGTCTTATTCTAGTCCCTACACAAGCCACAAGACAGGTGCTCATCCCTGGCCACCGCTCGTAGGGCTCTACGAGACCTCTACCACCCCACGGGTGCCCAGCTCACCTTCTCACGCGTGGCCACGCAACCCACGGAGTGAGTGCCGCTGCTGAACCCAGCAACAAATAAACGTGACACTAAAGTACAAAATAAGTGCAAGAAATATTATTTCAAACCCCAGTATTTTGGATCAAGGAGCTTAGTCTCCAACCACCTGAACACACGTGCATTTCAGACCAGTGCACTCATGGTTCAGAAATAATTGGTAATGGAAACACCTTTGCTAAGTATTGTATGAACAACAGCAACGTGCAGATGAAAACTCTTCTGTTTCCAATACCTTCTTCCTTCTTTGGGACACTCGTCCCTCTCTGCTCCTACCACAAGACACTGCATTGCTGAGGAATGGGAGAGTCAGAAGGGAACTACAGGAAACAGCACTTGTTTTGAAGACATAAATCATCCTCTGGCCAAAAGCATTGGGAGAACACGTTCACGAGGAGATCCAGGGAAGTTAAACGTGAAGTGGTGTACTTAGATAAAACAAGCCAGGCACATTGGCCTGGGACAGAGACGTGTAGCCCCCCGCTGAAACACGCAGAGCTGGGGGAGTCCCCGCATGGCCCAGGATGAAGCTGAAACCAGGCTGGTTGGAATGGGGACCACCACGCCAGAGCCCGGCTCTCAGAGGAGTCTACTCTGGACAAGCCCTGCACAGCTCTGGCAGAGCGCAATGGCCACGCACTGCACCCACCCCCAGCCACGGCCCTAAGAGCTCGGTATCAGCTTAACACTTATCACAGAATGGTTCGGGTTGGAAGGGACCTTCAAGCCCACCCAGTGCCACCCCCTGCCCTGGGCAGGGACACCTCCCACCAGCCCAGGTTGCTCCAAGCCCCGTCCAACCTGGCCTTGAACCCCTCCAGGGATGGGGCAGCCACAGCTTCTCTGGGCAACCTGGGCCAGGGGCTCACCACCCTCACAGCAAACAATTTCTTCCCCACATCTCATCTAAATCTCCCCTCTTTCAGTGTAAAACCCTTCCCCCTCGTCCCATGGCTGCCCTCCCTGCTCCAGAGTCCCTCCCCAGCTTTCCCGGAGCCCCTTTAGGGACTGGAAGGGGGAAGTACTGGTCTCCCCGGAGCCTTCTCTTCTCCAGGCTGCCCCAACAAGACCAACCAAGGGAACAGGCGATTTCAGGACTGAAATCTCATTTGCAGATCCTCCACTGGAGCAGAGCCCAACTTTATGCCGAACACTGCGCTAAGGAACAAACCGGAGCACAAGGATGGGTGGCAAAATTCTGCAGTCCTCCCGGAGGAGGGATAAAGGATGAATCAACCCAAGGACAGACGAGCCCGACGCGCCTGGCAGAGTCCCTTCAAAAGCGGCTACCAGAGGGGTGGGGGCTGCTCGCTCCCTCCCACGCACCCGCCAGTAGAAATACTGCTGTAATAAAATACAAAAAGTACTACTGTAACTGGAGCTATGCAAATACGGACTCACTTCTGCAACTCCTGTCTCTGGTGCAGTCTCACAGCTAATAAACACCAAGTGCGTACCTTCATACAAAAAAACCCAAAAAAGACTATTGTCTGGTGTTTCAATTAAACCGTTGGGAAATGCTAACAGCGCCAGCAGCCACGCGGTTTCATTATCCGAACACACACCTGCGCTTCTGCGCCGCACAGTTTTACACTGCAGTTCATACCGGATTGCCCCGTCCCATATTAAAACACTCCGAAATTTGCATTATGAATATTCTTTCAATAAGCTCATCCCTGGAGATTCGCTCCTCAGTTTAAAACAAACGATTGCGCAGTTCCCAAAGAAAAGGCTGCGGATATTATAACAAATCACCGAGGGGCCATCTGATATGCATTCCATGATGAATATCAGGCATTTTTTTCCTCTAATTACAAGAGGAAAGAATTAGTAGTGCTAACAGAAATAGCTTGTTTACTAAATTGCACTGCTCAAAGCATCACTGATTCTTCACTTATATTGTTTTAAGTGCAATTAAGCCGCTATCATTTTCTACTATAACCAGAAATGCAAACAAGTCTAAAAATGCTGCTGCTGCTGCCTTCATCAGCTGTTCCCTTTTATTCAGTGTATAATTTCATGCTAGACTACCACATCATTGCGATTTTCAACCGTCTCATAGGTTTTTTTTTTCTTCCTGTATCCTATCATTATTTATGCTATTACAAAAAAAGGTCTTGTTTGCTTGGAAAACAATTAATTACCAGGCAGAAGGATACTCACACAGACCAGCCTAAAATTTGTATTTTCCCCGAGATGTGAGAACGGGTGCAGAGCACAGGAGCGAGCTCGGTAGTTTCCTGCTTCCCAAATGTATGCAAATAACAGCTCTGATGAGCGAAGGCTCTGAATACATCAAGGAAAAATGATGGAGCACGGATCCTAGGCTCCAGCGGTCATTACAGATACCAGCAGCCGTCAGTCAGAGTACCGTTTCGGTTAGAAAAGACCTTTAAGATCATTGAGTCCAACCCTTAACCCAGCACTGCCAGGTTACCACTAACCCACGTCCCTCAGCACCACGTCTATTACCTGTTGATGATTTGAAATTACCTGTGACTAATATCTCTGGGACTGAATTACTTCAAACCGGGAATTTGCAAAATGAACATTTCTGAAAAATATCACGCAACTGGCATTATTTATGTGGCTTGGAACAGGGACCAAATCTTCGGGTATTGCAGACAGTAAGGACCACACTGACATCAATAGCTCAAGGTAGTTGAACTCATCTAAAATGAGTCATAATTAATAATAACTAACATTAAGCATATATACTATCGTATATCTACATAATCCTCTGAGAGAACAAGAGAGAAATTCAGCTGAGTTTAACAGGCAGAGAACAGAGAAGCATTTTTCGGGGAACAGCTTACACCATTACACGTTCTGTTTGCTTTTTAATACCAACCTCCAACTGTTTGTTAAAGGAAATAGTCAGTGGGGCTGTAAAAAATGTTTCTAAAGACTTCCAGCCTTGTGTAGTTTCTGAGCATCCACGTTTGCAAGGGGCTGCCATTGCAGGCCTCCACCGTGGGACCGTGGGTGCCATCCTCTATCCTGCTTAGGGTCAGGCACGACTGCGTGATTATGTGAAGAAATGTATGGGTCTGCACGACAGAAAAACGGTAAAAGTAAACAAAACCGGCAAAGGAGAAGACAAACAAAGGAAAAAGCAACAGACAGTTTGATTAGACATCCACAGCAGCGAAGCAGCTAAAGCTAAGAGCGCTCTTACGGGAATTACTAGTGGATAATTGGGCCTGGGAATACCCTGGTGTCAAATTGTAGGCAAATTGCGCAAGCTTACACACACACAGCACATACACAGCTCGGCACGTTCATCAACTAAGCTTCAGTTTCACAAAAAATGTTCTCACTGCTCTGCTTTGAGGGAACGGTCCACTTGAGACTCCTTCATTTGGCAATTCAGACCCGAGTGTGGCTCTGAACTATAGAATTGTAGAATGGTTCGGGTTGGAAGGGACCGTAAAGCCCACCAGGGCCACCCCCTGCCCTGGGCAGGGACACCTCCCACCAGCCCAGGTTGCTCCAAGCCCCGTCCAACCTGGCCTTGAACCCCTCCAGGGATGGGGCAGCCACAGCTTCTCTGGGCACCCTGGGCCAGGGGCTCACCACCCTCACAGCAAACAATTTCTTCCTCACATCTCATCTAAATCTCCCCTCTTGCAGTGGAAAACCCTTCCCCCTCGTCCCATGGCTCCCCTCCCTGCTCCAGAGTCCCTCCCCAGCTTTGCTGGAGCCCCTTTAGGGACTGGAAGGGGGAAGTACTGGAATCGTCCCCCCCAGACGCGGTGCCTGGCTGCACTCATCAATTCCCATGGCACAGCAAGATCCGGGCAGAGATGACGTTTCTCCCGCAGTGATATCCTGCACTAAACACCCTGAAGCTCACTCGAGCATCACTAAATTAAAAATATAATGAATAAAGTGAATAAGAAGATAAGAATTTTTTTTTGCCAACTACAATTTCAGCTCTTCCTTCACCGTGCCAATCCCAGGTGAACTGAGAGGGGGGCCCTTTTATTTCCCTAAATTGCCCCCGGAGCTGCGACAGCCAGCAGTCGGTGACCCATCCCCGCGGTGCCCAGGGGATGCTCCTCCTGGGCAACCTGGGGATGCTCCTCCTGCATCCCGGCCCCCTCGCCCGCTCCCGCGCTCCAGCTTCGGTTTGTGAAGGGAAAAAGTAACATACAGATAAAGAGGCCACTAAAAATATCAAGAACAAATGTCCTTATAATGTCACTTTGAGTAACCAGCGCGAACATCAATGCTTGTTTGTGTTTCATTATGTATTATTGCTTCGTGTTCACTTCTGTCTACTGCTCTTTTGAGGGAAAACAGAGGCACATAAATAAATTGCTTCGAAATTTAACAGCCTCTCTGCACTGCATGTTTGTATTATATTAATTACATTTAGTAGATTCTTCACGTGGGTATAAATAGTCCTAAGCATTATTTTGACAATCTGACCATTTTTCTCTGGTACATGAGACAACAAGTTTAACTCATGTACATCAGGCAAGGCTGCGCTAACTTTAGAAAGTCTACAGTAATGGAAGCAAGGGATCATTTGTCCCATTCGCTCATTTTATTAAACATTGCTCTCTAAGAAGGCAATAAAAAAACACCTGCAATGTTCTCGCTACTCATTTTTGAAGAACTAAGTCCTTTTAAGTACATAGTAACAAGATTGCAAAAACAGTCTAGTTATTGGCCATAATCTCTTGTGGTAGAATCACAGAATGGTCCAGGTTGGAAGGGACCTTTCAGATCATTGAGTCCAATCATCAACCCAACTCTGACAAAAACCATCAGTAAACCGGATCTCTAAGCACCACGTCTGCCCATCTTTTAAATCCCTTCAGGGATGGTGACTCCACCACTGCCCTGGGCAGCCTGTTCCGATGCTTGATAACCCTTTTAGTGTAAAAATTTTCCCTAATATCCATCCTAAACCTCCCCCGGGGCAACTCTAGGCTGTTTCCTCTTGTCCCATGGCCTGTTCCTTGGGAGAAGAGCCCGACCCCCCTGGCTGCCCCCTCCTTTCAGGAGTTGCAGAGAGTGAGAAGGTCTCCCCTCAGCCTCCTTTTCTCCAGGCTGAGCACCCCCAGCTCCCTCAGCCACTCCTCACAAGGCTTATTCTCCAGAAGTTAGTAATATGACTGCAGTTTATAGGAATATTCAAATTATTGGCCATAACCCCTTACGTAGTAGAAGTTAGTTGGACCACACCAAGTCCAGCAGGTCCCATAACTTTGAGACGTGGTCCCAGGCTGGGTAGCGTGGGTGGCCTGCGACCACCCGGAGGAGCACCGCGGGAGCAGCAGCGATGGAGAGGCACCAACTCAGGCCACTTTGCCAGGGCACTGCTAGAGGAGGCAGCGGGATGCGCTATTCTAGGGGGTGAGGTCGCTACCAAACTTACCTCAAAGCTATACTCCCATTTCCCAGCATACTGATGGAAGGGAAAAAAAGGAAGAAGAAAAAAAAAAAAAGAAAAAAAAGGAAATCGGAGTCAGTGACTCAAGAAACATTTTTGTGAAGACCCTCATCTCTCCGTGAATGCAAGTCCAACAGCTTTGAAAAGACACCGGGTTTAGTGCCAAATAACAGTAATTATGCAAGATCAAACCCTGACATCGTTATTCATGCATGACGAAACGAAACTCTTCTCTAGCAGATGTGACATATTTACGGCATTATTTTTTTCCTGAGATCATTCACATAGGTTACATGTCATAGGACTTCACCACACTGGGGATGCGGGAATTTGCCTGGATGTCACAGGACGACACAACGGGAGCCACCAGGTAGGTGAGGACAAACCTGGACACACTCCACACAGCTTCCAACCCCAACTGATGGATCTATTTGGCACTGAACACCAGCCGTATACAAGTCCTGCAAAAATAGCTCCACCGAGACCAGTGCCCCAGCGCTGGGGCAAAAAAACCCGAAGAACTACTTAGCAAAATGGGAAAAATGAGTTTCCTTAGACGAGCAAGATCACACGGCGACGGAGCAACTCCGGCTCCAGCCCATCAGAATCCCCAGATCTTTTTCTGCCGATCTGTCGCCTTGTTTCCAACCCTCGTCCCAAAGCAAATAGCACGTATGCATTATAAAGATGTTATAAAACACATGCTGATAGGAAGCCTTTGAAAGCCGGGAAATTGGAACTTGGCACGTCCCATCGGTAGGGCTGGTTTATAGAGCTGCCCTTGCCGTGTAATGGGCGCCCTGAGAAAGGGCCGGGAATCTTAATGTGCTGCTCAAGAAGTAGGGAAGAAAAGCACTAAAATTCAATAATGGCAGGCAATGGATTAAAAAAAAAACAACAAACAACAGAGAAGGAAAAAAAAAAAGACACCAACAGAGAAGGAAAAAAAAAAAAAATCTTTCCTGACAAGATGCAAAAACGTTTAGGAAAAAAATGTTTAAAAATGCTGTAAAATGCTATTGCCTGGAGTGTTCAAAGCCATTCTGCGTTAGACACGGAGCGGAGGTGCCCTCCCCGGCACAGTCTTCCCTTAAATCCAGACCACACCATTAACACTTTGTGCTACAAGCGCTTCTTTTTAGACTATATAAATACCAATATCAGTACTGGGCGCTCTTTTTTTCTTCTACAGGTAACACCTGCAGTAACTTAGCCTATCGGGTCAAGAGAAAGATGCAGCTCAATGAAAACTGCCCTTTTTTTGGGTGGGGTGGGGGATTTCTACTTTTCTTTGAGAACGATGCAAATAACGACTGCAGAACTACTCCCCGCGAATGCAAACCAGGCTTCTCCCCACCCGACGAGCCTTTCCCCAGGACACGGGTCCCCACGGCGCGGGGCTGGCAGCACCCGCCTGCGCCACAGCGACCACTTCTGCAAACTCCCAGTATTTTAATTTTTATTTAATTTTTTTTTATTTAAAACGTCTGAGTGTTTTAATCCTACTTTATTCCCCCTGGGATCTCTTTCTCACCCTCTTTCATTCATGACACCTGTTGCGGTAAAGCCCCTTGGGGTGCATCCAGCTCCCCGTGAAGGCAGACGCGCCCAAGCCTCATCTGTCTCCTTTCTCCCAGCTCTGCCAACGCACCTCGATTTTGACCCCAAACAGGAACGCCGATTTTGTCCTCTCCTTCAGCAAGGGATTTCTCTTCTGACAAACCGACTCATACCTTTTGATCTCTGTTTTCTTCCAGTGTTTCCAGTTAACTTGCGCCTCAAGTGCAAATTAAAATGCATCAGTAAGTCTAAGTGTTAAAAGCATTTAGCACAACTTCAGACACTTTTGGTATGAGAAAAGGAGAAAAGGGGCTTTTTGAATAGCCTGCTTCAAACCAACTAAATCTGATACTTTCACAAATAGGTATGAAAACATTTGATGTTTACCTTTTTTATCATCACGATCTCTTCTCGGCTCCTTGTTTATTTTTGAAAAAATATAAATGCTAGGAATATCGAAGAGAACTGTAACGTTACTAAGGTACGTATAAATTGCTGGAAAAGGCCTTCTGTGATTTTTTTGATGTACTATATATTTAAATACCATAATTTAGACTAAACTAGAATATCTTAGAAAATTTAATACGAGTATGTAAATCGCAGAAAACTACCTGAAGATCTCTATCGAGAAATCCCTTTTTATGATTATTTGCATTTCTCGTTGTATCCTCCAGATGTGGCCAGGGCACTGCTGGCCCGTAGCAAGTCTTAACTCCTACATACCTTTAACGGGAGGAGGGATGTGGGCTGCAACCACGGTACAACGCCCAGAAATCACCTCCAGTCCATTTCTGTGTAAGTCAAGGAATGTAAAACCGAGGGCAATTAAGCCGGAAAAACCCGTGAATGGAGACAAGCGGTTCAGGCAACGTGTTGCAAATGTTTTTTCTGGGAAAATAAATGAAACGTCACAAGCCAGTTGTTTTCTCGGGAAACAATACTGCCTATTAGGGATGTATTTCCCTAGTGCACAGAGGGATGTATTTGGGGGTTCCCTGCAATACCGAGAGGTCACCAGCAGCAGAAGCACAGGAAGGTGGGGGAGGGAAGTGCCGCCCCTGCAGCGCCCACACTGAGGGGCCATTTGTGCACTAAGGAACATACCATCAACACCAGCACCGTCATCCAAGGGAAGCCTGCGAGCTGACGTCTGGATGTCGACCGAGCGGAATTGTTAACAAAAAGATTCTTGTCAATAAATTGAACGGCACATAATGCAGCGACTGCGTTTTATCTGTGGAAGAGACAGCAAAGCCCTCCTCTCTCAGATCCCCTATATAAAAACAAAGCGGTGCATTTCTTTTTTATGAGCTCCATCTAATGGTTGATTTTGTTTTTACACAGCTACTTAGGCATTTTCCATCGAGGATCTCTTATGCTAACCTTAAGAGAAAAAAACCAGCCTGTTTCCAACGTTAAAAGTAAAGGAGAGCAAACTGGTCGAAAGAAGTTTAGCTTTCCACGCAGAAAGGTGAAAGCAGCAAGTTCTAGGAAATGTTGGAAATACTTTTTAAAAGACTACATGCCTTTTAAATACGTCACTATTTTTCCAGCTTTGCAGCGATGGAAACGCACCAATACCAGTTTGGTTTTTCTGGGCGGGGACCAGCAGAGCCGGGCAAGCGCAGGCCGTCGGGTGGCCAGTGTTAGAACTGCGCTCGATGAGGAAATCCATTTTCAGCAGCTTGGGCCCAAAATATCCAAAGGAAAGTCATTGGCAGTACCTTTTTTTTTTTTTTTTTTCCTACCAGGAAGGATTGCTCTCTACGCTTTGGGTAGAGAAGGAGCATTTTGGGAGCCCCCTGGCCTGGGGCCATGTGTGCGGCTACCAAAGGGCAGCTGGCACTTGAGGTGAGCGCTGGGCTGGGGGCGAGAGCATCCCCCCGCGCACGGATTCCAGCGGAGAGCTGAAATACAGCCTCTGCGCCCAGCTAGGCCTGGGCTGTCGAAGCACATAAAAATAATACTAAAAATATTTTTTAAATTGCTATTTATTCAATATTCAAAATCTTTTCTTTAAAGTACTGCTGAGATAAACTTGAAATACGCCAATTTATGAGTTTCCCCTCAGCCAGCAGTCAGCACTACGCTCCTTAGCTTCTATTTAAATCAATCTAAAACTCATTAAAAATCAATTATCATCTGTTTGCAGGAATTAAACAGAGGAGGATATAAGATCTTCAACCTCATGTGTTAACTGCAGGCAAGAACATCTTCAAAAATGCCTAAAACTTCTCAAAATACACGTGCATTTTGTGTAAGAACATAAAGAGACTTCTTTATTTAAGAGAAAATCGGTTTAAATTCAAATGTTAATCTCAAGAATGTATCAGAAGTTACCAAATAAATTGCACCTCAGTGGTAAGTACCGTTGTCATTTTTCTACTTGGTAGCTCAGTGTTATGCCATGGCATTTTTTTCTTACCATAATAAGTGAGAAAGATCCTATCTTGAAGAAAATGCTAATGCCTTTGTGTGAATTTCACTGTGCAAAACTGCACATTTTCATTTCAAAGCAAAAGCTGAAAGTGGATGTTTTCATTTTCATCTGCTGTTTGCTGTCTCATTGAAAAAGAATTATTATTCTGCCAAAAAATACTGAGATATTTATACATGTTTTAAACTCATTTTACAAGCTCTCCATAAGCCACCAAATTTCTCCAAACCACACCCTCTCAAACCCCAGAAAAAGCCACCTCCCATCCCAGGGCAGCGTCAAACTCATCAGGTGACTGGGCTACGGAAAATGACTAAACACAATTTAAACCCAGATGAAATGATCTTTAAGAGCCAGCAGAAAAAAACTGGAAAAACTGCAACTGAAAAATAAACGAATCTTGTTTTCTACTTCATTTACATAAAAATGCAGAATACTTCTTCACGTTTGTAAGAGTGCAAGACAACACCAGCTACTAGAAATGAGCTTTTTTGAAAGATAAGTGACTTTTTCACCCTTCTAAAAAGAAAACTTTGTGGAAACACAATTTCAAACCTGGCGGTTGGCTGAATTATTTGGCAGTCCCGAGTCCGTGCTGTGGGAGGAGATGCCATGGGCGCACACAAACACAGAATCGCCTGGCTTGGAAGGGACCTTTCGGATCATCGAGTCCAACCACCCACCCAGCACCGCCCAAACCCCCACTACCCCATGTCCCTCAGCACCACGTCTGCCCGGCTTTTAAACACCTCCAGGGATGGCGACTCCACCACTGCCCTGGGCAGCCTCTTCCATCGCGTCCCCAGGCTCCGGCTCTCGCAGCCTCCCCTGCCATACGGCCCTACTTGACCAAGAATAAACCCTGGGGCTGCCCCCAACACAGCTCCTACCTCGGCATCGTACCCCCAGAGCTGGTTGCCCCTCATGTGGTGGCACTTCAGCATGGTGACGGGGCCGTTCAGCCTCGAGACGTCCAGGCACAAGTCGTCCGTGCGGATCTCTTTGTCAGCAGTGTAAGAAAACACCTGGAAACAGAAAATTATTGCAGTGACAAAGAGTTAGCGAAAGTCCTAACCGAGTATTTTCACTCCAGTGGAGCAGAACTACTTCCTCCTCCAAACACCACAGTGCTGGCGCCTTGGGTTTCATGACAGTTTCATGCAAGTTTCTCCGCTAGTGAATGCCTGTTGTGCACAACAGAAGGAATATCATGTGTAGGAAAAGAAATTTGCTGGGACCACGGCCAGGAATCACGCAGGCATACGCTCTACGGGAGTTCTAGAGAAGCACGTAATCGTGATCAGCGTCTTCAGGAGAAATTTCACAGATCTTTTAATACAACGGATAAACCCAGCCCATCATTGGAAAACATCCAAACTTGCCTAAATTAAATCTTCCTCCTAGCATCTACCTTAACTTTGGGTACCAATGATTATCCGTGTTAAAGACCAATGTGCGTGAATATTTCAGAAACATCAGCTCACTTAATAAAATCAGTAAATAAAGAGAAAGGAAGGAAGCTGGTAGAGGACTGCGAGCGTGTACACCGCATTACATGGCCTGGACACATGGGAAGCATCCCTCTCCTCACAACCTCCAGAAAGTTGCTGGCCCCAGCACAAAAGCTCCCGAAATGGCTTTAGGATGCAGCCCTGGATCTGTATGGCTTCATGCTTTCCTTGTAGAAAATACTTTTCCTAGCAAAAAGGGAATTATTTCCGTTCAGTGATGAAAAAGGGTAATTTAGGTCTACATTTGCTCAGAGTGATCACTGGTTTGTTTTGCGGAGGTCCAACAGATGTACATCCTCTCCATCAGATGAGCCGGCATTAGCACATCAGGCTGAGGCCATGGAAATGCATAAGGTCACCAAAAAAACACCCAGGATCGTTTGAGACGTTTCTTCAAAAATTGTACAAAAGCAGTCCACCTTCTGGACTAAACTGAAGCCTGAAGGTTTTAGAAAAAAAATTATTCGACTGTTTACGACCTTCTCATTTGTATCAACATCTGAAAATTCTTCTCAAAATAAAACAGCGTAGCAACAAAACCAGCCGCCTTCAATCATTCATCCAGACCTCCGAAAAATCCCCTTCCGGTACATTGCTCTGAAATTATCTTTGGAATAATAAGCACAGAAGTCAAGAAGAAATAAAATTTGGGAGAAATTAACAAACAACCGAAAATAGGTCCAAAAGACTATTGGTGCTATAACATTAAGCTGTGATACCTGTAAATATCTATATGAATACACACCTATTTGTTGGGAGGGAAATACACCTCTCCCACAGACACGCTGATTTCATTCGTAAGTGAACCATGCCCCGCTTCTCCCTGGCGCCACGCATACTAAGTGCGCTGCTCAGCACTCAAGACTCCCGAGTGTCCGTAAAACCATCCTCGGTCAAAACCAGCCTAAGGCTGGAACGGGGAGAGAAAGGTATCACAGAGCTGAGGCAGGGAAGATGTGGGCTGGAAGAGCCGTTATTCAAACCAGGCACTAGAATAACGCTCAGATCCAAGCTGCCATAATTAATATCCAACAACAAAACCTTTGGCGGGGGACGACTTTGGTTTTCCTTTAAACACCTTTAACCAAAAATCTTACTTTCTGGTAGAATATTGGACTTCTCTGCTTGCTGTCATGCTCTGTCTGGAACAAGAAACGTGGCCAAATAATCTAATAACCTGAAAATCACTGCCAGCGCGTGTAGCAGAAAGTCTCTCTCACTCGAAGTAGCAGTTTGGGCTCAAGAATCGCTCACACAAATACACTGCACAGATATTTCGCTGTTACTGTGCTCATTATTAAGAGATTTATCCATTACCATTTATCCTGAAGCAGCTTCTAACTATAATTTGCAACTTATTTGTGTTGGTTTTTTACAGTAAACATATTTGCATCAGGCATCTTCTTGTCACCTCAGAGCCATGTTTTCAGCCTCAGAGAGATGTTCGCTTCTGCGTTTTACAGAAAGCAAATACTTACATTTTAAAATGTATTTCCATTTGCATATTTCTTTTTCCTCTCATCTTTGATAATTGCAAAACACCGCTCCGCTGTATCTTTTGAAAGAATAAGTGATGTCTGAATTAACAATTACAGAAGACGGGTTTGAAAAACACGCCGTCTTAAGAAAGAAAAATGACTGCTAATTAAGACGATGTAAAATTATCAGGCTAGCATTTTGCTACCATCCATATTAATTATAGATATACTTATATTAATGTCATATAAAAATAGAGGGCGAGGAACATGTTGCATTTTGTAGCTAATTAAAGAGTATATTTCACACCACACACACGCCAGCGCGAGGCGCAAGAAGGGCCTCCCCAGCCGGGGTCCAGGCTGCTGCCGCTGAAGCGCCCATGCTTTGGGGAGGTGGACGTGGCCCAGTCTTTTCTCTTGAGGGTGGTGAGCCCCTGGCCCAGGTTGCCCGGAGAAGCTGTGGCTGCCCCATCCCTGGAGGGGTTCAAGGCCAGGTTGGACGGGGCTTGGAGCAACCTGGGCTGGTGGGAGGTGTCCCTGCCCAGGGCAGGGGTCTTGGAAAGAGAAGATCTTTAAGATCCCTCCCAACCCAAACCATTCTGTGATTCTACGATTGTAATAAAGTCTCCAGAATGACAAAATACAAAATATTCTCGCAATTGATGGCAGCCCTTTTCTATACAGAGACAGAAATACCTTCACTCTCTTCTGCTTTTTGTGGAGGTGATCAAAACGAAAAGGAACTGTGTATTTTCCACCACCACCTTCTCTTTCATAATGCCTGCAGTCCTGATAGAGGTAGATGTACTGCCTTTGCGCAGTAGCAGGTTTTTATAGGAGTTAATCTATTTTCTATTTATTTTTTGTTAATATCTCTTATTAATGCATTTCCATACAGCAAGTTTAGAGGCAGAATTAAGCCCTAGAAAGCCAAAGTTTCATTAAAGCCGACACTTGGGTCTGAGACATCGGCCAGCCTGAACTGAGACAGCCTCACTGATAACTGCGTTACTACTTTCGCGTTAAAAGGAACTAACGAAGTATTCCTGCTGATGAAAGTCTGAGAAACTAATCCGTTTGTTCAACACCAACAAAATGCCAAGCAGCATCATTAACTGGAAATGAGTCTAGTGGTCAAGACAGATCCGTAGCTATTTTTATATCTATATGTGTGTGTGTGATGTATGGGCCGTAATAGCCCACGGCCAGAATTCTCATTTCCCATTATTTCATTGTCCTGTGGAAAGCAGTTAGCCAGGGTATTTTGTCAACTCATAAGAAATCTAATAGCGAGAATATTGTTCATAAACCCTTATTTCATACTTCATTACGGGGAACCAAATCTTGAGGATGCACCTGTATAATGAAGGAAGAAGTCTGCCACGCGATACAGACAGTTATAAACTGGATAGAACTAAGTACAGAAAAATCTAATTTATTCTGACACCCACTTTAATTATCTATGGAACTCCCAGAGGTAAATTTTGAATTGACCTTTCGTACTTGATTCAAAATATTCTAATAAAAGCTGTGAGGAAAGCAGTCTTCCTCTCCTCCTGAAACTGTTTACATGTCAAACGTTCAAAGTCACCTTGGGCAAAAGAGGTGCACGAAAGCTGCCTCCCCTCCCACCCAAAAAAGACTCAGGACTCTCCCAGCTAAACTGCCAGTGAAATCACTTTTTGGGGCAAGGACTTGAAGATTTTGCCCCTTCGCTGAAATCTCATCTCTACCCAGGCCAGCCCGTTACTGGAGCATTTTAGCACCTGAACAAATCCCGAACAGCCATGTCGAAATGGCCCCCCACACCGCGGGCAGGCAGCCTCAGCGCTTCCGTCAAAGAGGGCTTTTGGGAAGATCGGTGTTCAACAGGCAAGTCCGTCCCCTGTCAGGTATCGGAGAACAACTGCATTAAGGCTTTGGAGGAAAAAATACCCAGTTCCAACACTCCACTATACAAAGAACAGCTCTTTAGGAAAAGAAAACAAAGAATAATCTGATTTTCAGTCTAATAATGTGAAAAGGAATGCATGGATGCTTTCTTCACCTCCCCGGGAACCGCTGTAGGATCCAGCCGCTGCTGGGGACTGGACGCTCATTAGGCTGACTTCGTTACAGAACGGCAACTCCTGTGGCACCAGCCCTTCAGAGAGCCAGGCCCTGGTTTAATTCCAGGCGATTCATAGAACAGGTTTTAGCTTTTGCTACTCTAACGGTTTCTTTTCGCCCCGAAGGAAGGTATTTAAACTAAACCCAAACCAACCCACCAGGACAGTGCGTCCCCCGAGGAGGATGCTAACTCCAACCAAGGGTCAACCTTCAGTTTATTGGATGACCTGAAGACGTGCCCAGCTCGGAGCCCCTGAATAGCTCACGGGTTTCCCTGCAGCCACTCGGCAGGGAAGTAGGAATCAGATTTATTCCTAAAAAAGAGGTTATGCCAAGATCTTTAATGCCAGGAACGCAACTCATCCCACCCCACAGTCCCCAGGTCAAACACCGCCAAGGCAGAGCTGGCTTTCACATTTCGGGAAGTTCATATAAAACTTGTTCTGCCGTTGCCTCAACCTCTAACCCCCAGTGGCAAGAACTCATTTATCCTGGCGCTCAGCCCCAAGGCTGAGAAACACCGTCATTCTGAGTGATTCACCATAACCCGGGGAAACACTGTAATTACCACCAGCTATCGCCGATGGAAGTCAAGAGTTGCAACCGTACTAAACGGTCAACGTAACACAAATAAAATACAATAGAAAAGAACTGGTTGGCAGCTTCTGCTGGGCACAGGTACAGTGACAGCAGAGGGGATCTGCAGGAAACGCTTCAGTTTAGCCAGGTTTCCAAGGGTCGCTAAGGAACTCGGGTTCATCGCGTTTCGAAGACGGCTGGGAACCACGCTGGCGTCACCGCTCCGTGCCGAGGGCGAGCACACCTCCCCAAGTCCAAACCTCTGTCCTCCACCACAGAACCCGTTCTCCTTTTCTAGACCACTGCCATTCTACAGGGCTTTCCAGGGCATTCACCATTGTGCACCGAAAATGGAAAAAAAAAAATCATCTGATTTTTGGCTCCACAGGGGTGGAAGGATTGTGGGGGGTTTTTTTTGTGTGTTTGTTTTGATTTAGGTTGGTGGTTTGTTTGGTTGGGTTTTTTTCCCCGATAGCTGTCGCTTCATACAGGATGGCTACCTACACACCTGCAACACAAAGCCGTCACTGCTGCCAGCACCTCCCAGCGTTCGTTACGCCGCGCCAAATTCCCACTTCTTAGCAGGGACAGCGAACACTCGGATTCTGCATTTTATCTCCCAGTGACATCCCTGCAACGTTACACGTCTGATGCTCATCTTCCCGCCTCCCCTGGTGACCATTTCTGCCAATTTAAAGATGCAACAATTCTGTTTTTCCACAGACTCTGAGGCAGCGGCATTATTCCCATTCAGACTGTGCTAAGTAAAAGATACCGTTATTTAAGATGCAGGCACGGCTCCTTCGTTCCCTGTTAATCACAGTTACTACCACGGTGCTGAAGATCACCGAGGGCTCGCTGTGCTGCATCCCGAGCAAATCCGGAGCATTACACAGCTCCTGCCCCAAAGGCTTATCACCTCAATCCATAAGAATGACGTAAAGTCTGCAAGGGAAATCATATGTCAGCGAAATGGACTAACAAAATACAAGCAATAACTAGTTCCATACATAATGGGTCTGTTTGGAAGATGAAAAGCTACACAGAAAGCCAAAGTTACGGAAAACGGGAGATTGTGGAAGGTGAGAAAGGCAGAAGGAGCAAAGAAGGGCTAAGTTACTTTCTGGTAATCATTTATGAAATAAGATACACCAATTAATAAAATCAAAGCACTAAAAGTCTGTAACGGGTGCTGTGTTTCCTCACCCAGCGAGCTCTCTAAGGAGAGACTGGGGATTATTGGGTTTGAGATCAGCAGTACAGGCACTGCCCGGCTCCTCTTTTTCCGCATAACTCCCACCAGCCGCGTGACTAAATGTCTGCCACCAAACTAAAGGGTTTATTCTGTTCAATCTTGCGCCTGAAAGGCTTTTAGATGACTTCCTGAACGGCTGTGGTCGCCAAATCAGCTAACATGAGAATGGAAAATATGAGTCCTGTGGCTCTGCCGGCGTCCACCGCGAGCTCCCCCTGCCCGAGGGCATCCATGGCACGCAACCCTCTCCGCTGGCCCGGCAGCGGCATCAACGCAGGGAAAAGTGCTCTTCATAACCTACTGAAATTAGAGGTTTTCCATGGCAGAAACGCCTCACGAGTCAGCCAGCTCACGCGTTTCTATCCATTCCCAGTGGGAAGCAAATTATCATAGCATACCGATAAATTCTTACGGAGCGAGAGATTATAAATTATTTTTCTACATGACACTTCACAGAAAGTGCTCACGTCTTTGCCTTTGAAAGGCATTTTGAAAATATACACATTTCGTGGGAATGGGAAAAAAATGGAAACTCTCTGAAACAGAACCATTTCCCAAAGACCCGTTATTTAGAGCTAACTGGGGAAAAAACAACCCTCTAACAACCCTTATGGTGTGTGTTGGGGTTTTATTTTGAACTGTCAGCACCGAGTCTGAACTTTCTGTACAAAACATTGCCAGAAGGGAGCCATGTTCCCATCCACGTCCACTTAAATATATAAAACATTATGTTCGTTCTGATCTCGCCCTGCAACAGTGGTCCCAGGTAAGTTCACGCTGAGCAAGCTCCTGGCTGATGCAATTCCACATGCATTCCAAATGAGTTTCCTGGAAAAACACTACCCGTCCTGTGGGAAACACCACATCCTTTCCGAAAACCTTCTCCCACGCAGAGAACACCACCAAGCCATCAGCCCGGGCAGCGAGGACGGAAGCTCTGAGCCCCCCGGGCAGAGGTTTTGCATGAAGCAAGTTTCTTCCACTTGCCAGCTCAGCCCCCCGTGCTCGGCGAATCGGTCCAGGCTGTAAAATTGTGAAAAATCCCCCAGCCCATCACCTCTGCCAGGGCTCTGAGCCCCCGCTGCGACCCCGAGCAGGAGCTGCGGGGCTGCCGGCGTGGGACGCTGGGCACGGCCACACTATTGCTTCCACCACACTCTGAGATTCATAGAACCATTAAATGGTTTGGGTGTGAAGGGACCTTAAAGCGCACCCAGTGCCACCCCCTGCCCTGGGCAGGGACACCTCCCACCAGCCCAGGTTGCTCCAAGCCCCGTCCAACCTGGCCTTGAACCCCTCTAGGGATTCTTACCGGTACAGAAAAACCACCACGATATTCATCTAGAGGAAACATCTCAGAAGCAAAAAGCAGCCCCTTTCGCTAGTCTCAAGCTCCACATCACTCAGCTCCTTGCTCAGGGAAAGCGGGGAGCGCGCTTTGACAAGGGAGCTGCCACCAACACGCTCGGACCACTCCAGGCGTGGTGCTTAGAGATATGGGTTGGTGGTGGTTTCTGTCAGTGTTGGGTTGATGGTTGGACTCGATGATCTGAAAGGTCCCTTCCAACCCAGGCGATTCTGTGACTCTGTGACTTCCCAGGGCACGGCGAGACCAACCTGAGAAGCAGACGGCAGCACCTGATGGCACGGACCACCCGCGCAGGAGGGACCCGGGGAGCACCACAGGACCCTCCTCGGGGCTCTGCGACCGCCCGGCCACAGGGATGCTGCGCCTGCCGCTTGCCAGGTGATCTTCCTTCTGACAAAAAGCAGGCTCACCGCTACACCCAGCGCAACCGAAGCTCCAGACAGGAGAAAAGGTGTTAAAACAGGGGAGGGGAAAAAAAAAAATAAAATAAGAAATGGCAAGATGTTTGTTGTTTTTGTTTGCTCTTCAGCAGCGGAGGAGAGCGGCTGCTGACCCCCCCAGCCCTGCAGCCCTTCTGCCACACTCCCGCACCGCAGACCCGCAGAACTCCCCAGCCCCGCTTTTTAATAATACTCCCCCTCCTGCCTGGGCAGGATCCTGCGATTTGATTATTGTCACAAACAGAAGCCCGACGCTCCCAATAACCGCAGACAGAGATGACATTCCCATGGTAACGGGCCGGCTGTAGGCAGGAACAACAGCCGACTGTCTCCCCTCTACCAGGCCATCCAAAGGAAGAAATTTCCTCCCAAATACCCCAACGCCAGAAGTCAGGTGTGGGGGAAAAAAGAAAAAAAAAAAAAAAGAAAAAAGGCGTGAGGTTGATGGGTCATCCCCTGAGCCTGGAAAGCGGGAGAGTGGGGTTTTTTCCCCCCCGGTTCACAGGTGGTCGGTGCTCTCTTTACCCAGGAGCCAGCCCCGGGTACCTCCCTCCCGACAAACATCACCACTGCAGTACGGGAACGCACCGTCCCCACCCCGGGAGATACACGCACAAACCTCATATTCCAGCCACTAAAGCCACATCCCCACCCCAGCTGACGGGGGGACAGGCTTTGCCTTTTTGTTTTGTTTGGTTTGGTTTGTTTTTTTTTTTCCATATAAAGCAAAGAAAACAGTTCTAAGATTGCATTTAACTGCGTTAGGAGATTTGTACTATTTCTTTTAAGGAGCATTAATAGCCACCAGGTCCGAACTGAGCTAGGATAATCTGAAATAGGCGTACCAACACAACAACACATCCTCCGCAGTTTTACACTCTGAAAACAACCCTCAAATAAAAGGCCTTAGTTAACGTGTTTAATTTCTCTTAATTTTTAAAAGAAACTCATGTTTTTAGAATTTTGTTATCCTTAAGTCCTTTAAAACACCTCAACAGCCGTGAGTATCTGCCTCTGCCTCCAGCTGGATCGCGCCCATGCATCTTGCTCGGCCCTAATGAGCCAGGTATTATTCCTGCTTCATTTTCATTCCGCAGTCGTTTGCTCCTCAGCTATTTCTGTAACCACACCACCCCCCGCCCCCAGCATTTACTCATCTTAGCTCAGTTCCGACTCCTTGTTAGAACAGACATTAATGAAGGTAACTTTTAATGGGAGTTGTGTATGAGCACTAAAGGATGAGTAACGCTCTGCGCGCAGGTCAGGTATTCCCAGCAAAACCTCCACCAGGCGACAGATATTGCTCTTTCCGGAGCCTCCCCGTCCTGCTGGTGCTCACAACGGATTCATCTGTGGTTTCTGGTTGATGTGAGAGGTATAAAGCTGTTATATTAATTAGTTATTGGGTCTTCTTTAGGCTATATGGTCCATATACACCTTCACAGAGTCCCAGAGCAGCCGGGGTCGGCAGGGACCCCTGGAGATCATCTCGTCCAACCCCCTCCCACAGAAGGGTGACCCAGAACAGGTGGCACAGGAACGCGTCCAGGCGGGTTTGGAACGTCTCCAGAGACAGAGACCCCCCCACCTCTCTGGGCAGCCTGAGCCAGGGCTCTGCCACCCTCAAAGCTCTTCCTCATGTTTAGATGGAACTTCCTATATTCAAGTTTGTGCCCATTGCCTCTTGTCCTGACCTTGACCTCCACAACCTTACCTTCATCTTCAAGCCTTACAGCCCTCCCAACCTCACATCTGGCTCTTCAGAGGAACCGCGGGTTTGGAGACATGACAGCTGCCTAGGATTCTCCTCTTTCAACAAAGTGAAGGGTCTTCCCACCACGTACAGAAAGGGGAAACACGCCAAACACCCAAGGTGTAAAGAGAATCTTCAACCTTGATCATATGCAGTCTTATCAAAATGCTAACACTTCCATCTTCTAAGTCAAACTTAGAAAGATAGTGAAGTTTGGGATAAATATGATGGATAACGTCACCTCTGAACGAAACACGGGAATTTGCTCTAAGATCCTGCATCTTCCCACCTTCTTTAGCAGACGCGGCACTAGAAAAAGCCACCCTCAAGCATTACCCAGTAGATATATGGTCAAAAGACCTTCCTAGGGCGAGGTGCCAGCACTAACTTAAGGTCCTCCCAAGGGATCTCCAGGGATTTTAATGGGAATGGGCGAAGGCAAGAGCAGCCCTGTGCTCTGGGGCGCAACACAAGCTCAACGAAGGGACCTGGAGTCTCCCATTTGAGAAAGCCGTCAGAATTAAGGGGAAGAAGAGGAGAAAGGTTTTTCCAAAGGTACAGCAAACCAAAAAGAGACGGCAGCAAGTTCTGTCGAATTTCCAGGTCACTGACAAGAGAAACGGGAGACTCTGCAGGAGCATCTGCCCGTTCCCACTCACTATTCGAATTTCCACGAATGAAAAAACTTCAGCCTGCATGAATATTCTGCATGCTTATTCTTCATATACACGTTTTAGAAACAGATGAATTCAGCCACAAGTCACGTAGACTCTTACCCCTTTCACTTTAAAAAAGATTTTTCCCCCAACATCAAAAAAAACAAATTAAAATTCATGATCAAATTTTCTAATGTTATCATCTGAAACTTTAAATGCGTTTCTCTGCACTCTAATCAGCAGGAATCTATGCGATGTATTCATTCGGATACTCCACTGGACCTACGGATATGTAATAATGCATTCTTAAAATTTGCAGCTGTTACCGGAGAAAATGGCTTTCTGAGCACTCCTAAAGCTCCTACGCTCAACGTCTCCAGCATGCCGGAACTTGCATTAATATGTTTGCTAATTGCTGCTATTTTGTTTCTTACAGTGAACCAACAGGTCTACACGTGAGCCGCGTGAGCTGAGGACGGCTGAGGGACTCCTGTTCCCATCAGGACGCAGTCGGAGGGCCCCGGGACAGAGCCCCCGGCCATGCCGCGGGTACCAGACCAGCCCCGCGCTCTGCCGCCGGGAAGAGATGCTGAGAGGTGATGCCGCAGCTCCCGCTGCTCTGGGGGAATTCTAATGAGCTTTCCCCGATAGCTCTTATGCCTGTGGTTACACAAATAATATTTTTTTTCTTTTTTTTTTTTTTTTTAATTTTACCTGATTTCCTCCCATGCCGTGGCAGTTGAAAATGCCCACTTTTTCATTTTCCTTGCGGCCCATGTTGTCTAAACACTGGTTGGTTTCGACGTTCCTGATCTGAAGAGAGAGAGAGATGAAATATTCCTTGAAAAAAACCACCTGTAAATGTCATATCTCTGCAGAAAAAACGACATCGCTGTACGAGAAAGTACACGATCTGTGCATTCAACTATATGAATATATTTTAACTTGCAATTTGTAAATATGTCAACACTCCCAAAAGAAAGCAAAAATAATTACAAAGAGAATAATGAGATTTTAAATTACATATAAAGTGTAAGTATGAATGGCATTCAAGGAAAACCTCATTCAGTGCCCTGCCTCGTTTTGTTTAACAAATATAATGCGCTTGTACTTCTAAACAATGCAAAATTAACGGCTTGCCGAAGACATGCACTTTTATTTCCTTCCAGCAGGGCTGACTCTAATCCAGGAGAGAAAAACGGAGCCTGAGCAGTGTCCGACGTCTGGCTCCCTCAGAGCAGAGGCTGCTGGACAGCTTTGTGACTAATTACGTGCTTTTTAAAAGTTTTTAAATAAAACTTGCCCCTTAGAACCTATCCGTCCTCAGAGAAGAGCAAACACACTCGGTGAACATCTCTGCTTAAACAAACCATTTCTACATAATTCCTGCGCAATGCAGCCGGGAAACACAGCTCCCCCTGCTCCCCCCCAGCAGCATGCACAGAACCATGGAATGGTTTGGGTGGGAAGGGACCTTAAAGCCCACCCAGTCCCACCCCCTGCCCTGGGCAGGGACACCTCCCACCAGCCCAGGTTGCTCCAAGCCCCGTCCAACCTGGCCTTCAACCCCTCCAGGGATGGGGCAGCCACAGCTTCTCTGGGCAACCTGGGCCAGGGGCTCACCACCCTCACAGCAAACAATTTCTGCCTCACATCTCATCCCAATCTCCCCTCTTGCAGTGTAAAACCCTTCCCCCTCGTCCCATGGCTCCCCTCCCTGCTCCAGAGTCCCTCCCCAGCTTTCCTGGAGCCCCTTTAGGGCCTGGCAGGGGCTGGAAGGTCTCCCCGGAGCCTTCTCTTCTCCAGGCTGAACCCCCCCAACTCTCTCAGCCTGTCCTCCCAGCAGAGGGGCTCCAGCCCTCCCAGCATCTCCGGGGCCTCCTCTGGCCCCGCTCCAGCAGCTCCGTGTCCTTCTGCTGTTGGTGCCCCAGAGCTGGAGGCAGCACTGCAGGGGGGTCTCCCCCGAGCGGAGCAGAGGGGCAGAATCCCCCCCTCGCCCTGCTGCCCACGCTGCTGGGGATGCAGCCCAGGGTGCAGTGATTTTCTTACTAAAGTGAGCAAAGCAAAAACGTGCCTCCAGGTCCCTCATCCCTTTGGCAGAACTGTTGGGAACCCTGTGTTCTGAAATACTGCAGTGGCACTTCATACAACTCCCAGCCATCGGAAATTCCCCGGCCACCCCGACAGGCTCGGCAGCCAAGAGCAAACCAACGCCGCCAGACCCAGCTCAACGCAGCAACACAATTAACACGAGCTCGTGCAATCTGATTAACGACGCTGGGGAAGAGTGGCTCAGCATCACTCACGTGCTCGCTTCTTAATCTGCTCTCACGCTGCTAATCACACAGAAAGAAGTCGCACCCCCTTGGCTGGTGAGTCATCTCACGTATGCTCATGCTCTTAATCGCTTAATCCTCCAAGAGCAGCCGATGTCAGCAGAAGAGCTGAGGGCGCTCCCCAGCCTGGTCTCTACCGGGGGGCTCAGGCCTCCAGCTGATCACAGACCACTGGCTTCCACCACTTCCCAGTGCTTTAAAAACAAACGGCCCTTCTTTAGAGCCCAGTGAAAGTCAACAGCTTTACGTGGCTACAGCAGGACATGGCCTTCTGGCCAACTGGAGCATCACATGCAGCGGCAGGGAACGAGCCAGCTCATGGACAACCCCTCCTCCTCCTCCTCTCCACCACGTGCCACTCTGCAGACCACCAGAGGTGGTAACGGTTTTAAACTAAAAGAAAGAATATTTAGGCTACACATAAGGAAGAATTGTTTTTACGCTGAGGGTGGTGAGCCCCTGGCCCAGGTTGCCTAGAGAAGCTGTGGCTGCCCCATCCCTGGAGGGGTTCAAGGCCAGGTTGGACGGGGCTTGGAGCAACCTGGGCTGGTGGGAGGTGTCCCTGCCCAGGGCAGGGGATGCCACTGGGTGGGCTTTAAGGTCCCTTCCCACCCAAACCATTCCATGATTCTAGGATAAATCAGTTGTGCAACAGCCAAATAAAATGGAAATTAAGAGGCATTACAATACTGATTATTACTTCTAACATGTTGGGCAGTGCAAGTGAACCATGCATGAACATTGCCTGATTTCAAGTCACGCCTGCACCATTTTCCAGGAGGTCACAAGTAAATTAAGGACAATTATCCCAAAATCTGTCAAAATTATTCACTCTTTTTATCACTGTTTATACTTCAAAGAACAAAACAAGCACTCGCACAGTGCAGTTTGAGGCCCAACGTTGAACATTCATTACATTTAGACTGCACTGTACCAGAGAATAATTTTCTCAGATTTATTATCAAAACTGGTTCCTAGCAGGCAGCAAACCCCCGGCTCCCACCGGAGGGCTGCGGAGCATCCTTTTCCCTGGGAGAAGCAGGGTCACCTCCTGACCGGGCCACCCCCCCACCCAGCGCATCTCACGGAGCAGCTGGGGGCTCACGGACCATCTGGGCACTAACGATCCCAGCAGCACCCACAAGTCGGGTGGTTCGTCCTACCTGAGACTAAACGCCCGCTGAAAGAGGGGAAAATGACCGAGAAATACACTTCTGAGGTTTTAAAAACTGTCCATTACTGCTGCTGATGGTACCTGAGCTTTAGGTCTAAAAATCCACTTTACTGCTCAACCGGCAGTCAGCACCTGTGATAGCCAAGTATGAGTTTTAATTCATAGATCCTGCCTGAATTGCTGTTTCCATAGGAACAAGGCCATTTTGGTAAAAATAAGGTGTTTTAATAACTATTTTATTACTTTCTCACACTTTTATTTTCCAGTCTGACAATACCGTACAAAACCTTATTATTTGACACTTGTTAGATGAGTTCTTTCCTTGCTGTAAAACCATGTTTCACTTTATTTTGTCACAGTTAAACTGGAAACCCTACTGCAGCTTTTATTTTTCACTACAATTGTAAGTTTCAATAGTAAATTCCTTTCCTGGATGTAAAAAAGCCATTTGCTCATTTGATTGCTATTCTACCTGTAGCTATCTTTAAACCAACCCATTCAAGAGCTTTTAAAAGTCAGCCGAGGTACAACTCAATAGAATATTTTTAACAGCAAATTATCTGAATTTTAAAGAGACTTCAGTTCTTGGTGGTACTGGAATCATCAGATTATTAGGGATGTCTGCAAGACTCAGCTCCCGGCGGCTTTGCTGGAAAACACAGCACCGAGGAACAAGCACTTTCTTGGAAAGAAATAAGAAAAAAAAAAAAAGCTTTTTCTACTCTATGTGCAAGTGATAAGCGATGATGGGAAGCTTCCTTCAACTACTGCATATTAATTAATTACTTCAAAATATTAGTCACAAACCTCACTTTTCCCATATGCTACTCCATTTAAAAGATAAATTTTTGATGGTGAAGATACACATTCAGAATAGCAAAGCCCCCTCGGGAAAGACTTCGGAAAAACAGAACCTGCTCAAAATAAGGGCTAAATAAGACACCGAGAAGGCACACAACCACTTCATCCCTCCCTTCAAAACCACGCCATCTCCTTAGCGCTGCCTCCGTTCGCACACTGCACTGATTGTTTTAGTTGATGGGTAAATCTAATAACTGGTTCCTACCTCGCCAAGTGAGTAATAGCGCCGGGGAATCTGGGAGTCGGGATAGATGTTCTCCAAGTACCAGGAGAAGGGTTTGCACTTCAGATTTTCTCTCAGTGCTTTTCTGACGGATACATCGCCATAATCCACCTTAACAACACCTGGAATTGTTAAGAGAATAGATGATCAAAGCACAGCTCCTGTAAAGCTGCACAGCATAAATCACAGCTCCTTCTCCCGTTGTCACGATTTCCTTTTTATCAATACCCATTTGCTGGAATTACACGAACGCATGTGCAGCTGCTACACCATAGATCTTTACAAGCCTTAAATAATTAATTTAGCAAATTGAAATGCTTGCAAAATTACAACTTTTTTCCTTTTCAGAGACAATTTATCAATCCGGCAAGGCAGGACCACTGAACTCCGTGATTTCTTCATATTCCAAAATATTAAAGAAACCCATTCGCTTTTTTACGAAGTGTTTTTTCCAAAGCGTACCGCTGGTGTTTCCCAGCGCTCTGAGAAATAACTCGGATGAGGCACAGCTATCTTACTGACGAAATCCAGGCCATCCCTTGGGAGATCTCACCAGAAAGGACACGTCCTCCGTCCTGAGGAACCGCATTTCTCCCTCCCTCAGGGGTTCAAAACACCGTTTCAGAGTTTAAAACACCATTGAACCCGTCACCTGCAACACCCTTTTCAATCCCAACACACTCCGGCGAGGGACAGCTCAGGAAGGGACCGTGCGTCACACAGAGAAACACAAAGGCCAGTATTAAGGTGCTTGGCCAACTGGAGTTATTAAGAAAGATAACCAAAAAAACAAGAAGCATGTCAAGTATTCTCCGTATCTGAATTTAATCTGATTTCAGATGTGAGCTATCATCCAAAGAAAGTGTCAGGCAAAGCACTAGTAGCCGCCAGCATTCAGCTGAAATAGTCGGAAAGCCGCTCCCAGATTTCTATCGGAAGCCCATGCTGTGCTTCCATCCTCTTCTGCGTTCCATTATTTACGGGATCTTATTTTGCAATCATCGTAGAGGTGAAGCTCCAAGGATATCAGCGTATTCTGCCAGGAAATCACGCCCCCAAGCACAAGACGATACCAATCTTTAAAGAAATTCAGTAGACAACAACAGTAAAACTATTCCTCACTTTTAACAAAAACTTAACTTATATTGGATAACCACTCTTACCTATATTTCCAAATACGTACTGGTTAGATCTTTGACCAGTTAGGCTTGCGTATCATGATGGAATTCTAGGATATGGTGTAATTCTAGCTAATTAACTAAAATAGAGGATACTACAAATGGCTGCTACAGGCTAAGGCGGAGGCAGGTGCTCCTGGGACACACTTCAGCCTGATGAGAACGGCCGGGGGCGACTGGTGCTTCACCAGCTCCGGAGCAGCAAAAACTCCTCGGAAACCAAATGTTCTTGGTTGGAGCCAAGAAATTAAGCGGCGCTTACTCAGGCGTTAGGAAAGCATGAAATTTTAACCTTCAGTAAACAGAATTATTCACATAAAGCCTTCAACGACAGCCCATACGAAGAACCTAAATGATAATAACTTAGGGGACGGCGGGACAGCGAAGACAACTCAAATCCAGGTTAAATCCAGGAACAAGCTGGGCTCAGGGCAGAGGGGCACGCAGGGGCTGGAAAGGACAGAGACGGACAGGAGCCTTCCTCTGCTCCGCAACTCTCAGAACATCTTCTGCGCTACGCTACGGTCAGTAAGGTATTTGGGGAGGTTTTATAAAATTCTTAAAGGACTATAACATTTATTATTTTTTTCCCCATGAAACAGAGGTAATTTATCAGCTGTTCTGCAATCAAGGAGATTGACCACAGAGCTTCATTTGACTCTGTTTCAGGGAAGTAAAGTACCAAAAGCTCAGTATTACAGTTGTTATTTAATATTTTACTTTTTCAAATGGCAATTTTTTCTCTAAGTGCAGCTCATGCAGCCACTAATTTAACTTACACTACCTACAACACCAAGGCGCCTAACCCCTGGGCTTCCATCGACCAGCATCTTATGGCTGTTCCGTTGCGTTGTGTCCAAATTCGCCACGAAGGCCCAAAGGGAAGCGGCAGGGAGAGCACGGACAGACGGTGACACCGGCTTTGCCGCGTTCTGTCAGTTGTACGTGCCAATGGTGGGAGACCAAGGTCTTCCTACGCGATGTGCGCTACACAGGACGGAGCTGAAAACATCTTTGCTTTCAGAAAAGAGACTTTATTTTAAAATAAAAAATAAAAAAAAAAAAATTAGGTTGTCCAGTCAAGCTTTTACAGGCAAGGGGGAGTGGGGGTCTGTGATTGCTGCTGCCTCTTCGGAGGAGGAGACCACACTACTACTATTATTTGTGCTACTCAACCCTTATCTATAATTAAGCTAATCTTCCTCTCGGGGAGGCACTGGAAGTGTTAGAAGAAAAGCAATATCTGTGTTTCGGAGTGCTTTGTACTGTGGGGATCTGCTGAGGCTGAGCGTGAGGAAAAAGGATATTAACGCCATTACAGTCTGAGACGGCACACCACCACCTTCCCCCACCGCACGCACACTTCGGTGTTCACGTTACAAACCAAATCAGAAACACTCTCTCTCTATGAAAACACCCTGTGGATTCACCGAACACCTTGTTTCTATTTCGCTTTACAATTCTTACTGGGATTTCTATTTCCACATTTGGCTCAGCCCTGCAGTTGCTGGAATCGAAAAAAGCAATAAACCTTTTTCCACTCCATCTGACTCACCTTCATACTCGAGTTTTCTCTAATTAAACAAACGCCAGCAAAATAAAATTCTAGTTTTACATTTTAATTCAACTTAGCCGCGGAGGCGGGGAGCCCTCGGTGGGTTTGCCATGCTCACCTCACTGAGGGAGGTTTCTCTTAAGGCTCTTCAGGTCTTGGCATGCCACGAGAGATGGGGAGACCGTGGCCATGTGCCCCCCAGCACGGTGATAATACTCCCCCCGCTACAACCCTGGCAGCTTCTCCCTTCCCAAAGCTCCTTTATTACAGATATTCCGCATCTTGCGGGAACAGGGCTGGCCCATTTCAGCAGCATTCCCTCCCGCGGCGCGCAGCCCTGCCAGCACGTACACCCCGCTTCGCCTTCACGCAAGGACCTCATCCGTAAGGATCTCCAGTCGACCTCTGCAGTCCCTTCTGCTTAATTTGAAACCAAGCTATTATGCATCAATACCTATTTACTGTCACTACTTGCTAAATAATCGATGGGACTCAGAGGAAATATAAAAATAATTAATGACTAATACGTCTGCTTACACTTAACGTAAGTAAAATGTCCTCGGGGGAAACATCACAAGAAGCTACAGAAAGCGCAGCGTGCGAAAGGAAGGATTAAAACTATTTCAAGAAAGCAGCAGATTGTTTTAACAGAGCAGCAGATGCGCTCCAAGTAGAACAAAGTAAGGGGCTGCAGCACCGCGTTACACCCGCATTTATTTTCCCTAATGGGCACGTCCTGCAAACCGGCACACAAGGCCGCGGGCTCAAAACTGGCTAAAGGTATCATTTCTGCTGAATGAGACACGAAAAAAAACCCCACCAGAGAGGCCAGTCAATGCGCACCCCTCTGCAGCTCGGCTTTGGGAACCCGCATCGGCCTGCTCGTTATCCGAGGAACCCAGCTCGGCTTATCCCGGTACCCAGCTCATTATCTGAGGAAACCGCTTTACATGAGGAAGCCAAGAACCAACCGAGAGGCCACTGGGCACCTCCAGAAATGGAGATGGTTTCGTCTGATTTTTGCTTTTTCTGCTGCCAAAGCAGCATTCAAAATTGCATTGTGCCTCGCAGGACGAAAGACGGCAAAGTGCTAAATTAAAACTGAGCCTGCAGCACTGGGATGGCTGCGCGGGACACGTCACAGAGAAGCAACCACAACACCTGCTAATAATTTGGGAAAAATCCTAGTTGCTGGAGGTATGTGATTCAAGTGGTGTCTGGGAAGATGCTTTTCTGGAGCACGTTCTGCTGCCTTTTCCTGCACGGAGACAGAGGGAAGCTCCCGCAATGGGAAGCGGGGGCTCGCAGCACGCCATCGCCCCGGGAGCGGCGGGCAGGCTTCCCACCGCTTCAGGAGCCGGGGAAAACAACACACGTCCAGCAAAATCACACACGGAACGCTCTACGCTTCTAAAATCCAGTACGCGTATCAAACGCAGACATGTTAATCGGTAACAGGCATTTTCCAATTAGCCAAAACATTAATTCCTTGGCGTGTCTTATTTACATTGCCAAAACCCACAAATAACCCATTAAAAAATAAAACAAACAAAAAATGTGCTAAGTCAAAAAAAAAACAAACCAACCCAACGCACCCACCCTCCTCCCTCTTCCTGTATCAATTCATGAGTGATTTAAGATAAATATAGACAGTGGCTTCCTAATATAAAATATGGCACGGAATGAAGATTCTGAGCTTTTCATGGGAAAACGTCAGTTATATATACTCAGAGGAAACACGCTTTAGAATTTCTAACACAAAAAAAATTCTTATCACTCCAGAAAATGAGTCAATGCTGTCAATATCTCCGCAAATAAAGCACCGCTTGACAGCGTGTTGCAATTTTAAAGCTTATTCTATGGCAAAAGCTTAAGACTTTAAATGTTGTTTTACCCTATAAACGTACCTGTAATGTCCGTTATTAATATACACGCTTATTTTAGAGAGAAAGACAGAGGCTTAGTGAGGCCAATGAGCTCCTGTGTTGTCAATTCTGCCCAGACACTAAAGAAAAAAATATCCATTTTACCGAAATAGAAATCAATGGGAACATTATTACGGATAAAATTAATCCTGCATTAAGATGTTTTGCAGCCCGCATCTCAGGAAGCCTTTTAAGAGAAGGCAGAGTTTAAAAGAAACCCCTGACTTTTGCTTTAAACACCCAGCACCAAAGAGTAAAAATTAAGTGGTAAAACTATTGAGGTACTAGAAGAATTTTGACAGCGAAAACATTTTTCCTGTGGAAACCCTGCTACATTACAGCTCTTCTTTGAATAAAAAATATATGGAAAATTAAGCGTTCCTGGGAAATTCTCTGTCTTTTACCGACGTGCAAGAGTGACAGGAGTCAAAACTGCACTACTGGCACTAGCGCAAGGCTAGAACCAATTTTTTTAAAGAGTGTATTTCTTAAAAAAAATCATTTTTATACCTGGAAAAACTACCGAACACCTTCATAAAGTAGCGTGACGTTCGTGCTGTTTTCTAATTGAAACGCTCATTTTCTGTTGACATTCAATATTAAGACGAGACAGGTGGGTCACCACCAATCTCTATTTTGCAGGTATCTTAGACGAGTCCCGCTTTTAACGTCCAGGCAACCCTATAAAACAGGGTTGTTTCCCAACTCAGAAATTCTAGGGATAAAATACGAATTCAGCCTCTCTCCCCAGTGTGTTCAAATATATGTTTTGTATCACCTGGTATTTCAATACTGGGCACGTTATCCAGGAGCGTATTATTTTTCCTATTCCGTTTGTATTATATGTAAAGTAATAAAGATTTTGTTTCTACTCTTCCCTATCAGCTGAAAAGCTCCATTAAGTCATTAGAGATTCGTAACGTGCCCCACAAGGGACACCTTTAAGAAAAAATAAGCTGAAGCAGCCGGGCTGGCTGGCAATGAGCCGGCAACGATCTGCCAACCCCCGCTTCACGCTCCACTTTATTGCAAATTTAATAAAATGCTCTTTGCAAGCATCAGTGCTACAAATGACACCAAAGATAAAAGACGAGTTGGATCTGTCTGGGTTCCCGTATGTTAATTACACGGGAGCGCTTCCCTGTTTGGTGACCTACAAACGTCACCTTTCTCCCCCAAAACCCCGAGGATATACCCAAGAACGGGATCACACCTCGGGAGGGAGGGTTTAAGCTCCCCTTTAAGCACAGCTTCAGGCTGGGGCAGCATTAACGTTACAGTCAAGACCTTTGGCTCAACTGCAAGGCGGGAAAACCCAAAATCTCACACACACACCCCCCCGTAAGTACCTTTGAATTAATTAGAGATAGATGACCCCAACAACTAAGTCAAATGTTAACTCTCAAGGCAGTAGCCTCGAGACACATGTAATTTTTACTTGAAAAGTTAAGAAACAGTAAATAACACTATAAAGATAAGTATCTTGCAGCACAAATGCTTTTATTCAGTATTTTTGGGGGGCTTGGGGGGGTTTTCACTCTGAGAAGCTCAATGAGCAAGGACTAGCGATGTAATTCCGGTTTTCCCACGCGCATTTCACCGTGGGATCGTAACATCAAAGGCTAAATGAACTAATTTCGGAATCGGTGCGCCTGCAGCGCTGGCAGTCCTCTAGCCCTAAAACGCCAAGTAGGTAAGGGAAGAGTGGAAATGTTTATCAAGGGCTCTTACTTCCTAAATTGACACAGTCATTATCAGCCTCATTATATAATTACACTTGAAAGGGGGATTGCACATCATCTGCCCAGCAAATCCAAGTAAAACACAAGCACTTATCTAGTAATCCCAAATTAAAACCATAAAGGACTACGTTTAAATTCTCAACAATGCTTTAAATAAAGTGCTCGAAAAATAACGTAGCTTTGCATTTTAGCCTTACTTTAATAGACTAGGCAGGACACGGGAATCGCACGCTAACTGATTATTAAGAACAAAGTGGTTTAGCAACGCGCTAAGCATACAGAGAAACTGAACTGTTCTGTGCATTACCTTCTCCAGCTGACTCTGCAAATGCCAGCCTATTCTGAGCATGTAATTATTGCCGTTCCGTGATTAGATACAGCATTTTAATGCATAAATTGACATAACTGCCTGCATTTAGGAATACACGGGCTGCGTGGAAGGAGAGAGGCTGGAACGAGTTGAGAAAGAAGGGAATAAGGCTGCTCGGAACAGCGTGCTGGGTGACTGGAACAGGCCGGGGTGGTACAACATACAGGTGAATCCGCCTGGGGATATCTCCAGGTGCTTATTTGTGCTGGAAACAATCAAATAAACCCTGCGGTTTTGCATGGGAGAGAGAAAGATGTTGGTAAAATAGCGAAGAGTTACCTGGTGCGTGATCCTGCACTGCTGATTTGTATCCATTACACGGAGAGTTTAATGGGTAACGGTGAACATCACAGAAAGACGGCTGCTAAATGTACTAACAGAGATTAATTATTATTAAGCCATTAGGGTTTTTTGGTGAGAGATGCCAATAAAAGGCCGCTGTGGAGGGGAGGAGGGAGAATCGCTGAAAGTAGGTGAACACGCCGCCCTTGGCGTTGCATCCGGCACGTTTTGCCTCGCCGGGATGAGGGTGGCCATCCCCCGGTTGGGTACTTTCCATTCCCCGGGAGCCAGGGAAGGACACTTTTTGCAGTCAGAAAATTGCGAGGATTTGTACTGCTTTAGGAGGAAGGTCTCCTCTACCAGCTCAGTTACCCGGCACCGCTCTAACCTCGTCAAAAACGGGACAGGCTTTGGAGCCCCACTGACGCCCACTGTTAACGTGGGCAACACGCAGCAGCTCCTCTGTTTTCAGAGCAAACTCAGATATTTCTTCTAAGAAAGAGATTTCCTTTAATCCCATTTGAAGTGTATCCAGCACTTCTGAGATTTTTTTTTTTTAAACTCTCCTGAATTATTTGGCCCTTAGAGCTCCAGGCTCTGAGACACCCTCTAATCACGTTGCAGACTCTCCCTTAGGCTCCTGCCAAGGGAAAGCCAAAGCTCCTTGTCAAGTAAAATACTTGTAACTAAAACAAAAAGGTGTTAAGTGTTCCTCGCTACAATTATATTTTGCTATTTTTTCCGAGATTTTATTCTTATCCATATGCAGTTTCTACAAAGACAAGGGAAGGCAGCAATTTTAAATACGTCTAAGCCCACAAAAAACGTCAGATGGGCTCTTCTTCGGTGGAGTTATATTTTTACAAGCCGAGGGCCTCAAGAAAACAATTCCTAGCTCAACTGATCAAGACTTTTACCTTGCAAGATAATTACTAGGTGTGCACCCTAATTACGCCGAGATATATTTAACACGACGCCACTGTGAACAACCATTGGTTCCTCCTTCTCTTAGGACATCATCTAAGAAATCAAATCAATCAGGTCCCAGAGGAGCGGCGGGTAAATGAGTGTGCGCTGGTAGATAATAGCTTCAGAGACCTAATTACTGAAACGCAACTCTCTGTGTTCTCTAACAGAATTATCTAGAGATCTGTATTTTTCAGATTAATAAACTAAGAGAAACGCATGCCAGGCAAAAGGACATAAAACTGGTTTAATAATATTGGGACCAGTTTCTGACATTTAGAAATGACTTATTTAAAAAAAAAAAATAAAAAATCTACTATTTCCTATGCATTTTTATTGAGATGATTTTTGAAGTTAAAACGTTACTCATTTTATTTTCTAAAACCCCGAATACCTTTCTCCTCCATTTGCTTCTTAATCCTGGGGAACATCATCATCACATTTTGATCATCAATTGATCCGGCACATTCATAAATAACTGCAAACAAGATCAGAAAGTATAAAGGAGACCTGTACTGACATTCTTTCCAGTGACAGAAACAGCAGCAGACATTAAGTTTAGAATCAAACAGATCCTGTCCTGCCCACATCACCATTGCTGATCTAATTTCCCCCTTGCATTTCAATAAAATTTTGTCCACGGGTTTTCTATTTGAATTTTGCATCACGATCTTGTGCAAATCCGCAAACGCGTAACTGCGTAAAGAAGAGAGGGTACATTGAGAAGCGCTAAATTTCTGCTGATTTGTGCTCGTTTCAGAAGCAAATAGCAGTTTTGTTCACAGAAAGACAAGTAATAAATTAACAATAAATACCAAACGTGCACTGGCATTCCATCCTAACTTCTCTAATAAAAAGAAAATGGTTTCTTTAAATTTGTTGTAACAAAAAATGAATCATTTTACCCTGCACTGGCTCCACAGTTGTCCCTATAACTAACAATTGCAAGCAGATGACCTAGAAATCACTGACTTGGGCCCCTGCCCACAGAGGCGGGTGAAGAAGAGCTGAAGCTGAGCCACCACGACACCCCCACCTCTTGGGTGCCGAAAGCTCCCCGGGGGCCGTTTGCCATCGCTGGGCGAAGGTGTCTCAAGGTGGGCCGCCTGTCCCACGGGGATGGCCGCCAGCAAGGAGCACACCAGCGGGGGTGACAGAGGGATGTCCGCCAGGTGGGCCAGGGGAGGAAGCGGTGGCCAGGAGAGCGCTGGCCGTGGGGAGGGAGAGCTCGCCCACGCGCAGCACAGCTCAGCAGACGGGATGATCTCCCCGCCTGGCTCAGGGGGACTAATGAGAAGGGGAGACCTGGTAATCTATGGCTTTAGGAGGGTCTCCTCAACGATTGCACAAGGGCTCTTCAAGGATGGGGGGGCGGCATAACCCCAACACTGCGCTATAATCCACCAGGAACGCACAGAGCAACTCAAATGGGTCAAAAACGCAGCTGCCTCCTCCCCTCCCCAGGTAGCAGAATTCACACGTATTAAACGCTGGCACATAAGCCTCTTTTGCTTCTTCTAACCGAGTTCTTATTTTTATCACCAGTAGCTAAATGCATGCGTAAGCCCGGACACCCTGGGGGTGCAGAGGGAACGTCCCCCCATACAGTCCTGCACCTACAGCCGAAATACTGCAGGGTGGGTTTCATTCCCGTCTTATTATTTTCCCATCTCTTCCAATGGAGACTGCGTTTTGAGAGCTGCCTTGGCATCATGCTGGTATAAAAGAAAGGGCAAAAAGGACCCCAGCCCTGTGCCAGCCCTGGGGAAATTCTGATAGGGGAACTGATAGAGAAATCTCCTCCCCGGGGCTGAAAGAGGAAAACTCTGCCTCCGCCAGCGGCTTTTCCTGTGGAAAGCGGTATTTGCAATGCATGGTGTCCCACTGGATGTCAGCCTGCTGAAAAAATGGTTCGTTAAAGATAGCCTTGCATTTACGTCTGTGCTTAGGAGCCTAAGTTTAAATGGCCTAGGGCAAGAATTGGTCTTTTCAATGGGAGAAGGGATGTCTTCTCACCTCAGAAAGCAGCTGATGAAATGCAGGCTAGAAAGTCTCATATTGGACATCCAAGTTAAAAAATGCTGCTGACAATATCCTCCCCCGCTGCTTGCTGAAACCTAGGAAATGTAAAGGCAGCCGCAAAGCTGACTGCTCAAAGTGATTTCAGAAGCTCCTCTCTAATGTAACAGGAAATAATCTGTAATTCCCGTCCAAGATACAAGTGCTAATGAGGAAACTTCAAAACGCACATTCGTTTGACCTCTTCCATGGCAGGTGCTCCTCTAGACAGAGCTTCACAAGGGCTTCTGCCATCAAAAGCAACTGCGTGTTTCTAAACACCCATATTGGGCCTTTTCTACCCAGATGAACCGTGGGATACTGGCCAGGTCAGAAAAAGACACGTCGGTATTCACCGCTCCTCCAAACCCAGAGAGCATCCATCCATCCATCCATCCCTCCCTCCCTCCCCTTGACAGAAGACAGCCAACACCAAGTAACGCCCCGTGACAGCAGCATCCCACAGACAGCTCCAGGCTGGGACCAGCAGCAGAAAGCATTCAGGTCCCAGTTTATATCATCCAACACGCTCCTCATTACCCACTCGCAACACCAAATCTCAGATCTAAAATACTTAGATCAGCAGACGTACGACGGCCTCGCTCAATTTACACGGCATCCTGCAACGCGCGCGCTCCGATAGATGGGAACTTCTTACTGCCACTTCTCCGAGTTTCATTTTCTTTTGACTGGGTGGTTCCAAATCAATCCACTGCATCGGAGGTGTGACATGTCAACTTGGTTTAGGAGCAGAGCAGCGACAGTCCGCAGTGAGGGGGATTGCTCCAGGTTTTCCAGATGCACTGGAGCAATAGTCACTCTGGTCAAAGGTAGGCTTAAATTGGATATATTTTCCCACAGCCTTTTTACATCCAAACTTAACCTTCTGCTCAGCACTAGACTCCTCACTCCGACAACTCAGAAGAAACTTTGTGGAAAAAAGGATTAAAAAAAAATAAGAGGGAATCCTGCTGTAAGCAAAGGGCCCCTTGCACAGAAGATCCCAAAACAAAAAGAAACGTGACAGCAGAGAGAGAGGGAAAACCAAAAAGTTCTGATCCGGGATGTGGAGTATTGCATTCAGGAATTTGAGAATTCAAACATGCCCAATTTGGAAGCGTTTTTTTAACTGAAATATTAACACATTTTAGAAAAGTACACAGCAGCAATTTTATGTGGCACTCTCTTTAAAATGGGAATTTTTAAATTATTCTACCACGTACATCGCTATTCTAGTCACCTTTAAATGCATTTTGCTAATATCTCATTTAAAATGTATTGTATTTTAAACAGCCCTTAGTATGATATTTTTAGAGCTTGAGCTCACCTAAATGCGCTAACTCCTAATCAGCCTGGAAGAACCTGCTGTCAAGGCGGAACATAAAAGCACAGAGCGCGCAAAGCACTCGCCACACGCGCCCTGCGGCGCATGTCCATTGGCACTGCTTCCCTCGCCCTCCGAAGAAAATGTGTGCTTTCGGAGTGAATTATTAGAAATGCATTTCGTTCAACAAAAACGCAATGGGAACCCGGCATTATGAGACTGCGCAAAAAAAAAAAAAAGTTCCTAAGGGCGAGCTGAATTAAAGAATGGCTGATCCCATGTGATGTATTTAGGGTTTGAACTTGACGGCCTCTTACCTGGGTTTTGAATTCACTTTTACATCAGAGTAGACATTCAGTTATCAGCATTATAGTTATTTTTTTCCAATTTTTCCCCTTCCTCTTGCAGGAGAACAGAAACTAATCACGTTAGAAACAGCCAAATTTTCTGTCACGCGCTCTATTCCTTCAGCGGTAGTTGGGTAGATGTAATTCCCAGTTACAAAGGGACACAACCCTGCCTGTCTCCCACAACGCTCCATTTCCATACTGAAGAGGAGCGGGTCAACGTGGTTGTTTTTCACTCATGGTATGTTGATCCTCTGCATTTTATTAAATCCAGCACAGGTGAAATCCACAGAGCACTCCCAGGCGCTGTGGCAGGGGATGTCCGTACGGGCAGCACCGCGAGCGATGACGAACACCAGCAGCTTTAATAGCGGACCTGTTCCTCCAGACGAAGGCAGCAGCTCATCCTCGCCGTGACTCAGAACACCGACAGCAGAGGACAAACAGGATCTGAAGATACCCATGGCCTCCAGAGACCCTGCTCTGCCCTCCAGGAATCCAGGCGCTCTGCCCCGCTATGAAAGGCAGTCTGGAGAGCAATGGTGGTTCCCCTTGGTGGCTAGTTTGGCTCTTGTTACCAGTCCTGAAGTCAGAACATTTAGTCTTCTTCCATGGTTTCATCTCCTACCAGACCAAGAAACCTCTCCTCATGGCTGTTCCCTGGAGAGAAGTTCTTCTTGAGGAGACCAGACCTGTCTCCTTAGAGGTTCTCCTCTGTCCCAGCTGCCAGAGCACCGCGAGAAGCTGCCCCCAAGAAGGTATTTCAAAAGGACAGAGGAAACCTGCCTGCGCCTCTCTCTTACCACGCAATGGCCCTTCCTCCAGGCTGGAGGCAGAGCCCTACCAACCAACATCTTCCAAAAACACTCAATGCCAACCCGAACCTCTCATTGGTGGGGACCATCAGTCTGTTGACATTTTTTTTAAAGATCTGTTTCATGCTTGCATCTTTTGGTTACATACATATTTATACACACCTATATTTAGTGTATGGATAAGGTATACATATATAAATATCTTTTCTGCACCATTAACAGGGCACTTTAGACTTTTTTTTAACGGTGCTTCAAATTTTTGGGCTTGATAAGGGTTTTCCAGGACAGACTCAGACTATTTTATGAGCACGTACTGTACAGCCACAGGACACGTGCGAGAGCCCATGCAGAAACCAAGAGTGTTCCGACTTCACGGCTTGCGATTACACATTGGCACCTGGCGATTGACCGAGACGTCCCAATCCCCTGGAAAAGTCAAAGCACCAGAAGAGCTCCTGGAAACAAGCGGGTTTGCAGCCGGGATGAGCTGAGGCATAATCAGTAAACTGCGCCAGAGATGAAACGCCAAACTCATACGGGTAATAACAAGGTCCGGGGTTTACTTCTTGGTGATAAGAGAAAATTTAAACTGATTCTGTTGCTACAGAATTTAAATTGGAAGAAAGTTTAAAGATGGAAGAATGGGCAGACTATCCCAGAGCACGCGCCAGAATAGTGACAATAGCTTACATAGTCTATGGCTACTCTCTGCCACAGATATTTAAAGCAGTAATTTATAAATACTATGAAAAATAACTGGCTTTCATACTTGACACATTGTATGTCCTGGCTTTTGAACTCAAGCAATTTAGTTTTTAACAACTGTGTAATTTTGAGGTATCAGTAAAACTGTTTGCAGTAAAAAACCCACCCAGAATAGTTTTCCATTGTATATACAAATCTTTAAAAGAACAACATTATAAAGTATATTAACCTGATTTTTTTCATTTATCTCAGCCAAATCAAATTAGATAAAAAAAACGGGGTGGGGACATGGGGGTTTCGTGCTCCATTAGCCTCACTTATAGGGAGGCCATCATTATCTTTAGATAAAAACATCCCCAGCTTTAATATAACAACATTAGGTTATTTCATCAAAACATGTACCCGCAACGTAACCCTTGACAACTGCTCTGAGACCAAATAGGGATCTGGGGTTTATCTCACATAATTGCGTGTGATGTATGCGATCTTGCTGTACATAACTGGTATGGGCCGTGCGCGCTAGACTGAAATATAAACGAAAATCGCCAATAAAAAGGAAGCGAAATCTGTATGATTAAAGGAGTGTTTCTCCTGAGGACTGATACTTGGCCGTGGTGGGACAGAAGGACGTGGTGAGGACACTTCACGGCACTGAGTCTTGTGCTCCGAAGGGCTCCAAATGTCCCTGCAGCGACCCCGAGCACCTCCGCTGCCCCCCCACTGATGCTTCTGAAGGGACCTTCAGGGCCCAGAAGGAAAATCTGGCCAAATTCTGCATTTCTTAGACAAAACGGGTCAATGAGCTTTCCTACTTGGTTGCAAACTAACATGATGAATCACGTTCTGAAAAAAACCAGTATGATCTTCTGGAAAGGAGGAGCCTTAACTAATATTTTTTCCCTTGGGAACAGAATATAGAAAGTTGTGACACACGGCAAGGACATTCCCTTGAATTTTGAAAGCACTTTTGCTGTTACATCTCAACTTTTAGTACACATACGAGCACACATGTCTACACTTACCTATATGTACCTTACATTTACACTTCCCTTTTTTTGGACAGCTTTACACATCATAATATGATCAGCAAACAATTTCTTACCTGGGGATATTATGTAGAAGAAGTCCTTAAACTCATCCATCCAGACCTCTGCCAGCCTCCTGTTGTTCTTGTTGATGACGTGTCCCGTGCCCCCAGGGAAGGTGTAAGGTGTTGCCTTTCGGAAAACGTGGCCAACGTGCGAGCAGGTGACAATCTCAAGGGAGCCGCCGCACTGCCAGATCTGGAATTAAAATACGCAGAAAACGTCGGCTACAACCAATACAAACCACGCCGCGTTCACAGCAGGAGGGACTCTGACAGACAGGGTCGCAGCCATCTCCTGATTTGTTTCCCCGGGCCACAATTCAACAGGGAATTTCAAGCAAAAATTTAAGGGAAACAGCCGGGGCGCAACTCTTGATAGTAATGAAAGCGCACGGACTTGAACTGCAGCCTGAAAGCTTGTGTGAACGGCTCATCTGGGTCCGTGTCCTCACAGCACGGCCACACGCGAACCACCGTCTGAGAAAGGGGTGACACCCTGGCGGGTTAAGTGTAGGGTAGGGATGTCATCTCTGTATTTGAGTTCTCCAGGATTTCAAAATGTTTAAAGAAATAGGACGAAACTTTGACTTTTATATATATATACAAAAAAATATATATACGTATTTATTTTTCAAAGCAGAATAATGTTCATGACCCTCCCCAGCAAAGGCACAGCAGACCTTGGTTAAATCTCACAGGCAACAACAGAAAGCAGCAAGCACGGGTGCTCTGGACATCGCACAAGTGAAACACAGATGCAAAACATGTGTTCCCTGGTTGATGTGCTGGTGAGTACCATGATCAACTCAAAAAAAAATAAAATATATAGACAAAGAAAAGAGTTTGATGAACTCCTAGACGCAGACTGTCCCTTTCCACCACTGGAGCCAAAATCTACACTCTGAGTAAGCTCAGTGCCTTCAACACGACTGCTCAAGAATAAAAAAAAAAAAAAACTAAAAAAAAAAATCATATAATCCTGGACTTTAATACTCTGTTGTTAAATGAAGTAAGATATTTTTCTGCCGGATCACTGGGCTCTCGGTGTGATACACATCAGCGTGTGTATTAACCGCTCCTCTGCAATCCCCATCTTTCTAGGCTCGGAGAAGAACTAGAGGAGAAACCACAGGAGGCTGAAGGTCCAGGTTTGCAGAACCGGAGGCAGAACGCAGGCGGGTGAGCAAAGGGGCAAGCACAGAGTCCCATCGGACGCACACGGCGTCACAGAGCCTCGCTGTTCCGCCAGACGCCATCGATTCCTTGGGACTCCCCCGTCACTGAGGCTCACTGACATTTTTGGCATCGACAAAGGCATCGCCCACTGCCCAGGTCCTTACTTAGGCTCGTCCCACCCTTTGCTTTACCCTCCTCCTAAGCAGCCTGGAGTTTACAACACCTCCTGGTAATAAAACACAGAGTTTAAGAACCACTGGGTATTTTAAACAGGAATGCTGGTATAGGCTTGCAGGAAGAGCTCCTCCACACAGACATAAGTTACCATAGCAACTTGATGTAGATTTTATTTAATTAGGGCTAAACCCTTTTATATAATTTCATTAGTATGCTAAGGGATGTACCCTGTTGGGACAAGCAACGACAACATCAAAATATTCTTGCGTTTAACATTTTGAGCTCCGCGGCTCGGTGACGACGAGTCAGCTCAGGTGAAACTTCCAGCTGACGGATGCCAGGGAAGGGAGCGGGAGCAGGACTGCAATACACACCACCCACGTGTCCACGCAGAGCCTGGACGGGACAGTAATGAGCACACGCCATTTCAGGTGTGCTTTAACCCACAGTCTCTACCGAAGGACCAGCATCACCCCCCCCAGGCTGGTCCTGCGTCTCCCCCTCCGACAACTCTCCTGGCAGGAAATTCCTCCCACGCTACCAACTTTTCTAAATACGCATTCTCGTACGTTTCTTAAAACACATTTTTGGCTGCTCTCGGTACAATCCGCTATGTACTACAGTTGTCTCAGGCATGCAGACGAACCTGCGCTCTGGTCCGAAGAGAAGGACTTTTACCTTTTCGGTACTATTAAAAAAAGCAAACCAACCTTCCTGGGTGTTCCCTGGTAAACGACCGCTCTCCAAAAGTTCACATGATGGTTCAGGATTGTGGGATTCTGGAGATCTGTTCACCGTATAGACAAGACACGCTACGGTAATACATTTGATCACTCTTCATCGCGCCTACGGTGAATACCAGAATTGTCCTTGATATTTCGCTGTTGAAGAGCTGCGTGTGGACAGACACCACCCCAATTCGGGTATTCGATACCTGCCAGCCCCTTATACTGACACTGCTGGCTGCGCCATGTCCTACTCCAAAAATTTTGGACAGAAACTTATTGCAGTCCTTTTCATTTTAACATTCGTTATATTTTTTTAATCCAGCAAAACTTCCAGGGAAACAACTTATTTGATTCCATAGCTTGGGAATCAGATATTTCCAAGGAATTGTATTTTTCCTCCAACAAGTCTAGGTTTTTCTAACCATGGCGATGATTTTATGGATTATTGCTTTACTACAGTCCTTCTGGTCATCTTGGTTCTCTCTTCTTAGAAAAAGAACCACAAACGGAGCGTATTCTGGTATTCTGGTACAAGATTGATGTATCTCATTTAAAAAAAAAAACAAAATTAACTCTAACGTTCACACTGAAATATCCAGAAACCAGTTATTATCACATCGTAATTTTTAAGGTTGAAGGTGTCTTCCTTCCCTTCTCCCCTGAAGTTTAACCCTCCTCCCTCCACCTGAATGAACTTCCCAAACCCCGATATTGGTTTGGGGGACTTGGTACTTCAACCACACATCGACTCCCTCTCTGCATCTGCCAACCCAGCACGTTCCGCAAGTTTATTCCCCCCTTTTTGTGAAAAGCTATGTAGCAATAATGAACAATTCCAGCTGCAACTTCACAGTTAAGAAACCCTATCGGTGACCTGTGCCCAGCCCGACATCTCGCCCTCCATCTGCCCACCCTCCAGTTCTTATTTACCTCCACCGTCTCCCGACTCAGGAGATCATTTCCAGAGTGCCCCTTACTGAGATGTTTCGGGAAGAACGGAGCCCGCAGACCTGCCACATTCCCTTGGTCAGGGAAATGAGCTGCCGAAGCCAGCAGGTCCGTAATTTAGCTTCTAATAAACCCACGCGAGACTAACCCACTTCCTATTTATCTTTTTGCTTACAAATATTAATTCCTTCAAAATTTGTGGTAGGGACACTGCATGCCACGGAATTAAAACTAAGGCTTGTAGAATTTGCACGAAAAACGTACCCCTTTTTAAATATAGGCATTAATTATTTAGAACTACCTTTGATTTCACAGGCGTTTTAAACCCATTCCTATTATTGCATAAAACGAGTGCATTAAACTCCAGCTGATCTCCGCGCAGCCCACTGTCAGGATTTCTTCTCTTCCGTCATTTTTGAACACTGAGTTGATGTCACTTTTTAAAGTGAAGAGCAAAATAAAACTAAAATCTCAGGTTACAGAGATAAAAACACCAAAAGCAAATGCTTTACAAGTTAATAATTCTACTTACTTCATTTAAAAAAAAAAAATATTTCTTTACCTAAAGGGGTTCTTTCGGTACACGTGTGTTTATTGATGATGGTGTTAGATTAAACATCTCTCACGTATGTGCACAGATCAAAGCTATGGTAAAAAAAATCCCCAACAATTATTGCAGTCAGAAAGTACGTTACAACGTAAGCACAGTTGTGTTAAATGCATTAAAGGCTGCTACGCAGTGACAATTAAGGGGAAAAAATCCTGAAAACTCTAATACCAAAGAATCTCTGCAATGAAATCAACCGAACCAGTGTTTCTTGAATATCTTCCCTACAGAAACATAAGAATCCTGACATACAGAAAAATTAATGCAGTCCAAAGACAGGCAAAAATGTTGTATGCTTTAAACGTAAGCACGCAAACATATTTTGAGTACAATTCATGAGCAAGCTGTGCTCCTAAAATTAGTTAATATAGCCAAACAGCTACGGAATATTGAAAAGCACAAAGACAGATTTTCAATCTGTTTGCCAGGTGATTAGGGATTTATATACCCCGAATGCCACTCGCCAGCACGCAAAGTTAATTTCAATGTCACAGTGTACTTCTGAGAATAATCTGTCGGGCACGCACCCTCCCCAGGAGGCGCACACTGCCGTGTCCACGATGGCACCGCGCTGCTCTTCCAGCCACCCAGGTCAACGGTCCTGCTAAAAACTGTCTGCTTAAACGCTCTCTGCCTACACCTCGAATTTTGCAGCTGAACGTTGAGACCTCACATAGAGTCAGGCTGAAAAACTGCTATTAATAACCCGTTGCGCAGATCTGGGAAAGCGTCACCCGTAGCACCCAGCCTCCTCAGCCTTTACATCAGGAGCGCAGCCACCGTCGGGATGCTCCTCCTGGTCCAGCCGCCGCCGCCGGAGATGGGACACGGCAGGGGTCGGGGTTTGGGACAGCCCCTTCTGCCCCCCAGTGTGGGTCTGCGCAATGGGGATCCATTTGCACCTGCTATGAGTACTTCTATAGATGGGACACTACACCAAGTTACACGTGACTTAAACATCCTTGCTATATCACTTACATATCCTTACTATAACGCTTCCTACAACTGTAAAAATAGAAATTTCAGAGACGGAGAACAACGTATTAATATATCACACCGCTTAGGAAATACACATAGACTTGTTATGGTTGGAAGGGACCTTTCAGGTCATCGAGTCCAACCACCAACCCAACACTGCCCAAACGCCCACTACCCCATGTCCCTCAGCACCACGTCTGCCCGGCTTTTAAACACCTCCAGGGATGGCGACTCCACCACTGCCCTGGGCAGCCTCTTCCAATGCTTGACAGCCCTTTCGGTGAAGAAATTGTTCCTAATATCCATCCCAAACCTCCCCTGGGGCAACTTGAGGCTGCTTCCTCTTGTGCCGTCGCCTGTTCCTTGGGAGATGAGCCCGTGGGAACACCTGCATACCCTCCTCTGCACTTCTAACAGCTGCCAGAAAGCCAAAAGTAAACAGCATCTTATTCCTGTTAGAACAGGCATTTGCTTTCTCTAGCCTTGCTTTGGCCTATTTGGATTATTCTAAAGAATAATCTGGGGTTTTTTTCCCAACAGACAGACTATTTTTAATACCCTTTCTGAAGCCGTATGAGCTCCTTTCTGACTATCAAGCTTTCAGGGCATTCTCTGATTGGGAAAAAACACTTAAGAGAATTTAACAGAAAATTTAAAATGTTTAAGGAATTCTATAGATAAAAATACGGTAAATACTTAGGATTAAATGAGGTTTTCATTTACTGAAGTAGACTCTTACAGCTGTAAGAGATTCCCGCCAGGATTTGGGTCTTTTTTTCCCCAACTACTGTTATTAAAAGAGATCCTCCAAAAGGCATCATTAAAGGCTGCTCGGCAATGAGCAGCAGCACAGCTAAAAGATGAAGAAGTATCAATTTACCCAGAAACAAGGGAATTGCACAGAGCCGGGGCCCTCGCCACGCTACCGCGGGCTGCTTGGTGCGAAGGACAGACGGACAGTCACCGCCTGCCGTCAGACCCTGCTGCCCGGGGCCATGCGGGACCCGGCGATGCTGGGGGACACCAGCACCACGTCCAGCTGAGACATGGCCACCTGCCCCCCCGAGACCAATCCCACTGCGAACCCTTGTCATGGTCACACTAGTGACAATGCCACCGCCGTTGCTGGCTGCAGATGGGACGGTCGCAGACATCAGCCAGGGAAGGCACTTTAGAATGTTTTTTGAGGATGCAGGGATTAACTAAACAGGGATTTTGGTGTTTGTTTTCTGAATAGCGGACCAACACCAAAACTAACCCCCTCCCATTTGATGATAAAATCCTAACAAGAGCTCTAGAAAGCTCCCTCTGACTCCTGTTATAGTAATTTTCCAAAACAAGGTTTAGTCTCAGCGTTTGCCTGACTGCGATGAGATATTCCAGAAACCCGCCCGATAATTGCAGGTTCATAGCGCGGCTGCTGCAGGAACCCCCCAGCCCCTTGGCACTCTTCGCTACCAATTTTCTGCAGATGCTTTACATCAGATGTGGTTTTACATGCAGACGCTTTGGCATCTTATCGATCCATCCGTACTTGATGTACTTGATTATTTGGTTGGTTTTCTTTACAGACGAAGGCTCTAAATACTGAGAAATAGCCTGGCGCGGCTGCCTGGCATTTCCACGCTGATCTCCCGGCGCTGGAAGCACATCTTTTCATTTCTGTTCTTGACACCATGGCCCCGTGTTAGGCTGGTGCAGCTTTCCAGGCTGGTAATGTTTCTTGAAGTTTAAGTGGGAAAATCTTACAAAGACATAAAATAATGTTCTGTAAAATGATGCCCAAAGAGTTCATCAGAAAACCCATGCACATCCTCTCCTCGCTCCCCCCACCCCAGCCTTAAGGAGTGAAATAAGGATAACGAGTAAAATAAAAATAAGCCCCTGCTCTTATCACCAGGGCTTTCTGTGGAGAGCACGGCTACTGTTGGTCTTCATCTTGCCATATATTTTGGAATGAGATTTTCAATTTAAAGCTAAAATGAAGATCTCATGACAGTATTCTCACAACATTTATACAAGTCAAGCCCATCGCTGGCTTACTCGTATGAGCACTGAATAGAATTCAAGTCCAATTTGAAACGGGACTGAAGGAATGATTATTTAGGGAAGAAAAAAAGAAGAAAAACAAACCCTCCAAGTATTATTTTATATATATATACACACATATATATAAAAAAATATAAATTCTAGAAGTGGCCAGGAAGCAGAACAGAGAAACCGTCCAAAGGCAGAGGTACCAGCTCATCCTGCACTACACGGGACCACAAACCCCAAATCCTCCCCAAATGAGGCCCGAGGAGTTTCCCCGGCAGCTGCTGAGAGCCAGAGCAGAACGGCACCAGACGAAGACAGAAAACCACCAGCAAATCGCTAAACTTCTCAGGAAAGGCTTTCAAAATACATTAGCATTACTCGAGCAAGAGCCTGCATGAATATCCTAGTTAGGGGTTTCTTTAGCGTATGCTGGAGGCTGGACGCACGCTCACGTGCTGCTCTCAGCAGAAGATCAAATGCTTTCTGCCAAAATGAATCTGTTACGCCGGGGAGCTGAAAAAGGCCACGGAATCATAAATTATTTTATTCTGTTGCACTTAGAAGGCCTGACAGAAAAATGATCGATATTTGTATCTTTGTTAACAAAAATAGCCACTGCCAAAAGGAGCCCAGAGAGAATCAACTTCCATGTGTTCTCTGATACGGACTCTTGACAAAAGTTGCCATTATCAGAGTTGGGTTTTCAGGGATCACCATTTTCACCGTGCAAACCCAGTGTTCTTCCAAAAGGAGAGTCAAATATTTTAGACCCTTCTCTAAAGAGAATGGGACCTTTCCACAGAAATGACCCAAAATTGGTCCTGGGAAAGGTCTTCTGTAAGCGATAACAAAGGCCAGCAATCCCTAGAGGCTTCCAGGCTCCCTCTGGCAGGGTTTAATGTGCATCAGCAATTCTGGCCTTCAAATTTCAATGAAGGAGGTGAACTTTGCTCCCCAGAAGTCACACACTCTGATACTCGGTGGGACACGAACAGCAGTAACACGCAGGTTTACCCTGCGAGGGGCCCACATTCAACGCTTTAAAGCAGTGCTGGCCGCTCTCTGCTCCAGGGATCACTTCCAGAGACGTGAAAAACAAGCCTACTAACAGACTGCAGCTAAAAGTAAGCTCTTATATAGGGGCCTGTATACATCCAAGGAATATTTTTAGGGGTCTATACACCAAAAAAATGTTAAAATCCACTGTTTTGAAACATCAACACTCGGAAGAAGTAACTCCACCCTTCTGCTTCACTGGAAAGCGAACAATTATAGTTTCTGGAAAATGGCCTGAAAATGCTTTCAAATTCTCAGTTGATCTTCTCTAGAAATACCTGCTTCACAAAAAAATCTTCAAAGTAGTTTTCTGTCAATAGAAAACAGTCTACCAGCCCTGGCTGAAGGCAAAAGACGAAGAAAAAAAGGAAAGAAGGCTACCCCCATGCTGTGCTACGGGTACTAGGTAGGTACACCAGCGTTTACTTTGCATGCTTCCTTAAAATGCATAAATTGTGATACATCAGAGATGTTCAAAGTAATTTTCAACACCCTTTCTAACCATTACTTATCAAAGACTCAATTTTTCAATTTTGCTTTAGGTCTAAAAGACAATTACTAAACGCATTTCACTCGAAGAGATTTTATTCTCCTCGTGGGCAACGTACCTATCCCCGGCAGAAATACAGTCGCTTTTCTGCAGGACACGACATTTCTCTCTCGGCTCTCACACAGAATAAAAATCCCAGCCAGAACTTGCAAGTTCATGACGACATACACTTTCAAAACCTTCTGTTAAAACATATATTTGAATAATTCTTTTTTACACTGTACAAATTTATATCTTATTTATGTCAGTTAGCATTTGCACTAGCTCGCAGAAAGCCTCGTTTCTTTTATAAAGAAATGCGTTACTAAAATATATATATATATATTATTTTGAAAGTGTAAAAATTTCCAAACAGTAGTAAAACGTTTCATGCAGTAAAAAGGACCAAAATACTACAATGAGGCATCCCCAAACATCTTGAGAACTTAAATAAGCCATGACTTGCATGACAGCTGAAGCAGAAGCGCCCCGTCCGCGGCGCAGGGACCGTTACAGCACAACTGTGGTTGTTGACAGAAAATGAAGGAAAACGGCAATTACCCTAAAAGACATTTCAAGATTCTCGCCACCCCAGATATCCATTCCTGCATCGTAAGTTCCTATCTCTTCAAAGTAGTTTCTGTCAATAGAAAATAGGCCACCAGCCATAGTAGGGGTCCTAGTTGAAAACAAACAGAAGAAAAAAAAAAAAAGAGGAAAAAGAAAAGAAAAGAAAAAATACCTTTTGAAAGACACTGTGGAAGTTATTAAGTGACACTACAGTACATTTCACTACCTCAGACATTTTGACTATAAATATATTCTATGTACAGCAACTTAAATACAAGCTAGGAGCAGTAACAAGAGGGCTGGGCTGGCCGCTCGGGCAGAGCTCCCCGCGGCCACGAGAGCGCTGCCCGAGGGAGAGCCGCAGGACCACGGCCGGCCCGCAAAATTTCCATAGATTATTTCGGGAGCATTGTAATGGTAAAGTGGATGGAATTTTGGCTTTCTGCATCCAGAACAGCAGTGCAAATCCAATCTGAAATGCTTAGCAAAGAGAGTTTAATGCCTCAGCTTTGCCTTAGAGGGAGACTAAATGTGCATAAAATTACCAGGCGTAATCTCTCTTAACAGGATTATAAATCCTTACAACAGGCAAATCCAGTCAGAGTGCAACTTCTCTTTGTGTAAAGATGTCCTGTTTCCCCGGAAATATCTGCTCTGTGTTTTTTCAGCATTTAAAGTCTACATGCGATGAAAAATGCTCACCCCAGTCAACAGGACCATGGCTCGGACTTACCGGCCCGATGCGTTCCCACCAAACCCCAGCTCTCTTACAGGGTGAATGGTGCGCACACACAAACTCCAGTGCCCAGATCACAGAAGGGTTTGGGTTGGAAGGGACCTTAAAGCCCACCCAGTGCCACCCCCTGCCCTGGGCAGGGACACCTCCCACCAGCCCAGGTTGCTCCAAGCCCCGTCCAACCTGGCCTTGAACCCCTCCAGGGATGGGGCAGCCACAGCTTCTCTGGGCACCCTGGGCCAGGGGCTCACCGCCCTCACAGCAAACAATTTCTGCCTCACATCTCATCTCAATCTCCCCTCTTTCACATTGAAGCCATTACCCCTTGTCCTATCACTACGTGCCCTTGTAAAAAGTCCCTCTCCAACTTTCTTGTAGGATCCCTTTAGGGCCTGGAAGGGGCTGGAAGGTCTCCCCGGAGCCTTCTCTTCTCCAGGCTGAACCCCCCCAACTCTCTCAGCCTGTCCTCCCAGCAGAGGGGCTCCAGATAGAGGGGGTTTCACCCCAAACTGGTCCCTGGAGATGCATCCCCCTACCAGCAGACCTCGGTGCGATCATGGAATCCCAGAGCGGCCAGGGTCGGCAGGGACCCCTGGAGATCATCTCATCCAACCCCCTGCCAGAGCAGGGTCACCCAGAGCAGGTGGCACAGGAACGCGTCCAGGCGGGGTTGGAATGTCTCCCGAGATGGAGCTTCCTATGGTCAAGTTTGTGCCTGTTACCCCTTGTCCTGTCACTGGGCACCACTGAAAAGAGCCTGGCCCCATCCTCCTGACACCCACCCTTTAAGTATTTATAAGCATTGAGAAGATCCCCCCCTCAGTCATTTTCTTTCCAGACTAAGACGACCCACGTCCCTCAGCCTTTCTTCATAAGAGAGAAGAGACCGACCCCCACCTTGCTAATCGCTTGAGCATTTCTCAAACATTCCCTGAGTAGCTTTTGTGTGGCCTGTGCGCAACACTAATTAGCTAATGCACGCAGAGCCTACGTTAAGCGCGGGGCAGTGCGGGTGTTGCACAGCCGCGGCGCGGAGGCCCAGACCCGCAGGATGGGGTGTGCTGCACAGGGACTGTCCCCGCGCCGGCACTGGACACAGCCCCGGCTGTAAGGAGTCCTCGCGTGCTCTCCAACTCCACAAATCCAGGTAATTCCCCTGCTGTGCAATTATTTCCTCTCCTGCCAGAGCTGACTATCATCACTCCCAGAAAAAAAAACCAAACCACTGTTTAGCGATGACAAAACACCGGACCCTGCGTTTGCCAACGCTTCATTTCTATTGTTCTCCCTGTGCCCTCAGCACTGGAAGCTGAGTTAATTACCCGCCTGTCACTCGGACAGGGCTAAACCTCCCCCGGCTTCCAAGCCGTTTGCTGCCCTCAGCCTTGCTGGGCTCCTGCCCCACGCACCAGCGCTGGCCCGGGATGGACGGAGGGCAGCCCATGGGGCCGGCGGGGGGTGCGACCCGCCGTCTGACCGGCACCACGAAAGCTAAATACCATCTAGAGCCGGGAGCACAACATAAAGCTGGCTCTGAAACCTTCCTTAACTGAACTGCTTTTGTGCCAGATGATTGCCAACGCAAAAATACTATATTTAAAGGAGATTTCTATTATTGATCATAACTCTCTCTCTATAACTCTCTAAGTGTATGCAAAACTACTTACACCGGTACCAAAAGCTGTGTCAGTGCTCGGCTTCCTCCCCTCCTGACAACTGGCCAGGTTCCCACAGGACTCTCGGCCATCCACAAACATTTTGATGGGCCCGTGCCCAGCACGGCATGAAGAAACCTCAGCTCCCACCTCACTCCGCTCCCACCCTCACGAACCTGTCCGAGGGCAGGAGCGCCACTGGTTTCAGACCAACAAAACCATCCCCACTCCACTGTCTGCAACAGACGCCCTCATCCTCCGCCTCCCCTCCTCCTTCCCCTTTCATCTCTTTCCCTGGAGGAAGACACTCTTTGCCTGAACGGTACGAAATTTCCCATTTTTGCCCAGATTCAGTCTTCATCAATTGTTGAGTGATGCAACTGAATTGCACGCACAGATCTGGACTCTTCGGAAATGTCATCCGCAACTGTTTATGAAAAACAAACAGTGTTTCCCTAACAGCCCACTAACTGGAATTGGAAGCGCTGGGTTTCATGCTGTAAAATGTAATTAACAGATTCTCAAATAACTGAAATGCAGCAGGCAGGACCATTCTCTGTTATGTAAATTCAATGTTAGACAAACAGATCTGCAGAGCTCTCACCATAAAAACCGCTAAGACAGTAATATTAGAAAGAGCAAGGGTTCCTACAGGGTTTTTCTGAGCTTTGTGCCTGTTAGCTGTATTTTGCCTACGTGGAGTCACACTAACAACTACAGTAATCTCTTACGATTAACCCCAATCATCATCCAAACCCACTTTTAATTTTATTTTGGAGATAACGCCTGCTTCTCATTTCTGCAGTTACTAGCAGCAAGCAGGGCTCCCATTCCTGTACCTGCACCATGGACTTCCCAGGAGAGGAGCTGCATGACCCAAAGGTACCTCAGCACCCCCGGGTGTGCTGCACCCCACCGAGCCCCCAGCCCCAGCCCCGCACCATGACGGGGATGGGGTGGCTCCCGAGGGTCCCCAGCCCTGCGGTGGCCGGGGATGCTCAGGCCAGGTCCCCCCAGGCTGGGAGCTCCCCAAAGCCACGTAACCTCGCCCCGTGTCCTCCAACCACCCCATCCTGCTCAAAGGGGTCCAACACTCACAAGGGCAACATCGCTAACGAACAAGACCGCTATTTATACAGCTTGGAATAAGGTTTTTGCACCAGTTTCCAATACTGCTGTACAGCGCCTAGGCAGTATTCATTGTAGCCAACTCTAAGTTTAATCAGCCATAGAATCACAGAATGGTTGGGGTTGGAAGGGACCTTCAAGCCCACCCAGTGCCACCCCCTGCCCTGGGCAGGGACACCTCCCACCAGCCCAGGTTGCTCCAAGCCCCGTCCAACCTGGCCTTCAACCCCTCCAGGGATGGGCAATAATAAGAAGATAATACAATAACACTTAAGAAGAAGAAGATAAATACAATGTGCTCCTGATATTTGAGCTTGCATTTTTCCTCTCAATAACTAATTTATACCTGAGACAAGATTTTCTGGAACAAATTATATTTTTTTAGTATTTATAATACTAGCTTGGAGTGTCTTCAGCTTAAAAAAAAAAAAAAAGAAGGGCAAGTATGGTAATATCCATAGGAATGTGCTCTGCAGAGACTGTAAATGCCCAGCTCAGAAACACTTTATGTTTTTAATACTGTAGGTATAAGACGACAAGATGTTTGTAAACTGATCTGAGTGCAGACAAGTCTTCTCTTGCCACCGGCAAAATCACAGAAGGAGAAATGAGTTCACTTAAAGACAAAGGATGTTCTGCGACGTACAAATATTGCGCAAGGCTTTTTCAGTGGAAAAAGAAGAATGAAAGGGTTTGGAAGACCGCTGGCTCTAGCTGGCACTACCCGTGACCATTCACCTCACCAGGGACGGACCGCGCTGCCCAGAGCTCGCTCTTTTCCTGCGTCCCAGACCTACCCACCTCCCCCGGATCACTGCAGGAGCTTTGGCTTTAAACTCCACCTTTGCACGGGGCAACCATCCGGGTTCGGCTCCCAGAGAGCCCTCTGGGAACAGAAACGGGCTTTGCACTTAAAATAACACATTTTGGCAAGGTCTCAGCATTTACAAAGCTTACAATGCCGGAGGTTTCTCCAGTGGAAGTTACAGCATTTGCTCTATGTGGAAACAAGAAAAAAATCCCGAGGTGCATCAGAACAGCGCTGAACGGCCTTTGCTATTCAAACAAAAGAAAATCTAAATATACCCATTGACATGAGTCCTTGGGGGCCGCTGTACCTTCAGGAACACACCCCTGAAGCACCACCTGGAAGCCCCTGCAAGCTCCACGGCTCACGTAACGTTTGCAGCCGCAGTTCACATTTGATTTCTGCAAATACACCTGAAAAAATATGTTTCAGCTGATCTAAGGAACCTCCCTGAATGAAGTATCCGTCCTGAACAGCTCTGCCTCCAGGAGCAATCTTGTCTTTAGGGATTTCTTCTCCATGTCCCCCTCCTGTTCTCCCTTTACAGTTTCAGTCCGAGCAAAGGCACCTCGTGAACCGAAAGCTCCCCGATGTGACTTTTGCTTCTGATCACTGTATGTGTAAAAAAATTTGTAAGTACGTTTAAAAAAAAAAAAACAAAACCCAAGAAATGCCAGTAGCTGATGACCACCGACTCCTGTCCTCTCTTCCCGCAGGACGAGGAGAAGGGGCTGCTGCCCAGGAGAACTCCGTCCCCAGCACTGCCCACCTTCAACTACCGCCTTTAAACTGGTAACACTGGCAAACTGGAAAGGCTTTTGCTACCTTCGCAAAACCTGCGATTCTTTGGGGAAGAGCTACCATTTCAGGCTATTCTGGGAAAGGTGACGCTATCACGGTGTTCGCTGACCCGAGAGAAAAGTAGATAAGGGAAGAAGAAAAGGAGAACAAGAGGGGACGTCAGACTGGGGTTTAAGAACCAGCAGAAGAAAATAAGGGGCAAAAGCGGCAGGGACTGGGGTGTGAAGAGCAGGAATAGCACCCACATACGGATCTGGGATCAGAACCCCATCTGTCCGAGGCGAGGCATCGCTAATTAGTACGAGAGGCACCTACGAATCCCCACCGGGCTGTTTGCTAAAAATATGACAAACAATCTAACTTTTCTAATAGCTGTCAGTAAGAAAACTCTTTCAGAGCTCTACTGCACGACAATTAGCTGTCGGGTTTTAATACTGGAGTCACTGAATTAATTAACCTTTTCCCACTAAATCGAGAGTTTCCGACAAAGGCGGATATTTGACTCAAATACCTAACTTAGGAATTTAAGGGTTGCTTTAACTCCCCAGGCAAGCAAACAAGCAGCGTTTCAGCTCTACGGACTAGAGATCCGGGTACCCTCCGCTGAGAGCGCGGCACCTCCTGCCTTTTCCTCCCCTGGGGCGAATGAGCCCCGCTCACAGCGACAGCGAGCTCTTCCCAGTAAGCCACCCCGGTCTTTTCCATGAAAACGTTTACACGGTAATAAAAATTATACATAGATAACAAATTGTATATAAAATATTGAAAAAAAAAATGTATGTGTTATGTTTTTACATCTAAAAAGCAAAGGCAGGAATTTATCAATGTTATTATGGAAGGTAAGTATTTTGGGTAAAACTTCTGTCAATGACACGGATTTTTAATGTAGCAAAAAGCGAAATCTGAGTGCAGCGGTTGTATCACGCACACGTGCACACAAACATGGAATCCAATGATGTTTGTATTCTACACCCATTCTGTTGATCGCAAAGAAAGAAGATGAGTAAAGACATATTCAATCTACGCGAGACTGCAATAATGGCACAGAATGAGGAAAGCAACATGCAATAAAAAAAGAAAAAACGAACTCACCAATTTGTTTCTAAATTTTTTGGTACGGGTTAGGCTTTTGTTTACTTCCTCTCCCCCCCCCTCATATTTTGAATATTCAGGTGGCAGCAGATGCCAAAACCATTCTTAACTTAGCCAAAATATTACACTTTCCCTCCTCGGCTGCCGAATTTGCGATTGTCTTTCCGACACCGGAGGACTGACGTGCTGCCGCACATTGGGTAAGTGTTTGGGAGCTCCAGCTAGCACCGAGAGCAGCTGATCACTCCTTAAACGTTGTTTCCTACGGGGAGGCTGCTATACCCGGCTATACCACGTTATACCACGGCTCGCTCGCTTTGCTGGTTGCCCTCCCATCGGGTAAAAGGGAGAACGAAACCGGGAGCACCTTATTCCAACACCTAAGAGACTGAAATGCCTCCATTACGTGGTCAGAAAAGGCATCTAGATGTCCAAAAGCTGACACTTTGGCTTTGAGCCAGCACAATTCCACACCCTCAGAGCCACCCCTTCGCCCTAAAGCGCTTGTCTAAGCGATAATTACGGGACGCGTGGCGCTCGGCACGGATCTCTGACTCCTTCGCCCACGCTCTGCTCGCTAACGCCCCTCGCACNTTTAAAAATTTTGAGAGTCAATTACACGTCTGAATCGGGCTTAAGTACTACTCCGTTGCAAGATAAGGAAATAAGAGCTGGGCTTTTCGTGTCTTTGACTGTGAACTGACTGGGCACGGGTGAGAGAGGATAAACGGAGCACAGCGAACGACACGGCGTGAGGCTTGGCAGCTCGTTAGCGTAATTAACTCCACCAATCTCAACGCACAGCTCAGCTTTAATGAAATAGCTGCCGGCAGACTTCGCAGCTAAGGGATAATACTTTAGATGATGAGAAAAACGGTTCTCTTGACTCAAGACCAGCTTCACTCCCCTTCTGCTAGCGCCAGGCTCCGCGCCGGCTCCTGGGGATCCTGCTCTTCCTGAGAACGAAGTCTACAAAATCCAGCCCTTCCCTGACTCCAGCCTTTGAAGGACAAACGACAGATTTTTGGCCATTTTGCGGCACAAGCGATTTTGAAAGGCTTTTCTTGGCCCATCCACTGCCTTACCTGGAAGGGTTTCGCAAAGCGGGGCTGTGAGTTGGCTCTCCCTTTATCTGCCTGTTGCGCACAATCGGGGCTATGCGGGACTGGAATTCTGTCCACTTCATCATGTCCCTCAGACAGGTTTGAAACCATTACATCCACTTGTGAAAGCTTTTCTTTTTTTTTTTTTTATTTTTTTATTTTCTTTTAAACTTTTCCTGAAGACCACAGAAGCTATTAGAGCTGAGCAAATAATCCATTGCAAGTAATTTATTCAATTTGTTCTGTTTCAGCTTCATTTAAAGTTTTTCTAGAGGTTTTTGTTACAGTCCGTGGTTTGAGCAATTAAACGAAAGAGGCCAGGAACGATCACAGGAATTCGGGACAGGCTCTTAGATCATTTTTGACTCAGTGTGCACGGTCATCAATTTTATTTCCTCAGGCAATAAAAGCGTGCATTTTAAGTGCAAATCATCATAAGCAAATACTTGGGTTCAATGTTCAAAAACGTGTATTTCAGAAATATGTTCTAATATTTGCCTTAAATTATGAAAAACAGTAACATCTGCAAACACAAGGTCAAGAGGCTATTCGCAGAAAACAAATGGAGAGGGAACTTAAAAAGCAGGTGATATTTCGAATTATTGAATGTTGAAAAGAGGACGCAAATGAGTTTTCTCAGCTCTGATAACTGCCTTGCAGCATTAAGGATAGGTCAGATTTTGGTCTTCTCTACCCTGAACAGTGTGCCACAACTATCTGACATGTGTTCTCTGACACCACAGCAAAATCCTAGCTATTAAGCATTATTATCTACATAAACAAGTACAGGGTAGAGTCAAATAGCATAGTACTCTCCATCTACTCTCCTTACCTCACGGGCAAGGTCCTGTCTCCTTTCCTCCTGTCCATCTCTCTCTGGGGAACCGGATACCAGCGAAAGTTAAGTTTCCAGTTAAACCCTCCGTAAGTCATATCTGACCCAGCCATGTATTCAAACGTGTCATCGCTGATCACATCAATGATTGGGCAGACAACAGTTTTCCTGCAAGAAAAAAAAAAAAAA